>JANUWF010001217.1:600000-1140000 GCA_026120185.1 Voacanga thouarsii | reverse complement strand
CCGTCGCAATTTTGCTACGGATTTGCAACGGATTTCTAAAAATAAAAAATAAATTAATTTTCTTAAAATTAAAAAAAAAATCCGTAGAAATTTTGAGACAGATTTCTAAAATTAAAAAATTAATTAATTTTTTTAAAATTCAAAAAAAATCCGTCGCAATTTTGCTACGGATTTCTAAAAATAAAAAATAAATTAATTTTCTTAAAATTCAAAAAAAATCCGTCGCAATTTTGCGACGAATTCTAAAATTAAAAAGTAAATTAATTTTCTTAAAATTAAAAAAAAATCCGTCGCAAATCCGTCTCAATTTTGCGACGGATTAGCGACGAAAATAAATCCGTCACAATTTTGCTATGGATTTGCGACGGATTTCTAAAAATAAATTAATTAATTAATTTTCTTAAAATTCAAAAAAAAAATCCGTCGCAAATCCATTGCAATTTTGCGATGGATTTCTAAAATTAAAAAATAAATTAATTTTCTTAAAATTCAAAAAAAAAATCCGTCGCAAATCCGTCGCAATTTTGCTACAGATTTGCAATGGATTCTAAAATTAAAAAGTAAATTAATTTTCTTAAAATTAAAAAAAAAAATCCGTCGCAATTTTGCTACGGATTTGCGACGGATTTCTAAAAATAAAAAATAAATTAATTTGTTGCAATTTGAAACGGATTTGCGGTGGATATATATTAATATATTAATATAGCATTTTTATATACATATAAATATGTTAATATATTTTTAATATAAAAATAAATATATATACATACATATATACATATTATATATATATATATATATATATATACACACACACATATATATATTTATACATATATCTATATATATGTTATAATACTTTTAATATATATATATATATATATATACACATACATTATATATATATGCAACACACACACACATAATGTGTGTGTGTGTGTGTATATATATATATATATATATATATATATATATAAATATATACATACATTTGCTATTAAATATACATACATTAATAGCAACAGATGCATATATGTCATATTCTTACATATATACATACATATATATACTTAATAATATCATATGTATATATATATATATATATATATATATATATAAATATTTCAACTTACTAATATCTTTTTGCGTATTCTACTATTTCAAGACACACGCACATACTATATCATATGTATATATAAATAATCAAACATTTAATTTTTTGGGGTGAATTTTTTAGATTAGCGACGGATCAAGGTTTATGAAACCCTGATCCGTCGCAAATCCGTTGCAATTTGAGACAGATTTGCGACGGCAATCTAAAATTAAAAAATAAATTTATTATTTTTCAAATTTAAAAAATCCATCGCAAATCTGTCGCAATTTTGCTATGGATTTGCGATGAAAATAAATCCATCGCAATTTTGCTACGGATTTCTAAAAATAAAAAATTTATAAAAAAATCCGTCAAAATTTTGCTACGGATTTGCGACGGATTTCTAAAAATAAAAAATTTAAAAAAAATCCGTCAAAATTTTGCTACGGATTTGCAACGGATTTCTAAAATTAAAAAATAAATTAATTTTCTTAAAATTCAAAAAAATTCCGTCTCAAAATTGCTACGGATTTGCGATAGATTTCTAAAAATAAAAAATTAATTAATTTTCTTAAAATTAAAAAAAATCCGTCGCAAATCCGTCTCAATTTGCGACAGAAAATTCTATCGTCGCAGATCCGTCGCAAAGCCCTAGCAAATCTGTCGCTAATTTACAAAAAAAAATTACTATATAATTAATATATAGCGCAATATATCACAAGAACTTCAATAGCTTAGTGGTGGAATGCGTGTTCCCCCACAATAAGGACGCGGGTTCAAGCCCCAAGTCCGACATAATCTCATAATATTCTTGGCGGGTCGGGTTGTGGATCGGGTTCTCAACGGGCCAGGTCAGGCCGATGAACAGGCGGGTCGAGTAGCTAATTAATTAATTTTTTAATAAAAAATTTTTGCCGTCACAAATCCATCGCAAAATTAATTAATTTTTTAAATAATTCTTTTTGCTATTGCAAATTAAATTAATTAATTTTTTAAAAATAATTTTTTTTCCGTCGCAAATCCGTCACAAAATTAATTAATTTTTTCAAATTTTAAAAATTTTTTTATTACTTTTTTTTTAAAATAAAAGTTTTTGACCGTCGCTATTCCGTCGCAAATAGCGACGGACTTAATCCGTCACTAAACGTGATTTGCGACGGATTTGGCCGTCGCTAATTTGGTTTTTTTCTTGTAGTGATATTTGAGCAATACAAGCCAACACTTGACACGTAAACAACCAAAAAACTCAGTCCGTGCTTTTAAAACTCCAAAACAGCAAATTTCTTCCATTCATTGAATTCAAAACATTCATGTCCAAATCCTTCACAAAGTTGAATTGTGCTTAGGGTAAGGATATGACTAACTAGTATCAATCCCCTAACTACTGTATTCTATTAGGAGAAGAGTTTTAACATATACTAAGTATTGTATCCCCTAACAAAGGGTCTTACATATGATTAGGTACTGTATCCCCCTAGCCAAGGGCCTTAATTCTTATTGCATTGTTTCCCATCGTAACCACCCCAAACATTCAACAACCCTATGATTTAGGAACAGAACATAAACAGAGGCTTGACTTTTCATATAGTATTCAATCTTACAAAAGTCAGTCATAGCAAATAACAAGAAACTAATCACATCATGCTCAATCCAATTTTTCATTCATATACTCAAAATAATGATTCCCAACATTATAAAACATAAAAAATTTTGGAAAAATAGTAACCAGAATAAAAAATACAGGAAATTTAAATTTCCTTACCATACAACTCTGAAACCAGAATAATTCCTCCTAAAACTTCCCAGAAATTCCTTTATCACCTACACTCCTCCAACATAGTCTCTGGGTCTACCTCTGTCCCTGGTCTTTCACTCTTGCCATTCTTCTATTCTTCTCTTGAGATCCCTCTAAAACAATGAAAGCATTACTATGAATAAAGACTTAACTAACAACCACTTAGAGATAAAACCTTTAATTAAAATTATTTGCCAATAACCCCCTAAACTTCACATAACCCATAGAAAACCCCAGAACTCATGAGTTCAAGCCTGCTATATAATTCAAATCTCTAAATTAGCAAAAAGGCCCAATGAAAAAGATCAGGAGCTCACAAATATCTTAATCTTATAAGAGAAAGTGATAAAATTTTGAAAATAATATATGAACAAGATTAAGTATTTATTATCAATTTTGAATATTCTTTTCATTTTAGTAAAGACAATAACAAAGTAATAATTTGTACGTATTGTTAAACTTGCAAGTTGTGTATGAAACTTGACAATTATATCTTTTATGAAGATGAATCACTACATACTGCAAAAGAAATTACAAAGAAATTGAAATTTTTAAAATTGCATGGCTTGCTATACTGGTTCCTATCTTTTTGCATAAAAATATAGAAATTACACAAATGGATTAGTACATTTATTAGTAATAGGATAAAGTACTACACCGTAAAACCTTTAGGTGAGTATATTATAATACATAGAGTATAAAACACAAGAAAATCTTCCTCTTTACTTTCTTTTCTCCGTCCTCAATCAACCAAATTTGTCATGAAGTGTCCAAGAAGTCTATCTCCTTCTATGAACAACAATTTAGAAGGTTGTGGACAAATTAACAGTCTTAAAAATTGTTTGAGAAAGAAACAAGAAGTGGAGTAGGGGTCAAATCAAGCACATGTAAAGAAGAAATACCAAAGAAAATGGGGTAGTAAATACTACTATTAGAATATCAATATCAAATTCATGCCAAAGAGTCTCAAATCTTGACCCAAAAAAAAAACCCAAAAGGACAAGATTTTAATGATTTGTTGACAAAAGAAGGGTGGACTAACAAAATAGTCGAAAAAAGAGGAGCTTTGGTCAAAATCGAACCAAAGATATGCAGTCTAGAGAAGATGAAGTATGCAGTCTGGAGAAGATGAAGTCTTGGAAGGTAGGAGAAAAGTCACCAATGAGAGAAAGAAGAGAAACAAAACCCCGAACCCTAATTGTTCGCAAAAATTAAGAAAATTATACTAACTTCCATCCAAAACTTGAATCTGTTCACATATAGTCATCATCTTTCAAATGGATTGCCTCCCAAATCACCACATCCAAATAAATACCTGCATAGTAATATTTATTTTTACCAAAATTTTATCATGCAAAGCCTATCAGAATTGTAATCATCCCACAAAATATTAATTTCATTTCCAACACATAATAAGAGCAGAAGGCATACAACAATCTTTTTGCCAAATATACACAAATTAATTAATTGATAAAACATTATAGCAAGATAAACACGATGGAAATCAAATGCCAGTATTCATGTAAATAAATATGGAAATAAAAGGTTAAGCTTACAATCTCATGTAGAGAATAGCAAGTTCACTTACAACCATTAAGAATGATCCATAAATCTAACATCGGTCAAACGTGGCTTCCAAATTTATGAGTTTGTTTTACTTGGGTCTTTGTTTCAGAAATTCTTCATAGTTGTTGGGCCGCTCTAATTATAACAAAAAGATTAAAAATCAAATCAAAATGTAAAATCAATAAAATACAATAATTGCCATTGAGAGAACATTTAACAAAATGTCCAAACTTTTTTTGTGGAGAGTTTTCAATTTATACTAACAAATATGACTTGTGACAATTCAATGACTATCACGCTGTACCACCGAGTCGTAACTCAATAATACGAAGCCTTACATCAAAACTTAAACAACAAAACACATTTTCTTCCAAAATAATAACTAAATAATTTCATAATTAAATTTTCCTCAAAGAATTTATATCAAAATCCATAAAACCAATTCTTACACTTGTCTCAATGAGTACTAAAAACATATGTAGAATATAAGATAATAAGATAACATAAGTCACTGAGTAAAATCCTAAAATTCGACTTCGTGCTATACGTTCAACACACTCTTAGTAGAAAGGTCTTTCGCACCACTGATCATCATTACAATCTGAAAGGAGGAAATATCAAAGGGGTGAGCCAATCACATGCTCAGTAAGTAGTAATTAATCACTTCTCCCGAATAAATTTTATTACATACTCTTGCATAATATACATACATGCACATTATATTAATAATTACTCTTACAAATAATAATAATATTAATATTAATAACCACCAATAACTCCTATTAATTATTTGGTTTTAAAACATTCTTACAATATACTAAAAAGAATATCACCTTTGGAAAAAACTCAATGAATCTCAAAATATTTTCACGGGATATAAGTTTTGAACATTACACATACTAATTAATTTAACTAAACTAATATAAGTATACTTAACAAACTTCTTAAAAGCAAGCAAAGATATCAAACAGATCGAAACATTCATTCACACCAAATTCATACAACCATTACCTTCTTCTAACTGAATAATCTTATTCAGTTAGGAAAATCCAAAAAGGCTTAACTCGGCATTAGCAGTCCAAAAAGATTGAAACCTTCATCTTGCATAAATCTAAAAAGACGAATTTAATCTTAACATTATTTCAAAAAGGTTTAGCCCACCTTTGAGGCATCATATTCAAATAAACATAAACAGATCCATCAAACCAAATTCATCAATTATATTCATACGAAACCATGCATCTATATAATACAAACACCGAAATATACACCGTACATTAACCAATACTAAAACTTATTCTTTGAGAAAATATCGTACTTTATTTGGGAATTTATAACCAAAAATAATATTTTTATCATATTATTTGTCCCAGAAAATCGAAGAGATTCATCCCCACTTACCTTTTAATTTTGATGTTTGAAAACTGTACAGCCTACGGTATTCTTTTCCTTTAAACCCTAGTTGAACTCTCTCCTCCTTTCTGTGCCTGATGACAGCTATTGGAAAACAACGATGTTTTCTATAAGTTTTCCTATTTAATAAATCATAGGGTTTTCTTAACTTTTAAATAATTTCAATTAGGTCCCTACTTACTTAAAATATTAATCCTCCAACAATTTCTAAAATATCTCCATGAATAAAGATTTCCTAAAAAAAAAAAATTGCGGGTCTTACATTCTACCCCTCTTACAAGAAGTTTCGGCCTCGAAACTTAACATTTAACCTTACCTATCAATTATTCGTATCCACAAACAAAACACACATTTATAACTTAAAATCTAAAACGTAATGCATCGCACCTTTTTGGGATTCCTCCTCCTCGGCTTCCTTTTGATGTAAAGTAAAGACACGTGCATTAGTCTTCTTTTGAGTGTCAACTCCTTTTTCTTCAGTCGGCTTTAGTTGAATTTGCTGCCTGTTTTCCAAACAATCGCGCACTTTGTGACCAGACTTCCCACAACCGAAACATACACCTGTTTTCCATCGGCATTCTCCATCACGGTAACGCTTGCAATGGTCACATAACTTACGTTGTATCCCCGTAGTGGTATTAGTGTTGAAGCTCATTAGTGCCTGTCTCTTTCCTCGTTGTCCTTCCTCCCGATGAGCCACAAGTCGAGTTTGCGAAAAGTAATCTGTATTTTGTCTTTTAACACCTCACTCCGCATCTCCTCTTCTAATTTCTATCTCGATATTAAGACTTCGTTGGTAAGCATCCTCATAGTTAGTAGATTGCACTGCCGACATCCTAGCTCGAATTCGTGCTTGTAACCCATTCACAAATCGTAATGTCTTGAGCCCAGAATCTGTCATTACTGAGAGCACGTACTGTCCTAAGGAGTTAAATCGACTTGCATACTCGATTACCGCATACTATCTTTTTGCACCAAGTCGAAAAATTGATTTTGTCTCTCCAATCGTAACGTGTCAGGAAAGTAATGATTCAAGAATGCCTTCCTAAATACGTCCCACGAAATTGGTTGTCCATCGCTTGAGTAGGCAGG
The DNA here is from genome assembly GCA_026120185.1 of Voacanga thouarsii. NCBI lineage: Eukaryota > Viridiplantae > Streptophyta > Magnoliopsida > Gentianales > Apocynaceae > Voacanga > Voacanga thouarsii. The sequence goes on along the minus strand of JANUWF010001217.1, from coordinate 1,133,041 downwards.
TTGTGCTCCTTTCCACCATTTCTGTGCATTTCCCACAAGAAAAGGAAGAATGACTTTTGATTTTGCTTCATTCGGTACTTCTAAAATCTCGAAATTTCTCTCTATTTCTTCTAACCATTTTTCGGCCTTCTCTGGATCAGTTCCTCCGTCAAACGTTGGCATGTTGGCTTTCTTTAAATGCTCGTAATGGGATCTTGTTCCAATTGAATTCCTTCGGAGCCGTTCTTCTTGGGCTTGAAACATGCGTTGCTGTTCTTGCTGAATTTGTTGTTGTCCTTGCATCACTTGAGCAATTGCCATTAATGTCGTAGCAATGTCCGGATTCACTGCAGGAGGAGCTATCCCTTGTGGTGGAGGTGCGTTTGACGGTCCACCTTCGTTTCGTCTTCTTGTCGGTGCTCTTCGTCCCCACATAGCTAAAGATACGTTCAAATCATTTGTCCCGTGAGAATCTCTATCGGATGTCTCGTCATGTCTTCTATTAGCTTCTTCCCGCCATTGATTACCTACGCAACAAAATTTTTCCTTTTAACTCAGGCCCAAATCAAAACGTAATTCATACTTATACCTCAAAACTTATAAATTAATTTCATAACTTATTGTATCAATACTCATAATCCAACTAATATAAGACCGACACATATCTAACTATTCCCATATCTCAGTAAGATCAAAACATATTGCTCTGATACCATTAAATGTCACGCCCCGCACCCGCAGGGCGTGACACGGCCGTACCACCGAATCGTAACCCAGTAATACAAAGCCTTACATCAAAACTTAAATAACAAAACACATTTTCTTCCAAAATGATAACTAAATAATTTCATAATTAAATCTTCCTCAAAGAATTTATATCAAAACCTATAAAACCAATTCTTACACTTGTCTCAACGAGTACTAAAAACATATGTAGAACTTAAGATAATAAGATAACATAAGTCACTGAGTAAAATCCTGAAATTCGACTTCGTTCTATACGTTCAACACACTCTTAATAGAAAGGGCTTTCGCACCACTGATCATCATTACAATCTGAAACGAGGAAATATCAAAGGGGTGAGCCAACCACATGCTCAGTAAGTAGTAATGAATCACTTCTCTCGAATAAAGTTTATTACATACTCTTGCATAATATACATGCACATTATATTAATAATTACACTTACAAATAATAATAATATTATTAATAACCACCAATAACTCCTATTAATTATTTGGTTTTAAAACATTCTTATAATATACTAAAAAGAATATCACCTTTGGAAAAAACTCAATAAATCTCAAACTATTTTCACGGGATATAAGTTTTGAACATTGCACATACTAATTAATTTAACTAAACTAATATAAGTATACTTAGCAAACTTCTTAAAAGCAAGCAAAGATATCAAACAGATTGAAACATTCATTCACACCAAATTCATACAATCATTACCTTCTTCTAACTGAATAATCCAAAAAGGCTTAACACGGCCTTAGCGGTCCAAAAAGACTTAACCCGACCTTAGCGGTCCAAAAAGATTGAAACCTTCATCTTGCATAAATCCAAAAAGACGAATTCAATCTTAATATTATTTCAAAAAAGTTTAGCCACATTTGAGGCATTATATTCAAATAAATATAAACAGATCCATCGAACCAAATTTATCAATTATATTCATACGAAACCATGCATCTATATAATACAAACATCGAAATACTCACCGTACATTAACCAATACTAAAACTTATTTTTTGAGAAAATATCGTACTTTATTCGGGAATTTATAACCAAAAATAATATTTTTATTATATTATTTGTACCAAAAAATCGAAGAGATTTATCCCCACTTACCTCTTAATTTTGATGTTTGAAAACTGTACAGCTTACGGTGTTCTTTTCCTTCAAACCCTAGTTGAACTCTCTCCTCATTTCTGCGCCTGATGACGGCTATTGGAAAACAACGATATTTTCTATTGATTTTCCTATTTAATAAATCGCAAGGTTTCTTTAACTTTTAAATTATTTCAATTAGATCCCTACTTACTTAAAATATTAATCCTCTAACAATTCCTAAAATATATCCATGAATAAAGACTTCCTAAAAAAAAATTGCAGGTCTTACAATGACAGCATAGTTAAAATTGATAAACAATTTTAGCACTGACTGCTGATAAAAGTTCATGATAAGAAATAGTAACAAAATAGAAGGGGAAAAAATATTGAAGTTATTTGCAATTAAATATCAGAATATTTTTAGTACACTAAATATATTCTCCTCAACTACAATGAGTCATTTAAAAACAAGGCAGTATTGATACAATATAAAAAGGAAGAAGCATTCGAATCAATTTTACAAACATTTGAATCAAATCAAGTTTTTATACATAATCATATAATTTCAACTTGAGGTTTTTTTTTTTTTTTTAAAAGAAGTGTTTCAACTCCATGATGGAGGAAATGAAATGCACTAGCTTTTGTTAATAAAAGAAGAACAGCAGCAGCAATATTTCTAAAACGTAATACTAATTAGAAAATATTACCCCACCTCAAACAAACCCAAAAAAAAAAAGGAGGGGGCGGGGGGACCGCCGGGGGGGGGTGTGGTGGAGAGAGAATGAAGTTGCTTACATCTCATAATCCCAATGGAAACGCTATAAGGACTTCCAGGCCTTTATTTCCTAGCTCCTCTTGCTCTTCTTGAATTGTCCTTACCGAATTACCTATTGCAGATTTGCAATACTTGACCTGAATCATCTTCAAAGTAGAAATACTTCCAAACCTAGATGGTATCTCCTCAAGCTTCTCACAACGGAGCACTTGAAGGCGCTCGAGGCAAGCGAAGGATTCATCAGATGCATCCAATTGTTTAATGTCTAACATTATTAGTCCCAAAAACTTGAGTTTTAAGAATTCCTCATCTCCAACCTTCCAAGTGATTCCGCTAAAGGAATCATAATCCAATTTCAGAACCTCAAGATTGGGTAGCTTCGCAATTGGTGATATTCCACTCCATGGTAGTCCAAAGGCCGTCAAAGTTAGTTTCTTCAATGTCCGGGGGAAGCGAAATGGAATGCAAGAAAAGCGGAAAGCAGAAAACATAGAGTAATTACGCAGATACAGTGATTCGAGGTGTCTTAGAAAGTCCAATTTCACATCCGGATTATCAAACATGGAAGGATCCAATACTTGAAATTTACATCTTAGTTTCTTAACGTTCGGCATCTTTCTCAGGAACATTTCTGATTCTACTCCATAATAAAGGCAGACAAGGCCAAGTGATTGAACATTTTCCAATGGAGGAACATTTCTGCCGCAACAAATTTCATAAGGCATTGATAGTGATGAAGCATGCACATGCTTCAGCTTCTTCATTTCCCATAGTGGTAACTCCAAATAACCCAAGGCAGAAGTTTGCACGTAAAGTGTTTCTAGGCTCTCAAGCCTCTTTATTGATGGTGGAATACTTCCATAGCAGCTAATTGCTAAGAATCTTAAGAGAATCAATTCAGTTATTCCTTGAGGAAACCCAGAAAGATGCATATTCGTATCTAAATGCAACACACGAAGCAGTTTAAGATAAGCAAGATTAGGGTACTGATAAAATTTCCGTTCGGAATATGGAGAAAAGGATGAAAGACTAAGTGAGACGAGGGAGCGGACAGGCAAAGCAGGTGGAACATGTTCAAGAAAAGAATTCCAGCATTCAGTTTGAATGCGCAACCCCTGGTGAGAATATGTGTCAGTCATGTGCGAAACTTGGTTCCCTCGAATCACCTTTAGAAATCTTTCTTCTTCACCCTTTGCAATGCAGAAATCACGCAGTAGATCGTGAACACCACAGGCCCTGATTCCACCCGTAGAACCTCTCTTGGTAACAATGACTAGGCTTCTAGAAACAAGATCCATCAAGTACTCCTCAGCCACGACTTCTGAGCTTTTGATGTCATGCTTTTCTATAAAGCCCTCTGAAATCCATAACAGGGTCAGCTTCTTCACTCTAATCTCTTCGTCTTCTGCGAATGATCCCAGATAAAGAAAGCAAGGTTTCAAAACCTCCGGTAGATGCTTGTAACTCAGTTGCAGTAGATCTGTGCAACCTTCTTTAGCAACGAACTTTTTTAGATTTTCACCGATTTCTTTCCACCAATGCAAACTCTCAATTTTTCCCTTCAAGAGACCCGCAGTTAGAACGACAGCCAATGGTAGCCCTTTGCATTTTCTTGCTATGTGCTTCCCAATGTCAACAAAATCAGGAGGGAAGCCATCTTGGTCAAATAACTTCTTTTCTAATAGCTCCCAACTTTCGTCCTCTGAGAGAGGATTTAGAGGAATAGGACTACAGCTTGATTTAGCTTCTGAAACCACCTTATGAATTCGACTTGTGAAAATGATTCGACTTCCATTATTATCTTCCGGAAATGACAAGTTTAGCGCATCCCATGCACTAACATCCCAAATGTCATCCATGACAATGAGGTATCTATGCCCTCTTAACTCTCTATAGACTGTTTCAGGTAAATCTTCTTTGTTCATTTTGGTGACATCAACACCGCAACCACTTAAAATATCCGACAACATCCTTTTACTGTCAAATGTTTGAGAAACAATACACCATGTACACTTGTGGAAATAAGACCGAATTGAAGCATCATAGAAAACTTTCTTGGCCAAAGTAGTCTTGCCCATTCCAGCCATACCCACAATTGAAATAATATCGAGTTCTCTTGATCCACCTATCAGTCGGTCTATTATTTCCTTTGCCTCCTCCTTGAAGCCAACAATTTTATCCACTGTTGGAATACTAGCTTGTAAAGGGAGAGGATTGTAACTCATTTCAGAAATGAGGGCATGAATATCATTCATATGCTGTTCTAGTATCCTTCTCATCTCACCTTTAATAAGCTTAATTTCTTCAAAGACATCAGAAAGGCATAAAATCTCATGCCAAAGAGACTTTTTCATGTATATGACGGAGCAAACTGCTCTTTCTGCATCGTGTGCCACATTAGCAATTCTTGTCCAAAGATCTTCACAGTTCTTGTGCTTATTTTGCGACTCCATAATAGAGAAGTCTTTCGAATTTGATTCTTTAAGTGACAACAACTCCTCCTGAAGCAGCATGATTAGATACTTCGGGAAATGGGAACACAACTCTTTCAAATTATCTACTAAAAGTGAATCAATAGATCCCAATACATTGATCCTAGGAAAATTAAAAGATGATGGATCCAGGAATAAGTGGGCATACATTTTTCTGACCTCTGCTTTAATCGCTTTAACCTTTTCCAGGAAATAATGAATAAGAAAGTTCCTTTGCCCCGAGATGCCCTCTTTCATTTTGCCAATGAGCAATGCAACCTCGTTGACTGCGGCATCAGCTCGGGTAAAAACTAACTTCCCCTCTGCTAACTTCTCAATCTCTCGCCGATCCATGAGAAATGTTATCAAGAATATCAGATCGATGAAAAGCATTTGAACACCATCCTCCTCTAGATCAACCTGCAAATTGTCATTGAGATATTCAACAAATTTCAGAACAAGTTTACTCACCTTAAGACGCTCATCTACTGATGTGTGTGAGGCTTTGAGTGCTGCAACATACATCCTTGTGATCTCTGGAGTGTATGGATCTATTTTCTTGTGCAGATCAGAAAGAAGAACATCCATTCTAGGTGCCATGTTTTCTTGCTTCGCACCTTGAACCCAGTACACAAGTGACAGGCAAGCTGCACGCCAAGCCCAAGTTTGAGTATGAATCTCGAAATCGTTCAGAACCTCATAGCTGCATCCCCATATTAAGGTGAACTCGAGAAATTCTTTGAACAGATTCAGGTTGTAATTAAGGGATTTAATTTGCGCCTCCACATCGAGGATCATATCAGCTTTCAAGTCCAGAAGACTGCCCAGGGAGGTAGAGATATACGTCATGAATTGCGGGAGCTCATCATATATGGAAAACTCGCATTGAAACGGACAATCCAAGAAATTAAGACAATCTTCTTTCATTTTTGGCTTACAGTGCTGAATTTTTTCCAGCAACTCAGGAGCCACAGCATCAAACCCTTGAAATCCATGTTCTTGGATGATTCTCGGAATTTTTTCTAGTGTAGCCTGAATATTATATCCCTGGACAAATCCAAAATTCTTATCCCTGCCAAATGGCGAGTGATTCCACCTGGCCAAGCACCACACATAGATTCTCAGATATTCCAGCTCAATGAAAAGCTTCTTATCTTGCCCAGTAACGCAGTTAAAATTTTTCAGTACATCGGCCACACACCTCAAGATAAAATCGATACGGGTAGGATTGATCATCTTCTCTCCTTTTAACTCTTGAATGCCTTGCCAATACTATTGTTCACTTGTATCAGGAAATGATAGACAAGAAAAATGACGAGTGGTTATGGTCAGTCTTGTTCTCACCCTATGCACAGCAGCCGTTAATTTTTGCCCTACACAATTTCATTTGCGTCAAAATATCTTTGAATTATTTCCAAATTTAAATTTTATTTTTAATTTAAAAAATTATTAAAAAAATTTTCATTCAAATCTTACTCTTCCCTCGTTATCTTATGATTCGGTTAATTTTTAAGTGTATTTTAATAATTTATATTTTAATATTAAAATATATTATATTATATTATTTTTAATTTTATTTTTAAAATGTTCTTTTATCTTAATTTTTTTTTCTTTTTCTTTCTTTTCTTCTTCCTTTTACTTGCTGCCGTAGCAATGTCACCGCTGCAACTCCAAACGGTTGGAAAAAAAACCTTTATTACTCCGCAAACTACCTTTAATAAAAATAATCAAGTAATTATAGAGAAAAATAATAAGATAAGAATTTGCGTGAAAAACTCTAAAAATAGAAAAAAAATCACAACCATTATCAAAAGACAATCGAGAAAAATATTCAATATATAAAAAATTATTACAACCACACAATATCAAATACAATATTTTTCTTACACTCAAAACTCAAAAAAAATACCTAGAGAGTAACTAGAGAATTTTCTCAAACCCTCAATTTTTTTTTGAAGCTTTACACTCAAAACAAGAACTGCTCTCTCGTTGGGATGATATTATGCATTCAAGGTATGCCTATAAATAGGCATACCAAGGCATACCAAGGCATCAGCCTCCAACTTCAATCAATGCAATAGTGGAATGGTTGTCCAACCACTCCAACAGACAGTCCATACTTTGTTTGATTCAACTTAACAATTTCTATCTGAATTAAACAAAGCTAAAAAAAAATTCTACTACCAAGACATTGTCTAATACCGACAATAAGAAACATTATCATACTCTCCTATAAAAAGTATATCCACTTGAAATTAATATTAGTTTCAAGAATTTTACATTGGCCTGTATCAATAATTATGGTGCAACTTCCATGCTGATTTTTCGGAAGTTCACTAGCCATCGACATTCTTTTATTCTACCACACACCTTGCATAATCATCAACCAATGCTCGTGTGCAAATTCGTAGACATACTACCAATCATACGTCATCTTTCATGGCATGATTGCTACCACTCCAGTGGTAGCAATCATGCCATGAAGACATATATTTGTCTTTAAAACAATTCATCATTTCCCTCCATTAGGAAAATGACATTGATAACATTATCTTTGAAACTATTGGCTGAATCAACTCCACCCTTCTTACAGTTTTTCTCAACATCAAATTTAGTTACTGACATTTTTCCTATACTTTTATTTTAGTATAAAACACACATTAAAACTCCACCGCACCAAAAGTACTTGTAGACTTAATATCAAGAGTAAATAATGATCTAACTTATTTTCTAATATGGAGGGTCCACCTTAGTGGCAACCACAAAGCGTACAATAAGTAGCTATTAATAGTTCAATAAGGCTCTAATACCAATTGTTGGGAAAAATATCTATATTATCTCACAGACTACCTTTAATAACAATAATCAAGCAATCACAGGAAAAAAAAACAAAAACAATGATTTAAGTAAAAAACTCTAAAAATGAAAAAAAACTACGGCTATTGTTAAAAGACAATCGAGAAAAACATTCACTATGTGAAAAATTATTACAACCACATAATATCAAATATAATATTCTTCCCACACCTAAAATTCAAGAAAAATACCTAGAGAGTACTCACAGAGTTTTTCCCAACCCTCACAATTTTTCTTTGAAACTTTACATGCAAAACAAGAGCTGCTCTCTCGTTGGGATGATATTATGCATTCAGGGCATGTCTATTTATAGGCATGCCAAAGCCATCAACCTCCAACTTTATAGACATGCCAAAGCCATCAACCTCCAACTTCAATCAATGCAATAGTAGAGTGGTTGGATAACCACTCCACTTCAACCACTCCAGCAGACAGCAAATGCTGGGTTTTTTACCAAAATGGTGCCATTTCCAAAAGTAGCTCCGGATGGGGGTATGTTTTTTGGGGTACCCTCCGAGTAGAGGGACCTCGTGTCTGGCAGAAACGAGGAGCAACTCCACCTCGTGTCTGCCAAACACGAGGAATGCTGCTACCGAAAAAAAAAAAAAAAAGCTTTCGGACAGAAAGCGACAGAAGGTTGCAAAAGTTCGAAAAGAAAAACTGTTGGCTGAGAAGCTCGTGTCTGCCAAACGCGAGGTATAGTGTACCTCGCGTCTGGCAGACACGAGGATGTCTGCTTTTCACGCACACCGTGGCTTTTTTTGCTTTATTCAGTGGAATCTCTGATTCCACAGAGATTCCACTAAATCTCTTCACGTGATCATGCAACATTCATGGGAGGAATAGGCAACATTTTGCCTATAAAATGCCTATAAAATGCAAGTGTTTGCCGTTCATTTCATTCATCTTCATTCGCATTTCTCATCTTCTCTCAAATACAGCAGAAAGCCGGTTGAAGAAGTCTTCGAGCAAATTTTCTTTTCCCTGTTTTTTAAATTTTCAACCTATTTTCTTCTCCCGTACATCGTGGCATTCATCAAAGATTTGTGCTGAAATTACAAATCAGAAAAAGTGTTGCTGCCTATGCACTCGAGCCATACATGCGACTTCTATATTACAAGTTTTTTAAAAAAAAAGAACGAGATTGTATCAATTTATTTATTTATTTATTCAAATAGATATATTTGAATTTAATATTAAAAAATTAATTATTAAATTTTGCACTTATAGTGAAATTATTGGGATTTTTGGATATTATATTTATCAAAATGTTGATTGATTTATAATATGTGTTGATCTGTTTAATCAAAATGTAAAGTAAATTATTAATTTTGCCTATTTTATGTTTTGTTGAATGGTATAAATTGCGTATGGTTGATATTTAACTAAATTACTTACTATTAGGTTAAAGGAAAAATGATCGACTTATTATTTATAATAATTTGAATAGGAAAATATTAATATAAATTAGACAAAAAATATCTAATTATGCACAAATTTTCAAATAAAATGAAAAATTTTAATATAGTATATATTAAAAATTAAGGGTGAACCTTATTTTTAGATTTTATGGTGAATTTAATAATTTAATTTATTTGTAATTTTTAGTTAGTTATTTTTTATATTTAATTTAATTTAATTTACCTCTATGTTAAAAAATCATTATATTTTGTTTGATATTTGATTTTGATTACTTGTGACTATTAATTGATTTATAGTAATTTAGCTTTTATGGTGAATCTAATAATTTAATTTATTTGTAATTTTTAGTTAATTGCTTTTTATATTTAAGTTAATTTAATTTATGTCTATGTTAAAAAATTGTTATATTTTGTTTGATATTTGATATTTGATTATTTGTGACAATTAATTGATTTATATTAATTTAACTTTTATGGTGAATTTAATAATTTAATTTATTTGTAATTTTTAGTTAGTTATTTTTTATGTTTAATTTAATTGTAATTTACGTCCACGTTAAAAAAATCATTATATTTTGTTTGATATTTACTTTTTGATTATTTGTGATGATTAATTGATTTATATTAATTTAGCTTTTATGGTGAATTTAATAATTTAATTTATTTGTAATTTTTATTTAGTTGTTTTTTATATTTAATTTTATTTAATTTACATCCATGTTAAAAAATCATTATATTTTGTTTGATATTTGCTTTTTGATTATTTGTGATGATTAATTGATTTATATTAATTTACCTTTTATGGTGAATTTAATAATTTAATTTATTTGTAATTTTTAGTTAGTTATTTTTTATATTTAATTTAATTGTAATTTACGTCCATATTAAAAAATCATTATATTTTGTTTGATATTTGATTTTTGATTACTTGTGACTATTAATTGATTTATATTAATTTAGCTTTTATGGTGAATTTAATAATTTAATTTATTTGTAATTTTTAGTTAGTTATTTTTTTTATATTTAATTTAATTGTAATTTACGTCCATGTTAAAAAATCGTTATATTTTGTTTGATATTTAATTTTTGATTACTTGTGACTATTAATTGATTTATATTAATTTAGCTTTTATGGTGAATTTAATAATTTAATTTATTTGTAATTTTTAGTTAGTTGTTTTTTTATATTTAATTTAATATAATTTACGTCCATGTTAAAAAATCGTTATATTTTGTTTGATATTTAGTTTTTGATTATTTATGACGATTAATTGATTTATATTTATATTCTATTATATAGCACAATATATTGTTTTGGATTGAGATGTGCTGAATAATAATGATATTGGTTTTATATAGTAATTCAAGGTTGCGACATACTTTATTTATTTATTTTTTTTATTGAAAAATTCTTTTCCATTGTTTATTTAGGCACAATGTCACTAAAACAACCTGTTAAATTACGGTTGTATTGGGATTGCGAGATTATGCGTACCCCAAACGACGATTTTTTTAACGGTCCATATTGCAAGGTATTGATTGTTAAAAATCGAGTTAGTTACCTCGGTTTAGTCAACAAAATATATACACTTCGTGGATTAGACATGTCTACTATTCAGTTGCAAATAACAATGAGAAAAGATACTATTTTTTGCGTTGCACTAAGGTCTACAACAACTTCCATAACAGACGATGAAGATATGGATGGATTGTGGTACTATGCATCCACCGTGAAGGGACAACCAATCAATTTGCACGTTTATCATGAGATAGTACAGATTCAAAATGTAACAAATACAAATGTTATAGAATAACACAACCCCACACCTATTACGGAATCCTTCACTGAATTATTGAATTCAGCCACTTCAGTGCACAGGGCTAATATTGATTTAAATGCGCCTACACCTGCTTACGCAAATAATCCTAAACATCTCCCAAGTGACAATTTCCAATCCCTTTATACTCCGATAGTTCCAGATATCTCAGTCGTCGGACTAACTTCGATGGGGTTTGTCACGCCTCCATTTCATGTCGATGTTCAGCCTATACAAACACAGTCCAACCCTACGCCGTTGTTTTCTACTACTGAAATAGATATTCCGTTGGATATTACCCCAATCGATGAGTGGGTTGCTCGAGAACCCGATTGGGTAGGTGCTCCAGAGGCGACCGTAGATAGTTTAGGAGAAACATCCGACCTTGATGGACCGAATGCGGAAGATACCCCCGACGAGAATAAGGGAGATGGTGATGCTAGAGAAGATGGTCCCGGTCCTTCTATAATGCCATAACCTGGTAATATACCTGCTGAACTAAACCGGTTGTATAATCCATCGTATTCAATGTATCTTAACAGATTGACTGCTTCTCAAGAAATGGAAAATGAATGTGATGGAACAGTGACGGGAAGCAGTCGGATGGATTTATGGTTAGAATCTAATAATGACTTGAGGATTGAAATATGGTTTAGAAATAAGGAAGAGTTACTTTGGGCAATTTGATCGTGGTCTGTCAGATTAGGTCGTGAGTTCATAGTATAAGAAAGCAAAAGTGCGTCCTAGGTTGCTGAATGTAAAAATTTAACTCCCCAACATCCTTGTTATTGGCGAATTCGTGCGCAAAAGAAAAAATGTTGTGGACTGTGGCAAATTACTCGATGGCATAGAGAGCACATTTGTCTAATTCGAACAATAGACGGCAACCATCGCAACATGAGCGCCAAATTTATGGCGAAGCATATTATGTCGATGATTCACAATAATCTAAAAATAATAGTCAGTGAAATAAACAACGATATACATAACACTTTACATTTTACTCCGTCTTACAAAAAATGATGGAACGCGCGCAGGCATGCCATTGAGATGATTTATCGTGACTGGCCTTCTTCATTTGCACAACTGCCACGGTATATGTAAGCCTTGCAAGATGCCAATCCAGATACTGTAGTGGCATGGCATTTCCTACCTATGGACAGCAATGGCGTGAAGACATTTGGATATGTTTTTTGGGCGTTCAAACCTTGCATTGATGCATTTGTTTATATGAAACTAGTGGTCAGCGTCGACGGGACATTCCTTAGGGGAATATACAAGGGAAAATTATTAACGGCCGTGGGTCAAGATGCCAACAATCATATATTACCCCGTACTTTTGCAGTCGTTGACGAGGAGGGTTAGTTTTTGTCATTACTCAGGGCGCATGTACTAAAGGATCGAAGAATTTGTTTAATATCTGACAAACACGTTGGGATAATGAATGCCGTTCATCGATTACCCGGTTGGCAGGAGCCAATGGCAGTGCACAGATTTTGTCTCAGACATATCCGAAGCAACTTCAATACAAAGTTTAAAAATCATCAGTTGAAGTAGTTGATGTATGTAGCTGGGGATCAAAGTAAGAAGCGAAACTTTTCCAGATTTTGGAAGAAATTAGTATGTTGAACCCCCAAGCCAAGGCATGATTGAATTTAATTCCGAATGAGTAATAGACACTTGCTTATGATGGTGGCCATAGGTGGGGTAATATGACAATTAATTTGGCTGAATCATTTAACAGTGTCGTCAAAAACATACGTGCCCTGCCCATCAAGGTTATTGTTGAGGCTTCTTTCAAAAAAAACAGTCAAATATTTCAACGATCATAGACAAAAGGTTAATCACGGTAGGTATCACTTCCCTTCAACTATATGGGCAAAGTTTGTAAAGAATGAGACGAAAGGAAGAAGACACCGTGTGCTGTCTTTTAATCAGAACAGGGGTATTTTTAGTGTGGTGTCAGCACATCGTGAGCATGGAAAGGGAAATAATTCTTACGAAGTTAATGTTAGTACCAGGTCATGCAGTTGTTGCAAATGAAAAATATATGGAATTCCTTGTTCGCACGCATTTGCAGCATGTCAGCAATTGGGGCTGAACCTTGGGGATCTCGTTTCATCGGAGAATACAAAAATGTCTTACAGGTTAACGTATACACCACAATTCAGACCCATCTCGCACCAGAATTATTAGCGCGACCCTGGTTTAATCTTAGTGCAGTACGCTCACCGTTTCAAGAATCGACGATCTGGTCGAATGCGGACGGCACATATTCGGAATGAAATGGATGAGCGTAATCCTGATTCACCTCCTCGATGTGGGTTATGCCATCGCAGCGGATATAATAAGAGGAATTGCACCCACGGTACTATAGATTGATGTTAGAATATTTTACATGTTCTATCTTTATAATTTATATGACTGATGTAATATTTCTTCTTTAATATGTTGTATCAAAACATCTTATGTGTGTAATAATATTCATCACATCTGTTTATCTATTTTGTGGTATTATATTTACATAAATAATGATATTTTCACTTTTATTTTGTAGGAATTGCACCCATGGACGGTGCTGTAGATTGCTATTGGAATATTTTACATGTTCTATCTTTGTAATTCATATGACTAATGTAATATTTCTTCTTTGATATATTGTATCAAAGCCTCTTATGTATGTAATAATATTCATCACGTCTGTTTATATATTTTGTGGTATTACGATTGCATAAATGATGATATTTTCATTTTATTTTGTTTAATAATATATTATAATCATATTTTTTTTTTACGTTTTAGGATACCATTGATGGACCCTAAACAAGACAGAGTTGATCCTAACCCTATTATTACGAACTTATTGACCCTGCAACGTCGACATAGATCGACACATATATGGGCAGGACAATTGGAAGATATTGTCCTTACTGTAAAGTGCAATGACAGCGCTTTTTGGATTGCTCGACCATTCGATCCACGAGTCGAATAACTTATGGATATAACTGGATTTAGTGGGATTATTCGTTTGCTGTACATGAAGATTGATCATCCCCTGTTTATAGCATTGGTGGAAAGATGGTGCCAGGAAACACACACGTTCCATCTTACAAGGGGAGAGGACACAATTATACTACAGGATGTCGATGTTCTTTTTGAATTACGCATGGAGGGTGATCCAATTATTGACCGTGGGTTCAACTGCCCACAGGCAGAGCTACTAGATCTATGTGACGCGCTCCTTAGTTTTCGGCCTACAGGTACAAACCTGGATGGATCTCGATTGAAGTTAAACTCACTCGAGAAAGCACTGGCTCAACCTCTCCCAGCGCACGCGACCCCTAAAATGGTTGCACAACATGCACGGTGTCGCATTATGCAACTTATTGGTGGATTTTTGTTTTCCGATAAATTCAGAAATCGAGTTCATCTACGCTTCCTTAGGTATATACGCAATTTTGAGTTGGCTAGTACACTGAGTTGAGGTAGTGCAATATTAGCTTATTTGTATCGTTATATGTGCAATGCTACTATTTATACGGCGCATCAGATCAGTGGTCCACTTTTATTAATTCAGGTACGAATTTAAATCCAAAATGCGAATTTAACTATGTTAAATCAATCATATTTTTCTAATATTATTATTTCACTGGAAGTACAATTATGGGCTTAGGAGCGCATTCCTACTATTAGACCCGATAGAGTACGCCTGGTGGAGGACATTGGCTCGAATGTGCCTAGGGGAGCAGTATGACAGAGTCCACTGGAATTGTCCCGCACGCCAACACATGTGCTGATTGCGTATAGAGATCAGTTGGATCGGATGCGACACAATCACGTATGTATTACTATGATATTATTAGCTTGGAATCAAATTTTAAATAATATTTATTGTTATTTATTATTTGAAACTAAATTTATTTATTTTGCAGTTTATTTGGCAACCTTATGATGCGAATATGTTAGCATCTCTACCTCCGTACTGTACGTATGGCCAACAAATTTGGATGTCTATTACATCTCTATTGTATTGGGAAACGATTGAGTTATATTGCCCCAATCGAGTTATGGGACAATTTGGATTGTTGCAAATAATTCTGAATGCTGTTGACACGGGGTTAAATCTGCATCAGCGGGACCTACGTACTACTGATGCTAGATGGGATGAGGTGAATGCGCTATACCGTGCTAATTAGATCAACAGACATGCTTCTATCATCACCGGACAGTCCATTTTCAGGCAAGTTTTGTTACGCCTGATTATTTTGCGTGGTATTGAACTCATACACGGCGATTAATTAGTAATCCTACCATACAACAACAAAATCCCGTGGGCTATCAGTCTAGTAGTTCAGTAGCTGAAGTATTCATAAGTCTATTTTTTCTTGTTCATATAAGTATATATAGAATTCTGATTTATTTAAACTTTTAATGATATTCTTGAAAATGCATATACAGATTGATGCACTGCACCGGATCTGGCACATAGGTAATGAAGCGTCGCATCAT
The DNA here is from genome assembly GCA_026120185.1 of Voacanga thouarsii. NCBI lineage: Eukaryota > Viridiplantae > Streptophyta > Magnoliopsida > Gentianales > Apocynaceae > Voacanga > Voacanga thouarsii. Next base: position 1,117,373 of record JANUWF010001217.1, on the reverse strand, counting down.
ACGCACAACAAGCAGTCGGAAGAATATCCGATATTGCCATGCGTACTTTGGCTGCCAGTGGTGAATCCGATCATCTAAATCGAATGCCGTATGAGCCATCCAAACGATCATATGCTGCTGATCTGATACCGCCGATTCCGTAACAAGTGCCTTGACAAGAACCACCAATAAGGCGGAGCGATACACGGGCACGTCGACGTGCTGCAGTTGAGGAAGTTCTCTCGCATCAGTACTACTCACTGGTGCTTGGAAATGAAGATGTTTATGTGCCAGGCACTCCTGCAACGGTCGATGATGACTACGTTCCAATTCTGTCCGTTGCAGATGACTTCGTCCCTGGTGCAGCAGTTTCAGATGACCTGATGATTTTTTAACTCCGCAACACTTAATTTTTTATCCTAGATATGTTTCTTCGGGGGGCAAGTTTGCTGCTGGTACATCCACTGGATCGTCTCGAAGACAGTATAGACAGTCTGAGGACGATGTAGGTCCGTCGTACGCTACAAATGAACAAAATGAGGGACAACCTGAAGTACATCCTCAGCAACAACTTCCAAGACGAGTTCAACCCCAACGGCACCGTCAAGGATTTCATTGTGGGACTAGTTTTTATACTTAGTTTTGATGATTTTATGTATATGTTATTGATATTTAAAATTAATTATAATTAATTTTTATACATAATTGTAATTAAATTTTAGCATTCAAAATAATAAATTAAACTCTAACAATTAAAATTAAATTTAAAATAATTAATTATTTCAAAAATATTATTTTTAACGGATTAAAAATAAATAATAAAATAAATTACATGTCTACATATAATAATATTTACGCTAACGAATTAATGTGAAATTAAAAAAAATTACTACATGTTTTTAACGTACACATTTAAAATTAATTATACATAATTGTAATTATATTTTAGCATCTAAAAATTAAAATTAAATTTAAAAAATTATAAAAATAATAAATTATTATTTTAAAAATATTATGTTTAACGGATTAAAGATAAATAATAAAATAAGTTAAAAAGATTAAAAATTATTGTCAATTTTTACGATACAAACAAATTAGGATTCAACTTTAATATTAATTGAGATTTAAACTTATTTAAAATTTTAATAAAAATAATTGTGATTTTATATTGTGAACGGAACTAAATCAAAAAAAATATTGACATTTAAAATTAATTATAATTAATTTTTATACATAATTATAGTTAAATTTTAGCATCTAAAATTTTAAATTAAACTCTAAAATTAAATTTAAATTTAAAGGAATTAAAAAAAATAAAAAATTATTATTTTAAAAATATTATGTTTAATGGATTAAAAATAATAAAATAAATTAAAATGATTAAAATTTATCACGTATTTAATGCGTTTGAAAATTTGATTTTTTTTTTTTTATGATGATAGTTTCTCGTGTCGTTAGACACAGGGTCCCTCCAATTAAAAGGTAGACCAAAAAAGATGCCCTCATCCAGAGCTGCTTTTGGAAATGGCACCATTTTGGTAAAAAAAAAAAAAAAAAACCCCATCGAGTGTGGTCTTCTCAAAATTTGCCCAGAAATCAACTCTAGAAGCAACCAGAACCCCTATAAATTCAAACCCAATAAGTTTATTGCTGAAAAGAATTACATGGTTTGGGTTTCAATGGCAAACTTGGTGTACAAAGGCTCTGCTGACCAAAAATTTCAAGACCCAACTGAGATCTACTCGCAAGCCCTCAGCAGCCTATTTGATACTCTAACGTCTCAGTCCTCAACCGCCAAGTTCTACAAAACCACCAGCGGTCAAGGCCAATCAGCCATTACTGGGCTATTCCAATGCAGAGGTGACCTTTCCAACGCTGATTGCAACAGGTGCGTGAAGAAGAAAAGGACAAAAGATGCCATTTTTAGTAAGAAACTTGTAATGAGAGGAAAGAAGAAGAAGAGAGGGAGAGAGACCTGATCGTTGATCTTGAGGTCAAGAATCCTATTCTTCTCCAAGATCTTAATCGCAAAAGACTGGCTTGAATCGAGATTTCTGGCGTACTTGACCTTCCCGAAATTGCCTTCACCCAAAGTCCTTCCGACTTCCGAGGTCGTACTTCCAAATTGCTATTAGGAAGTGTCAAAGAGGGGTGACGTATGCTGCTGTTTGGAGTTGCAGCGGTGACATTGCGACGGCGGCTAGGAAGAGGAGGAAGAAAAGAAAGAAAATGAAAAAATTTAAAATAAAAAGAAATTTTAAAAAATGAATTAAAAAATAAAATAATAATATATTTTAATATTAAAATATAAAATTATTAAAATATTTTTAAAAATTAACACCACTAATCAAAGGATAAGATTTAAAAAATTAAAAAATTCGATGAACGTTTTTATATATTTTTTTAATTGAAAAATAAAATTTGAATTTCAAAATAATTCAAAAATTATTAAGCTAATTTGCCATTTCACAGGATATCATCGACGGGTGCAGGATTGATCATCTTCTTTCTTTTTTCACGCTCTCAATACTTTGTAAATATTTCTTTCGTCCACAAATAATTGTCTTAATTATAAAAATTATACATATTAAAAAATTAAGAAATTTTATAGTAAAATAATTAAAATATTTATTATATCATTTAGAATATTTTTATTATCTTTTTCACTTTATTAATTTAAATCATATCATTCTTTTAATTACATCACCTTAATAATTACATATATCTCTCCCTTCTCACATGTATCCATTGTCTCTCTCTTCCTCATTTTTTGTTTTAAAGTCTTCTTTTTACCCATATCACCTCATTAAATTACACTTTTGATTATTTTTATAAAATAATGTGATTTTATTGTTGGTTAAAATAATTTTAATATGAGTAATTATAATACTAATTAATTGATAAAAAATTATACTAAAAGTAAAATTAAAAAATAATTAAATATAATCTATATTTAGAAAGTAAACAATTATTTTTTGACAAATAAAAAAAATGTCAATTATTTATGGATGAAGGAAGTACTATTCTTCACTCTGTATCAGGAAATGATAGACAAGAAAATGATAGCTTGAAATTATTGCAAATGAAAAAGGTACAAAGTATTCAAAAGGAATTAATCAATAAATTAATGGGCTAATGTATAACAATTATGATCACTTAAATAAAAATTTATTTAAACAAATCTGAAATGCAACCATTTTTTTTTCAGTAAACAACACCGATTTGATTTAAACAAGAATTGCCCGTTATTTACTATTACAATCAACATCAGTATATTAACATAAATTGGTATTTTTTAAAAAGAATATATATTTTTAACAAACATATAAACCTAATGTAAATAAAATTTAATTTGTAAAATATTGATAATTGTGTTACTTGCTCTAAGTATATCAGAATATTAATAATTGAAATCATAAATTATTTATAGTATTTAAAATTATACTTGTATTTTAATATATATATATATATATATATATATATATATATATATATAATCTCAATCTAAATATCTTGTCTTCCAAATTTTTTAAATATTTAATATTTTTAATAAAATTAAATTTTTTTTAAAAAAAATTAAAATTTTACTTTTCGTTCTATCTCCAAAATTTTTAAAAAATATAACATTATTTGTTAACATATTTTTTTATATAATTTGTCCGTACCCCTTCAAATTCTTAATTATTCTTAGTTTTGTCTCTGCATGCAATGCATGAATTTAATTTATTTCTACTAAAAAATTAATTGTCGAATGTTACTAGTAGACTTTTACGTGAAAATATGTCAAAATATGCATATATTAAGAAATGGGAGCAAACAAAACCATGGAGACCAATTCCAAGGTCTAAGACTAACGGCTAGGGATCCGGGGCACAAATATGCTACACATTTTTCCAAAGTCATAATTTTATTTACAAAAAAAATTATAAAATAAAATAACGCCATTTTACTTAAAAATTTTATTTATATCTTAATTCTTTTTAATCTAAACCATTAAATCACAACACAGGATCTTTTAACGACCCAGATTCCCATGGATGGGCCACTGTCATCACGCATCAGTCCTCATAGTCGTTTAAAGCTTTAATGCAATCATGGACTCCTTTTCTAGTCCAAGTTGAAGATGCTAAAAAAAACTAACACTAACATTACACTAAAATTTACTGCAATGGAGTGATGAACAAAATTTATGGTAACCCCTTGATTTATTTTTCTTATCAGCCAGCTATGACGGATAGACACAGAGCAGCAACCAACTTCAAATCTCAGTAATAGGGGTTGCAAAGAATCTCGAACTTTTAAGGGTTTAGGAATAGAACATTAGAGAATATGAAGGCCGGTCTTCTGGTTATTCTTTAATCGATTACATATCTCATGCTATAAAAGAAAATACAAAAAGAAAAAAAAAGGCTGAAAATTGCAAAGTTGCATCACAAGCTATACCTATCTGCCAATTACATTCTTTATACAAGAACTCTACTCTTTCATCAAAAGAGGGGGAAACGGAGAAAGAGAAAACCCCACCTTCATTTACATATGCACCTATTTACAGAAGTCGAATATGCTAGAAGAAAACAAAAAACAAAGCCTATTTTTGACTGACCTTGGAATTGAGTTGTCAGATGGCCAAGTAGGTAACACGAGACTCTGTTTCTTGCTGTCACATATAACAATCTTGTAGTTGCGTCTTGGCCTCTGTCCAATTGTAGTTGATCCACAGGGAAAGTGACTGTACCGTCAATTGCAAAGGGGAGACACCTCCAGCACAGACAGGAAACCAGAAACAAAATTTGATTCAGTGATTTTCTACCAATCTTCAAGCCATTCTGGTGTGTTGAGATCATCTAAGTCATGAAGAGGGGAATGAAATGGGGATACACTCTCTTCAGTACGGCTTCCTAGATATTGATTAATGCGAGAAATGATATCACAAGGAGCAGGAATTGAACGGTCTCTCATTCCTTTCCAATCAACTTCCTCAAACCAAGGATGCCTTTTGACAGAGTCCACGCCTTGGCATCCCAGTCTAGAGTTTTCATCAACCTCAAGTAACTGGAGGGTATCATTTAACAAATTATGACTAGTGGATAACAATGGAACAAATAAATATCGGACAGCTTTAAGAGTAACCTTTTTAATGATATCAACAGCATGATCACTGAGAGTTTGTGGAAGAGCAAGCTGTCCTTTCGCAATGCGAGCAAATGTAAGCTCACTTTCTCTCCATGATCCAAATGGCATTTCACCTTGCAACATGAAGTAGATAAAGGTTCCCAATGCCCACCTATGCAAATTCACGAATGAAATAAGAATCTATAAAGATGTATCTATGGTAATGGACATCATAAAAGCAATGAAGGACCAAAAAAAGGGGCAAACCCCCAGTGCCTAAGCACTTCCTGCCTTGCAGGCGACAAAACACAAAAAGAAAATAAAAAATAAAAAATGAAAAGGCCGAAACAGAAACTTTTGCTGTCTAGATTCTAGAGAAATATAAGTTACTTAGCCTCAGCAACACAGAGTAGAAGTATTTACTACATTATTACAGTTGTAATACCTATTTTTAAGTATATTAACGCTCTTCTCAAGAGAAAACATCAATGAACAACAAATGATTAAAGAACAATTGCGGCATAAGCTACCTAATGGTAGTCAGATAATGGTTGTAGCTTTTGTTGTTTGACTAATCTCAACAGGTGCTACACCAATTCTAAGCATATCATCCCCTGTGCTCTTCTTTGCTTCTATCAATCTTGTTCCAATTTCCAAATTATCTCTAAATGTTTCCTCTACTGACTATTTAAGTGAGTTTAGGTGTAAGCATTCCCGATGAACATGCAAAGAAATCAGAGCACCAACTTACCAGTCAGCTGGGAAGCTATGCCCTTTCCCCTGCACTATTTCTGGAGCTAAGGAGTCAGCCATCCCACTTATTGTAAAAGTTCTCTCAACAAATTCACCAGATAACTTTTTCCCATATCTGAAGTCCACTAGCTACAATCAAGAGTTTCAAATAAACATCTGATGTAATCATCTTTTGTATCAAAATAGGAAATTGCTTTCATGTTAAACCATTGTCCATAGGGGATCATAGCATGAGATGATTCAAGGTTAACAGTATCGGAAAACTAACCTGTATATATCCTGTCTGGTCAAACATTAGAACATCAGGAGAAACTCCTCTATAGAGAATACCATCCTGAGAAGTTATGATCCAATGTGTACAGAGGTGAGAATTCTCTTATTATCAGCATTACATCATAAATCAAATATGACCTCACACATATCATACCTTGTGCAAATCTTCCAAAGCAGTAACAACGGAGGCAGCACAAAACCGTGCACATGGTTCATCAAGAGGGCTGTACAGTATTGATGCTACAGAACAAGCAAGGCAGGTGTCCAGTAGTATGCCAGCGTGTGTTTGATCAGCACAGGTGCATACAACTCGCGGCATACAAGCATACGAGCTTGTGTCCTTTATTAAATTCTTTTCTTTTAAAACTTGCCCTTCTTTCCCAAGTTTTTTAATCTTCTGCTTGGAGAACCTTTTCAAGCTAAGCAAATTATCTGCATTGGAGGCGACAAAAAAAGAAGTGATCCTTTTAAGTGCATTGAAAAAAAAGATTTGTCCTCCAATTGCATTTATTCAAGAAATCCATTCATATTTTCCGACTAACCACCACCTGACTAATCATACATGGTAAGCAACAATAGTTAGTTACCAATACGTAGTGGCATCAAGGAGTGGAAAGCTTTTACTCTTCAGATTGATTTCTTAAAAGAAAAGAAAGAAAACACCAACCTGAATCCCTCAAGCACACAAGGCCAATGTCGCAGAGGTCTGTTGAATACAAGCAGGTTCTCCACTCCTAAAACACAGAATTAGTATGTAACTGTACCTACCTTTCAGTTCTCTGATTCCTGGAAAGATAAGCAAAAGTAGACTAAAGTAGTCCTTACCAAATCGGAAAGCTTAATCTTCTCAACCATTGAAGTATCCAAGTCTTTAATACATTCCTTGGATAAATTTGCATAATTGTCCTTTGGCCTAGGGAATTGTTCAGTAGCAGAACTTAGGTTCAGAAGATTGAGAAGTATAACTTGACAAGAAGAAAAACCAATGAAAATCATTGTCCTTGTGGATATAATTTGTAAACAGGATCAGTGCATACCCATGATCATCCTGAGAAAGCTTTGCCAAAGGACCTGCAACCAAATCGAACTTTTCTTTTGTCAAGACAGCACATACAACCTCGCCCACAGCAGTGATTCTCAATGATGCAATGCATTCACCAAGAAGTGTCCATTCTCCAAAATAGCTCCCCTCAGGTTTTTCCACTGAAAGCACCTCGCTCTGCACTAGATCATCCTCCCTGTTTTCAGACATGAGGCTGGAAGCATTTGTAATTTTCACCGAGTCCTTTACAAAAGAAATTTTAACTGCCCCCTTTTGGATAATGTACAATCCCTGAAGGTCTTCATTCTGTAAATATAAAGAGAACTAAGAGAGGAACAACTAGATGGGAAATTTTCATCCAAGTATATTACCAAAAGCATTTAACTCTATACCAACAGACAATGCAATGAGAGGAACCCAGGTCGAACACTAAATTGGCATGCACCATTACTAAAATGTTCTTGGAAGTGCAGCGATAGAGGATTTTCATAGCAAGAGGTAGACAAGAGTTGCAACCAGTGAACAATTATAAAAAGCTAAAAATAATTAATTAATTTCTTGAAGGAAATTGTTATACTGATAAAACTTAAATGCAATGCATGCTCTAATTCCTCCAATCTTCCTCCAATATGCCCCTTATCACTGTGTTCAATCCAAAAATTCTAATCAGTAGAAATCAAATTTAATAACTTATACACTCGGCATACCTTATCAATTATCGTTTGCCCATCAGAGAAAGACGCTTCCAACAGGGAATCAGCAATATGACTTAGTTGTAAGATAGTCAATCTGGAGAGAAGATCTACGGACCGTAAAAGCTTTAGTGATGACAAATTAGAGAATTCTGACACCAGAATTCCCCTAAAATCTTCTCTTCTGAGAGCCCAGAGAGTACCACTGGTCACAGCACGCACAGAAGCTTGGAGAGGCTTGTTGTACCTAATATATTATGCAGGTTTGACGACAGGAAGTAAAGTTTAAGTGAGGATGAAAATCAACCATACTGACAGCCTTATAATGATCCCTGTCAAGAAATGCTTATGGAAACCCATATATCCAAATCCCAACATGAACATCGAGGAAACAAGCTCTCCAGAAAATACAACAAGTGATTCTGACCAAACATGTCAAAACCTGGTTGTAAGCAATAAATTTTTGTTGGTCTAAAGTGAATTAGGAAGGAAGATCTGCGTGACCTCTACTACATTGGTAAAGGACCTAGTGATGGATATAATTTGCTAAAAATGTATGAACGCTCATTCTCTGCAGAAAATATTTAAGCTTCTCCTTCTCAATCATGACTAGATAGACATAGTAGTATTTCAATTGGCATGCTGAATCCTCTATTAAAAGAGAATGGTCTCTGCATTGAAAAACGTAAGTAAAACACACAGGATTTTTGTGCAGTAAATTCATAGTGTCTTAACAGAATAATGAGAAATCTTACATCAGTGCCAGCTCGCCAAAAGATGATAACTTGTCAGCAGTGTATTGTTGTAAAACCCGAGGCACTTCTCCATTTTTCTCTTCCTGGGATTCATAGTAACATCAAAAACCTTTAAGAAGAATTAAAAGCAACATCCTTTGCATTCAAAAAACCAAACTACTCGGATCTTGAAATAAAAAAGATGTTTACAAGAACATACAGATATCTCGTCCGAAAAATGGTTGTCAACAATAATGATTTAGAGCAAACTGGATAATGAGATTTGAGTGACAAAATGTCATAATGAGAAACCTAGATTATCACCTGTGTGGCGAAGACCTCAAATTCTCCACTTCCAACAACATAAAAACAGTCACCTTCACCACCCTACAAAATGATAGATCCATCACGCTCGACAGCTAAAACTACAAAAGTTCATGGATAGCAAAAAGAAGCTCTCAAATAAGAAGTCAATAAACTCATCGTTGGGAGACCAGTAGCAAACAGGAAAGTAATTCACCAGAAGGAACCCCCCAAAATTTGCATACTTTTGCGGGGAAAGTAAAGATATTTTCAATAGAGACTGCTTTGAGTTCAGCATCCATAAAAAAGGGGAAGGCACCAGTAGCTAATATAAATGCTTCCTTGTAGAGAAACGACAATTAGAGTTGTGACCTAACTCGTCGTAGTTAAAACAGTCACAACAACCAGTGTTGACAAATCATAAGGAGATAAGAATAAACACTACCTCTCTCCCATTTTCTCTTGTTCATCAGGTGAATAGGATCTGATAAGTCAATCACAAACTTCAGATCATGCAATTAGTGCATTCTTCTTAGTGGCTTACTCGAAAGAAAATTGGGGTAGCTATAGCAATTATACACATTAAAGTAAGTTTTAAGTTTATAGTCAGGTATAACTTGTCCGTAGAGCATATTCCTAAAGTGAAACTTAAACTAAAAAATCATTTTTTTTTTTTTTCTTCAATTAAAGTTGCAATATGTCAAGGAGACACAAAGTCATCAAGCAAATATGCAGAAAGAACTTTCTTCAAGCTTCAAATTTTAGATAGCAAACTACAGTTACTAACCAATAATTAAAAGACAACTATAGTACTCACAGCTTTCAAATTGAATTTCCTAGCTTAACTACAAACTGATGGAAAAGTTGAGTGCAGGAATAACAGGGACCGGTGTACTAAAATCGAAGTGAGAGTGGAAAGGATTAGTACCTCTTTCTTTTTTATGCATAAAGTGTTTTGTTAAATTCAAATTTATTTGTACAACATAGATAACATTTTGGCTCCGAATAAAGAAGGAACCCAGACATTCAATTTGGAAATGGAGTACTTACAACAAAAGTTCCTTTCTTACTGCAGAAATAATAGATCAATTTGAAAGACATTACCTGCTTCACTACAATGTCTCCTGCTTGAACCTCAACTCTTTGCATGCAATCCAACAAAACGTGACACTGAGAATCTGTCAGTTTTCGGAATAGAAAATGATCGTGCAATGCCCGTTCTATATGTGCCTGTCAAAAAGCACTATGACTGAATGAAAAATTTACCACAAAATGGAAGTTTAGAAAGAATGTTTGCCTATTCTTTTTCCATAAAACAAACTTGTCCTGAATAACAAAGGAATAGCTTAAGTAAGAAGTTTTTACTTCTTCTTCCCAGGTTTTCCTGTGGGCTGGGGAAGGAGGAATCCACACTTGCCCATTTTCTAAAGAACTTTCAATGGCACGGAGACGTGCCCTTGATACATCATGCCTTACACGGTGATTCTTAGAATTCCAGCTCATAACTGAAGGAGACTCTGATCCCGACACCTCCACAACTTGAGGTACTGGAGGTCTTAAAATTGCACCAGGATTTGGTGGTTGACCAATGGTATCCTGGCAAAGAAGATGAATATCAGTAAATGTATTATGGTGTTATTTATAGAAAATGGCAGCACAACCAATTACAGTAATGCTGAATTTGTTAAAGATAACTGGTTTCCTTACAGACGTTAGGCCATTAACATGCACAACTATCACAGTAATGTCATCTGTACGAGTTTCATACTGCAGCCAAAGACGATATGATTCAGCAACAATTGCAGCACAAGCATCACGAGGATCCTTATATTTTGCAACCTGGATTTGATAACACAATAAGAAATCTTTTGCTTTTAATATGAGGGCAATGTAGACACCACAGTCACAGTTTTCATTTACAAGTGGGATCTCAGAAGCTGAAAAGGACAAAACCCACCTAACTATAACACAGTTCTCACAAATCCAGTTGTCCCCACCCCCACAAGCAAAATCAATAAAAATAACTTAAGCTAACCGTCAGAACTTCAGAACTGCATGAATGATACGGCGATAAATCATATATTCCGAAATAAAGAAACATCATAGTCATTAAAGAAACAAGTAAATTGCCATTGAACAAGTTGCCAAATTTTGCAAACTCAAATGCGCAAAAAGATATAGAAAGCAATTTCCATGTCAAGCACGCGTCTCACCAAGATATTCTGTCTACCCTTTACAGTCAAACCTGCCTCAACCACCCACACCAACAACCCCTCTTAAAAAGTAATAGAAACGACCAGTAAATGAAAGAATGTCAGGACAGAAAAGAAAAAGAGGCAAGAGCTAATGCTTAAATTTTCATTTCTCATGATTAATTATTGGAGTCAAATTTTACCTGATCATTTCTTCATGACAGTATGTCTAGAAATAGTAATAATATTTTAATTTCAAATAGAAAAAGTGTGATATGCCTCTCCGTTGCCATGTCTAGATTGTTTCATTTGAAGTTTGATTATCGAATATAACCAACTAATCACCTTGGTCTATCTATACTGTGAAAATAAGTGATGAAAGGGGGACATTAACCCAATTTGGCAACCCAAAAACATTCAGAAAATCTATTCAACAGGGGTCGTAATCTCTATGGAACACGTCACAATCAACAGTTAATCAACAATTTCATTGAAGGCTGGAAAACTGCCATAAATAGGGCTAGTTGAACCTCAAATTATGCCTTTAATTTAGAATAGATAAATGCGATATCATGTTGAAATAGATAATAATGTCTATGCAAATAGAATGTTATAAATGATACCAATTTGGCAAGCATACAACAAACTTTTACTAATGACTTTTCCATAAATGGTTAAGAATCAATGTATGGTATCATGCATGGGTTTAGACACATGCATTATAAAGTGCATTTATTTACAATAATAGTGCATGCACTTAATGCTTTCTCACTTGACGGGTAAAATACCATTGAATGGCATATTGAACTCAAATCTCTATTTTTTTATGATGGATAGTAAACATTTGATGGCCCATCTTTTAAAAAAACACCCAAGCTACATGTCATCTCATGTTGCCTTCGTGGCACGTTAACCTGTTTATGATTTTTATATTTTTGGGAATTACACGTGACATGTTGCATATTTCAGTCACTCGCAAAATGAACGCAATAAAAGGTGATCAACAATGATATCTAAAACTCTAAATCTTCGCATGCATGCATCAAGCATCTGGTTTAGCAGTTTACGAGCATCAAATGCACGACCTCAGTTTTCCATTGCCCAATTTCACCTAGAAGATTTACTAAAAACAAAAGTGAAGCAAGTAAGAAAATGAAAAACACTATGCAGTACAATGAACCTCAAATTCAAAGCTACTATAGCTTCCATAGCAGGTTGGGGAACTAATGCAACATACTGCTCATTTAAAACCATGAATTTCCCCTGAAAAAGTGACTTGAATTACCTCCAAGGTTGTGTGGTAATGCTAACCCTTCAGTAGTATGAGCATTACCTGATTAGAAAATATATGCATCTTTAGAGGTTCAAAAGTTTACACTCAAAGAAAAGCTTTGAAAATCCAGTCATGAAAGTTCATCAAGCTTTATACTTTCTGTTATAATACTTGCAACTCACAATACCACAGGTTAAAATAGACAATCATCCGTTGCCATTTAAAAATGAAGAAATTTCAGTAACTTCCTTTGACTGTGTGTTTGACATAAAGAAGATGATATAAGTTTCTTACCATGTCCACGACAGCCTGGCTGGAGAGGAATTCAAAAACACCATCACTAGCAAGAACAAAGAAAGGATGATTTCCTGTGAGCTCCAAAACAACAATTTCAGGATTTGCAACCACACCAATTGTCTCGGCAATTGAATCACCTATACTTCGTGTAAAAGCTGTACCAGGATACATCCCATTTGCTACCCACAACCTTGGAGGATCCCCCTCATCACCTTCTTCAGTGCCCCAACATTGCACATCAGGGTTCTTCAGCCCTTCAATTTGATCCAGAGTGAGAACTCTTGCTCCACAAAGCTTAACCCTTTCAAGTTCATCAGGTCGAAAAGGAGTTTGATCAATTGACAGGTCTACAGCCACAATATCCTTCCCTCTTCTCTCAGCTATAACAGCTCTCGAGTCACCTGAATTAGCAACATAAATTGTCCTACCCCTAACGAATACTGTGATTGCTGTAGTCCCACTCATGCTGTCATCCAAAACATCAGCATGCAACTGCGAATTTGTCATCAAGAATGCAGAATGACACGCTTCAACTGCATCAAAATGAAACTTACTGTTCCTAAGCAAATTTTCACATAATTTCCGCTTTACAAACTGCGAGCATTGAGCCCCAAATTCTCCATGGCCATCAAAAACACCAAAGAAATGATCATCGACACTTGTTCCAAATGGAGTATGAATACAGAAACTGTCCTGATTAGCCTTATCAAGTGCATCAGGATAGTATCCTCTTTGAGAAAGAAATGAGTATCGTAACTCAAATTTCCCAGTTGGAACCTTTACAACTCGAGAGCCTTCAGGAGGTAAAAACTGAGCCGAGACCCTAGACAATCTAGTTATACCAACTTCATGATCCCTATTTAAACTTAACTGATTCAGTTGGTCCCTGATTTCACCTTCTTCCCCATCTGTGGAGGCAGGTGAAAACACTGCAATCTCGGCTGTTCTATCTTTTTCAGTTTCTTTAACCTTGACTTCTCTTGGTGCACATATCTCACCAATACAAGCTCTTGAATAAGCGCAGCCCATTACTGAAAGAAGCAAATTGAGACAAACCCAGATTCCGGTAATCCCCAAAACTTCATCAGGTGTTACAACTTCGGCAAATAACCAAAACTTAAGCGAAAATTTCGAGCCCAAATCAAGAATCCCAGAATGACGCCCCGAGAACCCGAAGACCAAATACCTGGCTCGATGCAAGTTCGACAGAATCAAAGCGAAATCTAAGAAAATGCAAAAGAAATCATCAACTTTCACCTCAATTTAAATTGTTATTGGCAGTCATTAACACATACACACACAAAACGACAATTCAAATTCGAGAAAAATAAAATTCTTGCCCCATCAATGGATTTCAGCACGACTAAAAACCAAATCAAGTTATTGATCCGAAGTTCGTACCAACAATCTACAATACGAATCAGAAGGAATTAAGAATATGCAACATGCTTTCACATGCATTCAATTCCACTCGGAATTACAATGGTAAAAGTAAAAACGAGGAGACAATACTTGACTGTTATGGAGACAAGAATTGATGAATTTGGAAATGTCAGAAACAACAGACCAAATCTGGTCAATCGTAATGCACTGACAGTGAAATGTGTACGGTGGAGCTTATTCTGCACTTTGGGCTGATGACAATGGAGAATGTAACCACGCCGCGATTGCGTACCTCGAATTCAGAGAATTATCAATGGAGGGTAGAGAGAAAGCAAAGGAGAGAAAGGGTGAGAGACGTAATGGAATTGTACTGCTACGACTACAGTGCTAGAGAGAGAGATAGCGGGGAGGGGGGGGGGGATAAAATAAAGTGTTTGGTTGAGTACTTTATGAGTCTGGAGAAGACGTTGTGTGCGTATGAGAGAGAGAGCGTGGCTTTTTGGGAGAGGAGGATATGGAATGAGTAGACGCGCTTTGTCGAGCACGCGCCACCGTTTGTGGTTGTTGGGGTTGACGAAGGACCCACTGGTCAGAGTTGCGAGGGCACACACGGCTCTGCAAATTTTGGAGTGCCTTTGTCAGGTGGAACTTTTCCTTCCATGTTTTTGGAATATTTTTTTTATATTCATTAAATGCCCCTTAATAAATTTTTTTTTAAAAAAAACCTTATTCATTAAAAAAATTTTGAAAAATAGTGCCGAATAGATAGACTCGGTCGTTATGACCTTTTTAAGGGGACCCGGAACCCTTTTTCCTAATTAGCCAGAAAAAATAAACTATGTTTTGAACTAAAGGCTTGAGAAATTAAGATCGGAAGCATTTAGATTAGTTAATTTTAATGAAATAGGAGGGAATAAAGAGATTTAAATTTAAATTTTATCGAATAATAATTAAAAGTATTATAAAAATATATTTAAATTAATATTTTATCCATTCTAATTTTTTAATAACTATTCAAATTAAATTCTCTTATTCCATCTTCTCCCTCTTATCTACTTCTTTTCCTTCACCTCTCCTTTCTCTCAACCCAATCATAAAACTAATAAATTCATTTAATCTAGTTAGAATTTGGTAAGAGTTCTCCTTAATGCCTTAACCAACTATAACTTTTCTTTATTCAACCAAAAGTGTCTGAATTTAAAAAATAATTAAGTTATAGATTCATCTATTTTTCTTTACTTCAGTAACAATTCGTAAATTAAAAATTGACCAAATTATTATTATTTTTTTTAATGTACACTATGATAGATGAACAAGAGAATTGACCAAAATGTTTTTTTCTTTTTTTATAGATAAACAAGAGGAGAGGTGTAACATTTATC
Source organism: Voacanga thouarsii (assembly GCA_026120185.1). Taxonomy (NCBI): domain Eukaryota; kingdom Viridiplantae; phylum Streptophyta; class Magnoliopsida; order Gentianales; family Apocynaceae; genus Voacanga; species Voacanga thouarsii. The sequence continues at coordinate 1,101,958 of JANUWF010001217.1, read as the reverse complement.
TTAAAGACTTAAACCATTTCCATAATTATGTTCCATAATATTCACTAGAAAGATATAACCAAAAACCCAATCAATAATTCTAGCTAGCTCTAAGACATTAGCAACACTTTTCACACTTACAGCAAACGGAGCCATATTGCTAGTGTGATCATGATTAACTCCCCATGCTCTAGACGAATTTGCCACATATCCACCAAACAATATTACAGCCATGTTTGATTTCTATAACGTTTGTAAGTGGTAAGATGAATTGTTAAGGATTCTAATATGATTTTTAAAAAATTAAAAAATAGTATTATTTGAGTAATTATATTTATGTAAGAAACTAATAACTCAATTGATTAAGGTTATAAGTAGATAGATTTTCTTCACAAACTAAAATCCTTCTCTAATTTAAAATAATAATAATAATAATAATAATAATTTAAATAATTTTTATTTTTCGATAACGGTCACGTATTAATAACACATTAAATTTTCTTTCTTTAATACATATCTACCCTACAAATGTAATAATTTTTAATTATATTTAAACAAACTTATTTCATTTAAGTCATTGTCAAAACACAATCTATTTTTTTTTAAATAAATTAAAATTTAATTATTAGACGATTTTTTTAAATGAATTTTTCTAGATGTCTTTAAATGCGATTATTCCGTCCTTTCCGCAACAACTGCCATAAATGTATATGCAACACTGAAAAGAAACTTCACAAGATTGAAAATGTCATCCACATTCAGTCATCGTCACCCCACTTTCAATGTGGTCCAATAAGCCTTAGCAAGCCCTTGAAGGCCTATTTGTTCTTAATTTAATTTTTAATTCTTTATGATTTATATGTTATTTATAATAATCAAGAACAGTATATCTTAAGTTTGGTTTGAGGACGAGAATTTTTCTATTTAAATTGCAGACTTAACTTAATAGGGTCAGATATTTCTTAATTTAAGTGAGATAAGAAAATGGGATTAGATTTCATACCTTGCTCTACTAATCTGGTGTAGATTGGAGGTGGAGATTGCATAATCCTCGACTTGTACCCCGCCTCCACTCCTATGCCAATCCCACATAATATATATATTAAAAATTTTATACTATAATATATATATATATATATATATATATATATATGCACATATAATTTATATGTAGAAATGATATGTATATATAATAAAAGTATCTTTATTATAAAATAATTGATATAGTTATATATGTGTATATATATGCGTGTGAATGTATATATTAGATTAGATTAGATTTATACATATAATATATATATATATATATATATATATATTAAAAAGACTAATTATATATATAATATAATTATTATTTAAGTAGATAAGTATGTATATATAATTGAGTAAAATATAAAACATTTATAATTTTATAGGCATTATATGTATAAAATATTCTTATATATATATATATATATATATATATATATATATATATATACACGCATTTTTGTATAAAAATTTATTGGTGGATGTATTTTACTTATTTTTATGTTATTTTTTAACTTTATATCCAATTGAAAAACTTTAAACTTGCATTCTCATTGGGCCTGACTTTTTCACTTGACCAGGATTATAGATTATTTTATCTCTGATAATTTAGATACAAGGATTCTTGTCTTTCCCGTATATGGAACGGATCGAGAATGAGAGATGCAGGAATGAGGATAGAATTTCTAATCTTCAATCTGACCTCCTCGTTGTCATTCCTAATTCCTAATTTGGTCACCACATAATGTGGCCCTTTTCAAGCAAAGCTAAGAGTTTAGTGCATATTATTAAAAAAAGAACACACACAACAACAACAATACTTTAAGGCAGCTTCACAGTTCAAATGGTTGAATCAGTTTGATGGTGACAATACAAGTTTTGGATGTTAAGGGTGAAAAGAAAAGGAAAGCCTCAACATCAACCGTGGTGGAAATTGTTGCATTTCAAATTATGTGTGTTATTAGAGGCTTGATTGAAAAAAGTCAATAGGTGTACTTATCCTCCACCCCCACCCCCACTTGTTTCCTCTTGAGTCAATTTCAATTGATAATTGATCACTTTTTACTTTCCTTCATCTTCTTCTTCTTTTTGCCATTATGTATTTCTTAATAATTGTTTGTGTTGCTAAGGTAACAATAATCTTGAGGTCATTTTAAATTTAATTGATCTCTCTTTATGACATATGTAGCCATATATATCCAGCTGTAACCGCTACTGTTTCACCCTAATATAGTTGGAAGGTTTGCAAATATTCCCTTCCAACTAGTCGAACTACCTCCTTACTTTGGGAAAGACCAACTAAGACTAAGTTACCAAACTAAAAGGTAGTCTTAACGTGCATCGAAGAGCAATATATTTGTTTCACAATTCAGATTAATACTTGACTTATGGTTAAAGGAAGATTAACCATTCTTTTAGTTCAATAAAGATACTATACATCAACTTTTAAGTTCTATAAATGTAGTCGACAAATTTCAAGTCGGTAAATAAGATAAGAAAAATATCGAAATAGATTTGATGACGAACACTTGATTGTCAAGCCTTCGAAACTTCTTTCTTGTGTGATGTAGAGTAAAATGATTTTAAAATGATTTGATGAAGATTCTGAACCTTAATTTGATGACGATTTTGAACCTTGAACTTGATAAAACTTGAATGTTTGATACCTCTTATTTGTTGAAGCTAGAGCTTTGAAAGAAGAACCTATTTATAGGCCAAAAATCCCTTGACTTTAGCATAAATAGTCGATGTGGGATTTTGAAAGAGTCTCCCAACAAACCCTAATGGACTTGATTTAAAATGACTTTGGCTTAATTTATGTTTTAGCTCAATCTCATCTAATCCACATTATATTTGGGTTATATGATTTTCAAAAATCAAATTTTAGGGCCTAATCCAATTCCATTTAATTCATAATATATTAGATTTAATATAAAATAGCTCAATTTCAATAGTCCAATTTTATAATCCATTGGATTTAATGGGCTTTTAATGATAGCCCAATTATATTAATTAATTCAAGAATAATTATATTTATTCATGAATTAATTTTAATTAATCAAGACTAAAATATATAATTTTCTTTTAATCTTGAAAATATATTTTATCCCAAAATTTTTTATCTACAAATGCCCCCACTTCAAGACTTGAGGAAAAATATTTTGTTAAAAGAATTTGGAAACAAGGTTTGAAATATTTAAAAATTAATTTCTCAATTTAATTAAAAATTAATATAAAAGCCTTTTTTTTAATTTCTTAATAAAATATAATTATTTTCTATTCCTATAAGGAAAAAGATTTGAAATCTAATTTTGAGAAGGAATCATATTTTTGAATCACCAATCAAAATTTTTGGATTTAAATTTAAATCTCAATTAAAATCTTTTATTCAAGAATTAGAACTCTTATAAAATTTGGAATGTGTGACTTTTGGCCCTTATAAAAAGGCTTCAATTTTCACTAATTTTTTTCACACCAATTTGAAGAAATCTTCATTGTCTCAATTAGATTCCTGCAATCTTCATTGCAATTAGGTGCAACATCCGCGGCGGCAATAAGCTTTTTTTTTTTTTTTTTTTTTTAATATGGTCAGCATTCTTGACCGAAAGTGTTATAAGTGAGCTTCTTTCAATCTCGCAATTTACCCCGCCGTTGTTGACTCTTTTTTTTTTTTTCAATTTCGCCAATAACTATTTGTCCCCTTTTTTCTTTGTTTTTCCATAAACTCCATTTTGTTTGTTTATGCACTTAGCTTTGTTTTTTTTTTTTTTCGTAAATGCAAAAACTTTTTTTCATAAACTGAAAAAAACTTTTTTTTTTCTTTTTGTGAAACTAACTTCTTCTTTTTTTTTAAACTAATTTTTTTTTAACTAGGTCCAAGTATAGTGTACTTCTCAAATTTACGATCTTCTTCGGGCCACCAACTGCTAGCCATTCATGACCACAAGCCATTCATGACCACAAGAATAATTCAACTGAAGCAGGGACGACTTTGACGGTTTATGAGACAAAGTCAGGCAAGTATGTGAGGCCCCTTCCAAAGGCGACACTCCAATGACTTGTAAAGGAATGGTCAATTTCAAAGGCACTAGTTCTCCAAAGGTATAGATTCTTCTTTCCTCAAATCATTACCCTCGAGCTCATCACAGTGTGTTACCTTCACTTGGACGTCAAATGATTCAAAAGGTGACTCAATAGACCTCACCACTCAACTTCTTGGGTGTGTTTCACTTTAGGGAGAGATATTGGGAGTGGGCACACGACGTTCTAAGTCGTTGAGAAGGATACTTAAGATCTGCGAAGATCTATAAGGTTGTCTGTACATTGCTTTTTACATACGATTGCAACCCCAACGTTCTCAAAGCCTTTTGCGAAGCTTGGTGTCCTTTCACTAACACGTTCTTAACATCAACTGGCGAGGTGTCTATTTCACTTTGGGACTTGCATGAACTTGGAGGCTTACCAATACTTGGAACTCATTACGATGAAGTTGTTCCTCATGCTGCGGAACTCACGGGTGTGGACCATGATGGCAAGCGATTCCTTCCAAGGAGTTGCAAACATCTCCTCATGCATACCACTTGATCAAAAAGGATAACAACAACTTTGGTGTTTTCCATCAATACGTGGCTTGACTTCTAGTTCAAAAGAGTAATAAAGTATTCAACGCCTCTTCCAAAGAAAGAAAGGAGATCCTGCCCCAAGTTTACTGATAATCCATGTGGAGTTATCCCACCTCATACTGCATGGACATATGAAAAAGAAGCTTTGTTTTCAAAGTTAGACATTATAAGCCACAATAGAGATCAAACATTCCTTGCAGCATTTTTATCATGTTGGCTTTGCATATTTGTCTTACCTAATAAAGAAGTAGACATCATTCGTCCAAATACCTTCAAAATGGCAAGTTTGATGGTGTACGGGGAACGAGTTAGTTTGGTTATTTCCGTCTTGACCAGCATTTATAGAGGATTTAATCGTATTTCCAACTCTCAACATCCTAGTGAGGAGAAATCTATCTTCCCAACTCACTATATATACGGATGGCTTGCACATTACTTCAAAACTCACTATGAAGTCTCTCAAGGCCTAAACAGCCCTCCAATGGCGAGTTACTTTGGTGAAAGTAGCAGAAAGTACTTTAGTGAAGACAAAGCCCGCAAGCAGATTTATAGAGGTGAGATCATTGTTTGGGCTACGAATATCCTTACCAAGCACAAAAAACATGACTTTGTTGATAATGAGGCAGCCTCTTTGGAAGAACAACTTTACTTCTTAAGCCTTCGTTCAAGTCTTCTAACTTTGCGGAAGGACGATCACTTCATCATTGAGCCTTATAGCCCACATCGCTTTAGTCGTCAATTTGAATTCCTGCAAAATATCCCAGGCAACTTTGAGATTTTCACCCGTAAAGCCGCCTTAATAGATGGCTTACGTCTTTGGGTAAGGTGCACGTTTTGCGGAACAATGGCCAAGGTAACATTTCCAGCCACTCCTGATAGCATAAAGAAGTACTATGCTCCAAAGTATAAAGCATGGTGGGAACAAGTGCATGAAACCTTTCTTGAAGATCATATCTCGATATTGAATTCCCAAAAATTTACATTTAAGAAAGTAGAGAACTTGCCTTACCCCGAAAAGAAACTTCATCAAGATACTACCACTCTTAATGCTTCAAAGAGGTTAGAAAATTCTTCAAGACATGATAGACATTCTTCTTCGGATCATGACTTAGTTATAGAGAAACTTTTATCATCTTCAAAACGAAAGGAGTTGAATCGAATTGAAGAAGCCAGTTCTAGTAGTAGAGGCCGTTGTTGGAAGAGAACGAAGGCAGTAACTATAACTTTGAACCAAAAGTCTAAGGATCAAGAGACCTTCAAGAATAAGGTAAAACTGATTTTCCCTTTTTGTTTGTTTTTTTTATTTTTTTATTCCTGTTTTCTTTTCTTTTGACTCAACTTCTTTGCTATTCTTCTTCATTAGGTGAACAACGTTGTAGCCCTTGATGAGGATGCTTATTCTCAAGACTAAATCAATTATTCTCACTGCTCATCGCAAGATGGTTGCAAGGACATCTCTTACTCTCAACATGAGGATTTGACATCGAAGTTAGTAATTCATCAATATTGTTCAGCCATCTCTACCTTCCCGGGAGAGTCCCTACTGTCAAGTTGCAAAAAGAAGTTTGTCATGGAAGTATGGCAGCAATTTTATCAAAGAATTCGACAAATGCCTATCGAGCAAATCTCTTCACTTGAGGATCAAGCTTGTTATACTCTTAAAGAATTGAGCAAGGATCCTATTGTTGACTTGTCACCATTGGATAATCGCTTGAGTTCTTTCTTTGCTAGAGCGTGTGAATTTGATAATACTAGATCCACCTCTTCGGAGAAAGCCTCAAATGAGTCTCATGCAAAATTGCTTTCTGCTGCTAGCCAACACTTAGGTGATGTTGAGGCTAAAATGTGTGACCTCACAAGTTAAATTGAAGAAAGTAAGGCCAACTCACAACGAGTTAAAGCGCTCTCAAAAGGAAGCTCAAACGCTTAAAGAAAGAGGATAAAAAATATTTAACTGCTGTTGAAGAAAAAAAAGGCAGCTTTTAGAAGTAGAGTCCACCTGCTTGTCCCTCAAAGAAGAGCTTGCTTCACTTCAAAACGCCCCTAAAGCAAACGAAGAGGATGAAGCCAACTTGAAGAATATAAGAAAGCATTTGGTGGCAATGCAACAAGACTTGGAAAATTTCTAGTTTTTTTACTTGATGTCGCGTAGCACCTTATATGTTCATTAAGCAGTTGTATTTTTTTTTTCTTGTAAAATAGGGTTGCTCCCTTACTAGCATCAATAATATACTTCTTTCATATTGTCTCAACCTTTTTTCGCACATATGTGTTTTGTTTACTTATTGCAAACGTTGATTTTACAATAAGTCATCACCTGATCGCAACAAATGAGAAAAATGGAGAATGATGAGAGGATGTGACTGAACTTAGAGATTTCTTCTAAGTTGCCTAGGTATCTTAAGAATAACTTAAGAATCAAGTCAAACGTAATTTAAAATATATGGGTATGGTTTTTTTTGGGGGGGGGGGCATTCACGGCTTTGACTCGTGCGGGCTAGGAGTATCCATTTTTACTAACTTGGACTTGATGGAGTATTTCAGCAGTTTAACTACGTACTACACTATTAGTGGTTGCCTTTATACAATTTAAACTCGTGCGGGTCAAGAGTAACTTGTAGTTTAAGCTCGTGCAGTCGAGGAGCAACTTGCAGTTTAAGCTCGTGCGGTTGAGGAGCCTTCATTTATGCATAGTATCGCTTCAAATATTTTCCGTTGATCGGTCCAATTCTCAACCCATCTTCAGCAACTATCTTGTAAGATCCATTTGAGTGGACCTCTTGAACAACATATGGGTCATCCCACTTTGATGTCAACTTCTTTGGTTTGTGTCCAACGATGATTGGTCTTTTCACAGCGAGCACTAAATTACCAACTTGAAAGGAACGAAGATGCACTTTCTTATTAAAGACTTTGGAAACACGAGCTTGGTAGCATTCTAACCTTTGTTGTGCCTCTAACCTCTTTTCATCAAGTGCTTCTAACTCTTCAAGTTTGAGATGGACATTATCTTCCTTAGTGAGACCTTCTTGAATAGCGATCCTCAAGGAAGGAATTTGTTACTCTAGTGGAAAGACAGCTTCCACAACATATACTAACGCATATGGGGTAGCTTGGGTTGGGGTGCGGTAAATGGTCCTATATGCCCAAAGTGCCTCTTTAATACGAAGATGCCAATCCCTTTTTAACTTAGTAACCACTTTTTGTAACAAATTGCATAAAGTTTTATTGAAAGCTTCAGCGAGTCCATTAGCTTGGGCATAGTACATTGAAGATTTGTACTGCTTGAATTTAAACTTTTCACACAACTTGTCCATTAAATTATTGCAGAATGGCTTGCCATTATCTGTGATAATATATCGAGGAATGTCATATCAATAAATAATGTTTACACATATAAAATCAATGACATTTTCCTTTTTTGCTTCTTTTAGTGTTACAGCTTCTACCTACTTAGAGAAGTAATCCGTTGCAGCTAAGATATAAAGATGCCCAGCAGAAGACTTTAGTAGTGGTCCAACAACATCCAATCCCCATGCATCAAATAGCCATGAAGCAACTATCGGGTGCAATGGCTCAGGCGGTTGATGTAGATAATTGGCATTGAATTGACATGCCTGACATCTCCTAGCATAATCTAGGTAGTCTTTCACCATAGTAGGCCAATAATATCCCATCCTCTTGATACGAAAATGAAACTTCAGGCCAGATTGATGGGCTCCACATATGCCAAAATGAGCTTCTTCTATTGCTTGCACAACTTCTTCTTGACCTAAATATCTCAAGAAGATATCTTCAAACGAACGTCGAAAGAGAGTATCCCTATAGAAAAAGAAGCGAGTGGCACGCCGGCGAATATCACTCCGTCGTCGTAGATCATCTGGAAACTTTCCATTTTTGAGATAATCTACAAAAGGCTGTCTCCAATCTTTTCCATTAATTTCATAGACAAAGACAGAATGGATTTCATGCCCTTCATCGTCTTCATCTTCAAAAATAGGCGGTATGACCCATGTTTGACATATAGGAATTTGAATTTCTTGATCATGTAGACATAAAGTAGAAGCCAATTTTACCAACATGTCAGCTTGTTTATTTTTGCTTCTTAATACATGCTCGATCGTCACATCACCCAAATATCCTATAAGTCGTTTCGCATAATTATGATACAGAATCAACTCAGGTTTCTTAACATTATACTCACCAAGTAATTGATTAACAATCAATTAGGAGTCCCCATATACTTCGAGATGCAGTCGCTTCATATCAACAGCCAACTCTAATCCAAGTATAAGGGCTTGGTATTTAGCCACATTATTTGAGTATCTTTTAGTCAATGTGAAAGAGTATGGTAATACATCTCCTTCAAGGGTAATGAATACTACACCAGCTCCAGCACCTTCACGACATGCCGCACCATCAAAGTACATCCTCCTTGGTAGGAGAATCTCAATGACAATAACATCTTCATCAGGCAACTCATCACTTAATTCTCACTCAGCAGGGATAGGATGATCAGCCAAGAAATCCACCAGCACTTGTCCTTTGACAGCTTTCTGTTGGACGAAGACAATATCAAATTGTTGGAGTTGAAGGTACCACCTTGCTAAACGATCAGATAGCACAGGCTTTGTTATGACATACTTTATAGGATTAGCCTTGGAAATAAGGCGTAAAGTATGCGCTTAAAAATAGTGCTTCAATTTTTGAATTGCAAATATCAAGGCTAGGCAAAGCTTTTCAATTGGTGAATAATTCAACTCATTTGGTGTCATCATCCGACTAAAGTAATAGAGTGTATTTTCTTTGCCATTGTCATTTTCTTGAGTAAGCAATGCCCCCACTGAGCGTTCTTGCGCAGTAATGTACAAAATCAATGACTTATCCGAGATAGGTGTAGTAAGCACATGAGGCTTCATCAAGTAAGATTTGATGCATTTGAAAGCATTTTGGCACGCTTCATCCCATTCAAATGGTACACCCTTCTTCATTAGATGACTGAATGGTTGACAGCGTCCGATAAGATTTGAGATGAACCTTCGAAGGTAGGCCAACTTTCCTTATAAACTCTTTAGTTCATGAATATTTCTAGGCTCAGGTATCCTTATAATCGCATTGATCTTTGATTGGTTTATTTCGATACCTCGATGACAAACGATGAAACCCAAGAATTTTTTAGAGGTGACACCAAAAGCACATTTAAGAGGATTCATCTTCAATTGATATTTTTGGAGTTGCTCAAAAGTCTTTCTCAAATCTTGAAGATGATTAGCTCGTTTACGTGACTTGACCACCAAATCATCCACATAGCATTCCACGATCTTGTGTAGCATGTCATCAAAGATTTTTTGCATTACTCTTTAATATGTGGCTCTAGCATTCTTCAGACCAAAAGGCATCACTGTGAAGTAATAGATTCCTTTTGGGGTACGAAAGGCAGTAAGCTCCCCATCTTCTGGTGCCATTTTGATTTGATTATACCCAGAGGATCCATCCATGAAAGATAGAACTTCATGGCCAGTGGTTGCATCTACCATCAGTTCAGGAATAAGCAGTAGAAAATCATCTTTTGGACAGGCATAATTTAGATTCTTAAAATCCACACAAATTCAAAATTTTCCTTTTTCTTCCTTACAAGGACAATACTCACAACCCAAGTTGGATACTTGACCTCTCGAATAAATTTGGCTTCGATCAGCTTATTCACTTTTACTTTAATTAATGAAACCAGCTAAGGTCGAAAATGTTGTTGGGCTTGCTTTACTGGTGTTGCTCCATCCTTTATAGCTAAATGGTGGACAGCAATTTTGATGTATAAGCCCGGCATTTCTTTATATGTCTAAGCAAAGACGTCTCTGAATTCCTTTAACAGGTCGACATAGGCCTTTTCTTCTTTAGGCGACAAGAGTGCATTTATGTAAATTGGGCAAGAATCTTCAATAGTGCCCCAATTTATTTCTTTGAGTTCATCAACTGTGGCCTTTACGCCTTCTTTAAGTTCTACTGGAGCATGCTCAGCATCTTTTTCCTCGGTATACTCGTCATTATAAATAGTGATGTGATTACAAAAGGCTACACTTTCTTCATCACAAAGCACATCAGGTTTCACTTGTGTTATTATTTTGAAGATTCCATTGCAATTCACCACTGTTCTTGCCTTGGAGGAGACTTTGCTAGAATGTCTTGCCTTTGAAGTGACTGTGACTCCAAGCCTCTTGAAAACAGATTTTCTTCTTTTCTTTGGGCCTAACCTAGTGAAGACAGATGAACGTGAATTGGTATCTCCTATCCTACCAAAAACAGATCACGGTTTTGACGTCACTTCATCTTCTACAGTAATATACTATACGTTGGCCCTTTTAATCTTGAGTCGGATGGGAGATGCTTGTTTGTAACCCAGGCCAACATGCTATTTTCCTGTTGGCATACTTTGGATAGATCCCGAGCTTTGACAATTTTCCTTATTAATATCAGTAGGAAGCTTTCCCAACAAATGTTGACTTTGCAAATTATATTCACCCTTTGCTAGGAGTTTATAAGTATTTGGGTCAAATCCTTCCTCCGTACATGAGGTCAGTAATTCACCATGCTCTACTTTGCTTCTTTCTCTGGCTGAACAAATCCCTTTATAGAAGTATTTGATGACTGGATAGGATCAACCTTTGCAAGAGACAAAGTGAGTCCCCCTAGTGGCTTATTGCATATAGGTTGCTTGGTAGAGCTTTCTGCACATACTGTAGCTTTAACGTCTTTGAGAAAGTAACTTTTTTATCTTCCTTCCTTCTTAATAAATCGATCTTAATTGATTCACCATCCCTCTTAATGTAGTACTTAGCATCAGCAATATGCACCTCAACTTCAGTGAATGGTATATCATCAGTATCTATTTTCTTTACCACGCCATTTCGACGAAATTTGAAACATTGATGCAGGGTTGATGGCACTACACCATTATCATGGAGCCATGGTCTTCCTAGTAGAATGTTGTAGGAGGTATTGGCATCAATAACATGGAAAAGAGCAGTTGAAAGTATATCTTCAATTAATATATCTAATTGGAGAGTACCACTAGCTCGTTGCCCCCCTTGATTAAAGCCTTATATCATAAGGCAACTTTGGGACAAATGCCCAACTCTCTTAATGTTCGCAGAGGTAAGATGTTTACTGCTGATCCTCCATCTAACAGTATCCTATTCACCCTCTGTTCTTGCACGTAACCAGCCACAAATAACGGTCTGTTGTGAGGCGTTAAGCCAAGCAACAAATCATCGTCAGTAAATGTGATCTCAGCCATATAGCTACTAAGATCTGTTGAAGCTTCAATTCTCTCCAGGTCACCTTCATTTATACACTCATCATTGTCTTCTTTACTTTCATCATCATGTATGGCATAGCATGAAACAATGTTGAACTTTTCAGCAAGTTCCATTGGTATGAAATCTTTTAATGTGAGAGGTGCCAGAGATTTCTTCCAGAAAGAATCATCTACTATTGATGCAGATTTGGTCTTCTTACTTTTGACCTTCCTTACATTTTTCTTTGTGAATCTACTTCTTACCAGTGAAGCTCCACCTCTTGAGGCTTTGGTACGTTTCTTTCCTCTTGTCACAAGCGTCCAACCTTCATCTTCGCCATGGACAGAAGGTTCTTCAACTTTTTGTTGATACACTTCAGTAGGAAGGACTTATCTGTCAACTTCAACCTTGACAGGATCAAAACTTCCAAACTTAACCTCCAAAATAACGAGTTCAATGGGAGGGATGACAACCGTTGTCAAATTTGCAGTTACTTTGTCTTCTTCAAGGACTACATGTCCTTCACGGACCAACTACATGATTTTGTCCTTAAATACAAAACATTTTTCAATTAGATGACCAATCAACCGATGGTACTTGCAGTAATTGGGATAATTTATTCGTCCAACTTCATTCGGACGCTTTGTCTCCGGCAACTCTATAGCTTTAGCAACTAATAATTCATCGAACATTGAAGAAACATCAGAGTCGAGAAAAGAATATTCCTTATATTGCCTTTCTTCTAAGGTTACCTTTTTCCTTTCCTGCGGAGGATTCATCTTTTTTGTCACCTTTTGAGTTACCTTTGAAGAAATTTTTATTGGAGCCGTGACTGTGGCCATGGACTCCTTTGCCTCAATTTTAGAAAAATATTTGCTCCCTTTTCTAAAATCTTATTTTTCTTTACCTTTGTTGGGGTCTTGAACAGGTGCCTTATCCTTATGTGCGACGATGCTTAATTCCATATCATGAGCACGGGTCGCCAATTCTTCAAAAATCTTTGGCATGATCCCTTTAAGGATATACTGGAGTCCCCAGTGCATTCCTTGAATGCTCATCTAAGGAATATCTGATGATTCACTTAGATGATCTCTATAATTGAGGTTTAAATTCCTCTATCTGTTGATATAGTCCACCACTGGTTTGTCTTTCTATTGACGAGAGTTGGTGAGTTCTACCATGCTAACGATTCTACGAATGCTATAGAATCTGTTAAGAAACTCTTGTTCAAATTGCTCTCAACTGTTGATGGAACCAGGAGCCAGATTGGTGTACCAGTCAAATGCATTTTCTTTGAGGGATCGTACAAACTGCTTCACTAGTAGATTCCCCATAAGTTCCAGCATTGTTGCACGTCTCTGTGAAGTGAGCCACGTGTTGCTTGGGATTTTCTTTGCCATCAAATTGTTGAAACTTTGGTGGCTAATATCCAGTTGACATTCTTATATCATCAATTCTTTGCGAATAAGGCTTTGCATATGTGAAGGTAGATTTGCTACCTCCTTCATACTTGTCATTAATTGTACCCATGATGAAGTCTTTGAGCTGTTCCACAGGAATCATACCTTCAGAGGATATCTGAATATTCTGTGATTTCTTGGAAGTTTCCACTTCTTCTTGCACTTCAGATCTCTTTAGAGGAGCTTGACTTGTTTCGCCAATCTTTTCAAAGCGATTAATGAGATGTGCGACAATAAGATCTTGCTCTTGGGAGCGTTTGGCGAGTCCCTCCACTAATTTTGTGAGGTGCGCAAGTTGCTCTTTCAGATTTGATGTGCCCATCACCATAACTGGTGCCACAGAAGAAGCAGTAAAATCTTCATTGAATGAAGCTTTGAATTTGAGGTCCCCATGGAGGGATTGAGGCGCAAAGCCAGTACTTGAACTTTGGTCAGCTTGCTTGGAGATGTTGGTCTTCTCAAATGCAAGTGACATCTTTTGCATTGTAAAAGTAGCATCTTGCTTCAACTTTGCGGTTGCAAGCAATGAGACAACGCCGAAGTTTTGAGTCTCGCTTTGTGAAAGAGCTCGAGCCTTACTTCTTGTCAGCATGCCTTGGCTTGAAGCTTATGGAACCTTGTCAATAGTTGTAGCAGCCTCCATGATAGTTTTGCTGTTCTTTGGGGCCATTAAGTTGATTTGTACTTGTACTTGAACTTGTGATTGATTTAAAGGTTGAAGAGAAGAGATGGGAGGCAAAGATGGTCCCACTGGGTGTGCCAGAAATTTGTATACGACAAATTTCAAGTCTACAAATAAGACAAGAAAAATATCAAAATTTACAAAATATTTAGTAAATATAAAAAGTGGTTACAAATCTCCGAAGAAGTCCTCAATTGCAGGATAAGTCTTCCGATTCTTCCTTTTTTTAAAAACGTTGATTCGAGGGCCGAAAAGCTTGATCTCGGATCGAACGGGATTTGATGACGAACACTTGATTGCCAAGCCTTCGAGAGTTGTTTGATGCAGAGCAAGATGAACACCTTGACATTTGATGAAGATTTTGAACCTTAATTTGATGACGATTCTGAACCTTGAACTTGATAAAGCTTTTGAACCTTGAACTTGATGAAGCTTGAATGTTTGATACCTCTTGTTTGTTGAAACTTGAGCTTAAGGATCTCGGGGTGTCTTGAACCATTGAAGGAAGACCCTATTTATAGGCTAAAAATTCCTTGACTTTAACATAAATAGTCGATGTGGGATTTTAAAGGAGTTTCCCAACAAACCCTAATGGACTTGGGTTTAAAATAACCTGGGCTTAATTTATATTTTAGCCTAATCTCATTTAATCCACATTACATTTAGGTTATGAGATTTTAAAAAATCCAACTTTATGGCCTAGTCCAATTCCATTTAATCCATAATATATTAGATTTAATATAAAATTGGTCATTAACAATAACCCAATTTTAATAGTCTAATTTTATAATCCATTGAATTTAATGGACTTTTAATGATAGCCCAATTATACTAATTAATTCAAGAATAATTATATTTATTTATAAATTAATTTTAATTAATAAAGACTAAAATATATAATTTTTTTTAGTCTTGAAAATATATTTTATCCCAAAATTATTTGTCTACAATAAATCAACAAAAAAAAAAAGTAACTCGTTTCAAATTTAGAGTGTTATTATTCCGTATCATTAATTGTTCAATTAAGCTATCTCTCAATTCGTGAGATAATCTATCACTGTAATCATTTAAAAGTAAAAACAACCTTCTATGTATGCAATTCTGAGAAGTATCTCTTCATCCAGCGCTTGCTTGGTTCTAATTGCTTGTGCCGGCTAATTTACTTGGAAAGCTGGGTAGGACCATTCCAAATTGATTATAGATTTCTTGATCTGAGAGGATTTATTGCCATTGGCCCCCTCTTAGATTGGTGTTCTTCGAGCGTGATATAAACCAAACAAACCTTTGCAGCAAATAGGACCATAGCTTTCGGCCGCATACAACACATTATATAAGTCATGATTAATCAGTAAAGGGTGATTTTGATAACAACTCTTTAGGCCAGATAGAGATGAGGGAAGCAAGTTGGGGCATTAGGACTTAAAGTTGCTCAAGATTGCCTAAAACAATACTGATATGCATGTGTGTTTGATCATCAATAATTAAAACAAAAGGCATTTGGACAACCAAATAACATATGGGAAAAGAAAACTTCACTTTGTTCTCTGCGCCATTTCTGGATGACATGGATAGCATATGATTTAGTTATTGAAATTTGTATTCATTCCATCTTTTGGGTATAGTTTTAAAGTGTTTGAGTGACTTGATGGTAAAGAATCATACTATCTTTTAAAAGGATTAATAATAAATTTTGATATAGAGATAAAAAATAATTCCGATAAATTTTTTACTTTCAGAAAAAAGTATAATTTATAATAAGAATTTTGGATATGGGGACCTTCTTGATCAATTGGTGGCAGTATGGTCAAAAGGATCGTATGATTGTTAAAGCGTAAACACGAGTGATCATAATGGACTTTATCTCTGAGTGATTGCAAAATCAAACATTTAAATATTATTTATAAATCCACCCACGATGGACCCGATGATATGATAGTCTTTGTGGCCACCGGCAACGTAGTACACATCAAAGATGAAATTGGATGGATGGAATATGAGGCCAGGGATTAATATAGGGTCTGCCATCGTCAAATTCCTATATATACCAGTGCAAACTTGGATTCTTCTCTACCATCCCACCTAAGCCTATAAAATAATTTTTAATAAATTAATATAATAATTTAACAATCAAATACTTAATTTAAATTTATTAAAATTTTTATCTTTTATCGAAATTATCTAAAAATAGAAAAAACTCTTATTGTCTTCTCTATCGCAAAGAATCGAATGAGAAATCAAAAAATATATTCAGACGCAACATGTTTTTTTCTTTTATAATATCAAAAAATGCGCACTAAATAAATTCTAAACTCAGCAAATCATACAAGACTGGCCACACTTACTATTTCATGAGTTAGATCACTACACAATCTTGGGACAGGCCGGATTTTTCAGACTATGGATTATTGGAGATGCTCCTCCCTTTCTTTGATATATGTCCCATCTAGTAGTTGTGACATGAAAAGATGTTTCAGAATGTGGTAACGTATAAATCATCAGTACAAGCTGGGAAAAGCACAATTCTTTCTTGCCTTCGCTTTATCTTTGATGCAATGCATGTACCTCACCATCAAAGAAACAAACACTTCAAAATCACATGGAGATGGGCCAACTCAAATTGCACATTGATTGTCCATATCTTTATCTGGAAATTTCTAGTTCCAGACCCACTTCTCTGCTCCTATTTTCCTTTCCAAAACCGTGCCATGTGGACCCTTCCTGTGGGCTGGCTACTGGGCTTTAATGTGATGGCTTTTAAAGAGGCTGGTTTTCAAATCTGGCCTGTGAACTTGTAGATTTCCAGCCCAAACGAAAGTCATTAGCCCATCCTCGGCCCAAATTTTTCTCTACTAATATATTATTACTTAATATTTTGGATGAAGAAATACTACTTTCGTCTCAAAGGAATTACAGCATTTGAGATGATAAGAGATCTTATATAAAAAAAATTTCTTTCAATTGTTAATATGTTAAAAAAATTTCTTTTAAAGAAAATGTTAATTCTTTTGAAATGATTTATAATAATAAGTAGATTAATTTACTTTCAATTGAGGGAATATTTCCATATATAGCATACTTCGTAATCATTAGAAGGATGAATAAATTTAGTAGATAAATATTATCTCTAAAATTTTCCCTACAAATTTTCGCTTGTATCATCAAGTTAAAAATATTTTACAAATAAAATTTTATTTTCTTTAAATCTTTTTTATCATATCCTAGGACAACTTAATGCAAAACATATCCTAAAAGCGTTGGATTATAACAATAAACATATATATATTATAATAATATAATCAAACAAAATATTGAGAGTATTATAAAATTTTAAATAGTGTTAGAATAAAATCTATATACTACACATTAAGAAAACTCTAACTATTCTTTGTAAAAAAATTTTTTCAAATTTCTCTTTCTTTTCTCTCACAATTCTTTCACAAAAAATGATGGTACATTTCAATTTTAGAGAATAACTCTATTTATAGAGCTCTTATTTAGTAGAATATATCATCTTCCACTAATATAAATTAGTGGTGTCTCCACTAAATGGTGGACATCCATATAATCCATAATTAGTGGAGCTTCCACTAATTAGTGAAGCTTCTACTAATTCAACATATTTACAACACTCCCCCTTGAATATCCATTACATAAAGAATATGCCTCGTTAAAACCTTACTAGATAAAAACCAAGTAAAAAAAAAATTTAGTGAAGGAAAAAGAGTACACTATTCTATATGTCTGTTTATTACTCCACCTGATGAGATAATTCCTTTAAATCTTTTAACCGACGCATACCGATTTTATATCTCAACTTTTCAAATGTTTCAGTCGGTAAAGTCTTCGTGAAAATATCTGCGAGGTTGTCACATGACCAAATTTGTAGCATATCAATTTCACCTTTCTTCTAAAGTTCATGAGTAAAGAAGAATTTTGATGAAATATGTTTTGTCCGATCTCCTTTAATATATCCTCCTCGTAATTGAGCTATGCAAGTTACATTATCTTCATAAAGAGGAGTTGGAATATCTCTGATAGATGATAATCTACAACTTTCTCGGATATAATGAATCATTGATCTTAACCATACATATTATCGACTTACTTCATGAATGGCTATAATTTCAACATGATTTGAAGAAGTAGCTGCTATAGATTATTTTGTAGAACGCTATGATATAGCAGCATTTTCACATATAAATAGATAGCTCGTTTGAGAACGTGTTTTATGTGGATCAGATAAATAACCAGCATCTGCATAACCTATCAATGTTGGGTTGGTTTTATTTGAATAAAATAATTCGAGATCAATTGTACCTTGGAGATATCGAAAGACTTGTTTAATTCTATTCCAATGTTGTCGTATTGGTAAAGAACTAAATCTTACTAATAAATTGACAGCAAAGGCAATATCAGGTCGTGTATTATTAGTAAGATACATCAATGCATCAATTGCACTGGAGATATGGTACTTCAAAACCAAGGAGTTCTTCATCATCTTCTTGAGGTCGGAAAGGATCTTTATTCACATCTAATGACCGGACAATCATTGGAATACTCAATGGATGTGTTTTGTTCATGTAAAATCTTTTTAGAACTTTTCCTGTATATGTTGATTGATGAATAAATATTCCACTTTTCAGATGTTCAATTTGTAAACCAAGACAAAATTTAATTTTACCAAAATTCATTGATTTCGAATTCTCTTTTTAAATAATCAATTATTTCTTAGAGCTCTTCAGGAGTTCCAATAAGATTAATATCATCAACATATATAACTAATATAACAAATTTAGAACCAAATTTCTTAATAAAAATACATGGACATACCTGGTCATTGTTAAATCCCGCTTTCAATAAATATTCACTAAGACGATTGAACCACATGCGCCTAGATTGCTTCAAGCCATATAATGATTTTTGTAACTTGATGGAGTAATTTTCACGAGGATAATGTTTATATGCTTCAGGCATATGAAATATTTCGATGATTTTCATGTAAACATTATTTTCTAAATTTTCATACAAGTAAACAATGACAATATTTAATAGGCGCATATATATCTTTTCATGTACTGCCAAATTGATAAGATATCGGAGTGTAATAGTATCAACAATAGGAGAATAAATTTCATTATAATCAATACATGGTTTTTGTGAAAAACCTTGGGCTATTAACCATGCTTTATAGCGTACGATTTCATTATTTTCATTGCGTTTTCGCACAAATATTCATTTGTAACCAATAGGTTTTACACTTTCTGGTATTCGGACTACAGGTTCGAAGACTTTATGTTTTGTCAGTACATTTAACTCCGATTAAATCGCATCTTTCCATTGTAGCCAATCTTTTTTATGCCGACATTCATCAATTGATATTGGTTCAAGATCATCATTATCCTATATCACATCAAGAGATATATTTATGCAAACATATTATCAATAATTGTTTCTATCCGATTCCAACTTCTACCGGAAGTGGTATAATTGATAGAAATTTCAATATTACTTTCATCAACTTCTGATTCTTTATCATCAGTTATCTCTTGGTCTTTATCATTCTTTTCTTCAATATGATCATTTGGATCATTTAATCCTCTTTTCTTTCGAAAATTTTATCTTTAGAACCAAGAGGTCGGCCACGCTTCTGGCGTGCTTTTGGCTCAACAGCTATAGGTATAATCTTTTATTCTCTTGGAACTTCAAGTTGAATAGGAGCATCTATAACTAGAATATGCGATTTTGTTACTCTTTTGGAGTCAACAAAAGCGTATGCCATTTGATTTGCAATGCTTTACAAATGAATTATCTTTTGAATTTCAAGTTCACATGCACTTGTGCGCGGATCGAGATAATTTAATGATGTTGTCCAAGTAAGATCTTTATTATACTGTTTATGTTCCCCCCTTAATTTAGGAAATAATGATTCATCAAAATGACAATCAGCAAATATTGCTGTGAATACATCTCCTATTAGGGGTTGAACATACTTGATAATAGAGGGAGAATCATATCCAATGTATATCCCATTTCTTCTTTGAGGACCCATCTTTGTACGTTGGTTTGATGCAATTGGAACATATACAACACACCCAAAAATTCTTAAATAAGCAATATTTGATTCTGAACCAAAAGCCAATTGCAAAGAAGAGAATTTATGACAACTAATTGGCCTTATACGTACAAGTACTGCAGCATGTAAAATAGCATGTCCCCAGGCAGATGTTGAAAGATTTGTTTTCATTAATAATGGTCTAGTAATTAATTGTAATATTTTAATAAAATATTCAACAAGACCATTTTGTGTATGAACATGAGTTACAAGATGTTCAATATTAATCTCAATTGACATACAATATGCATCAAAAGTATGTGATGAAAATTCACCAACATTATCCAAACGGATATTTTTAATATGATGGTTAGGAAATTGTACTCGTAATTTAATTATTTGAGCAAGTAATCTCGCAAATGCCAGATTGCAAGTAAATAATAAATACACATGTGACCATCGGGATAATGCATCAATTAAAATCATAAAATATTTGAACGGTCCACATGGTAGATCAATAGGTCCACAAATGTCTCCATGAATCCATTCAAGAAATGTAGGACTTTCAGCTCCTACTTTTACTAGTGATGGTCTAACAATTAATTTTTCTTGGGAATATGCAGCACATGAGAATTTTTCTGATGTCAATATCTTTTTATTTTTTAAGAGATGACCATGTGTATTCTCAATTATTCTTCTCATCATGGTAGATCTCAGATGACCCAACCGGTCATGCCAAATGCTAAAAGTAGTAGAATCAGTAAACTTCTAGTTTACTAGATAGATGAATTTCACTTGTACATATTTTTGCAAAATATAGACCAATAGAAAAAGACGACAGTTTTTCTAATATAGATTTCTTACTCAAATGAATTTGAATAATATAAAGATGTTCAATACCATTTTCCTCATTTGTTTCAATATGATACCCATTTCTGCGAATATTTTTAAAACTCAATAAATTTCTTCTGGATTTTGAGGAAAATAGTGCCTTATCAATAGTAATTGTTGTTCCTTCAGGCAACAATATACTAGCTCTTCCGGAGCCTTCAATCACATTTGTACTACTCGTTTATTGTATAAATATTTATTTCTCCCATTTTGAGGTAAGAAAAATATTTCTCATTTTTTAGTATGGTATGTATAGTTTCACTATCAATAATACATACATCATCATTAACAACAGCCATCTGAACAAAAAAATATATATGCAAACGTAAATATTATTAAAATATAATGAAAATTCAAAAATATCAAGGTGAGGCATTAGTTATTTTGAACACTACCATCACCAATTAAATGGTCCATCCTACCGTCTGGGTGTTCAAAAAAATTAGCTACTTCCATATGGGTAATATTAATATTAAGATCTTTAGGATCAATATCATCATCCTCAATATCATTTACTGGATGTTGAGAAAAATTTTCTTTAATATTTTTATTTTTATTTTTCAGTGAAGTTTGATATAATTCCACTAAATACTTGGCCGTACGACAGTTACGTGACCAATGACCTTTCATGCTACATCTATAACACTTTTCCTCATAATTTTCTTCCATTTCTTTTTCTTTTCCCTTACTATCTTTTCTGTTCCACTTCAAATGGCCAGTATTTCTCATAGCTTGATTATTACTGTGATAAGGAAAATATCGAGTATGTCCACGACCATAATGACGACCACGGCCATGGCCACGACCACGACTACGACTATAATGATGGCTTTTGCTGGAGCCAACATCATTCACTTCTAGGAGTACTGTTGAGCCAGTTGGTCTGGCTTCATGATTTCTCAATAATAACTCATTAATTTTCTCTACAATGAAGAGGGTAGTAATTAAATTTGTAAATTTTATATACCTTTTTCTCAATATTGTTGCTGCAGGACAATATTCGAGGCATGAAAGGTGGAAAATATTTTTTCCAGTATATCTTCATCAGTAATTTTTTCTCCGCATAATTTTAACTGAGATGTAATTTTATATATCACGGAGCTATATTCATTCACAATTTTAAAATCTTGCAACCTTAGGTGCAACCATTCATACCATGCAGTAGGTAGTATGACCATCTTCAGGTGGTCAAATCTTTCTTTTAAATTTACCCACAGGATATATAGATCTTTTTCGGTAAGATATTCCATTTTCAAATTTTCGTTGATATGACGACAGATAAAAATCAAAGCTTTGGCCTTTTGTTGTGCAGATGCACTATTATTTTATTGAATAGTTTCACTAAGACCTTCAGCATTTAGATGCATTTCTACATCGAGAACCTATGACATATAATTCTTTCCAGAAATATCAAGGGCTACAAATTCGAGTTTAGCAAGGTTAGCCTTAAGGATCAATAAATGTGTACCTGTCTTCTGGCTTGTTTAACGGTAGAGACTCGTGCTGTAGTCTTCTGGCTTTTGTAATGGTAGAGACTCGTACTGATAACGTGTTATAAAATTTTAGGTAGTATTAGAATAAAATCTACACACTACACACTAAGAAAACTCTAACTATTCTTTGCATAAGAATTTCTTCAAATTTCTCTCTTTATTTTCTCTCACAATTCTTTCACAAAAAATGATGATACATTTCAAGTTTAGAGAATAGCTCTATTTATAGAGTTCTTATTTAGTGAAATACATCATCTTCCACTAATATAAATTAGTGGTGTCTCTACTGAATGATGGACATCCATATAATCCATAATTAGTGGAGCTTTCACTAATTCAACATATTGACAACCGCGAGCTCTTAATAAGCTATTTCCCTCCCTCGAGTAGGATATAGAACCCATGAACAAATTATTGTCCACAACCTTTCCATGGGCTTCTCGCCACAAGGCCTATTTCATCTGGTCGGTCTTTCAGTATTATAAGAAGTTTCCCCAAACTTATGGTTGTTTAACTTAAAACGATTAGGCAGGCTAAATGTTGAGGCACACAAATTAAAGAACTTATTATATCGACTTAAATAGCCTCTTTTTTTTCCTACTTAGCAAAAGGGGGAGGGGGTTGTAATTAAAAAATTCTTTTTGATACATCCTCCCAGTAAATCTAACCAAGACTTTTACTTAGAGTTTATTTGATAAAATTAAAATTTTAAGACTTAATTTTAAAATTTAAAATTTAAAATTAATTATAATTTATTTTACACCGTATTTTATTATAATTTAAATTAAATATAAAAAATATTAATAATTATATGAGTATTTAACAAATTTAGACTTAATTAACTTTCATTTTACTTTAAAATTTATAATAAGACTCCAATACATCTTAATCAATTAAGTGATAGTTATTAAATATAATTAATCAATTAAACACTTACTATTATTCGTTATTAAATGTACTTAATAAAATAAATATTTAGTTAATTAATTTTAAATATTTAATTGAGTTATCAAATATGCCAATTGAGTTATGCTTGTTCAAATAAAATTTAACAAAATCAAACATTAATTATTGAGTTTAAATTCAAATTTGACCATTAATCAAACACTATTTGAATAACAACTATAATCTTAACTAATACCTTTTCTTCTTACCACTCTTTGTATGCTTTATTGTATTATCTTTCATCTCATCAATTATGACTAAGAAAAAAAATTACCAATAATAATATATTTCTTCTCTTAAATCATAAGTGCAAAAAAGCAACATTACATTGATCACAAAAACGTCTTAGAATAATTCTTTTTTTTTTAATTATTCCTTCAAGGGGTTGGAGAAGTTAGAGTAATTTCTCATTTATTTTTTTTAACAATTACTACATAATTCCACTTCTACCCTTTGCCATTCTCCAATTACTTCATTAAACCAATGTACATATATTTTAATTTTAGATGATCAATAAGAATTGAAATACCAAATATTCCACTAAGTTTTTTGGAAAAATTTACTTTATCATCTAAAGTTTTTACAAAATCTCACATTACTATCTAGATTTTGTTTTGAGTCTAATCGATATTTTAATTTGTAATTTTTCTCAATTTTCTATATCTATTAAATTGACCATTAGTAAAAAAAATAACATATTACGTAATATGCAATTTTAATAAGGGTAAATGAGTAAATTAAGTATACCCATCATCATTATCTTTTCCTAAACATCATTAGTGGCCCTCTGTTGAATCTCTCATTCCTTCCCTAGTGCTATCAAATTTGTACTCAATCTCTTACACTTAGAAGGCCACCTTGACTTGACCTCTCAGGAACCGATATAATTTCAACATTCTTTACACTTTCCTTATGGCTTTCCTCTTGAATTAACTTATTTGTAACAAATTGAGAGTTACCAAAATCACTGAGCTTCGAAATCCAAATGAAGTGGACCACAACCCTAACATTATTAGACGAACCCCTAATTGTCTCCTCAAAAAGCACAATTGCCCTAACTTTGTCAACCTTAATCCTATTGAGAAAATAAAGTTGACAAAAAGACTAAAAAATAATTTTATTAATATAACTCACAAATTATTCTCACAAGTACAACACTTAGAGATAATAGTACTCTTCAAACACTCACATGTCTGTGCCTACTCATTCCATACACCACTTACTCACTTCACTTCTAACACACTTAATATTTGCAATGTATTTATAGGAAAAATCGAAATCGATATGTGATGTCAATTGTTGTTAGAATTTTCTAGGAAATCATGCAAGATGGTGAAGATTTTTGTGCAGATTTTTTGTGCAAGTGGATTCTAGAATGGCGGTGGAGGTTGGCAATTTGCAATTCTAGATTTTTGTGGAATGGTGGCTGCAAAATTTGGTTGGAAATTGCAGCTCTAGATTGTTCTCAAATGGTCATGCAGTCATTGACGTCTCAATACTCCCCCTCAATGACTGCTTTCTTATTACTTCTTGTGAAATTATATCGAATTCTCTTCGAAATTCTTCAAGCTTTACTCCATTGAGACATTTGGTGAAAATATCAGCAATTTGTTCTTCAGTCTTCACGTGTTTCATTTCAATTTGTCTGCATAGTACTTTTTCCCACACATATAAACCTCAATGTGTTTTATTCTTGCATGAAATACTAGATTCTTTGCTAAGCATATCGCTAATTGATTGTCACAATATAATTGAATTGTCTTATCCACTAGCTGATGAAAATCTTCCAAGAGTTGTAGTAGCCATGAATATTCTTGAGCTGCCATTACTGCAGCATGATATTCTACCTCAGTGCTATCCAATGACATTGTTGGTTGTCTCTTACTGCACCATGAGACAACTCCTGATTCGAGATTAAAAGTATATCCAATAGTTGATCATCGCGTGTCGTAATCACAAGCGTAGTTGGCATCACAATATCCTATCATTTGAGATGTATCTGTCTTTTTATAAAGCAAGTCATATTCTATAGTACCTTTAACATACCTTAGTATTCTTTTTACTGCATCAAGATGTGGCTTCTTCGGTGTTTGCATGAATCGGCTTACAACTCCAACTGCATATGAAATATCTGGCATCGTTAGTGTTAGGTAGATTAAACTACCCACTAACTGTCGATACATCATTCCGTCTTCAAGTTCCTTGCCTTCAGTTGAACATATTCAAACATTTGCCTCTATTGGAGTAGAGGTTGGTTTGCAGTCAAGAATACCATATTTTTGTAAAAGATCCTGCGCATACTTTTGTTGGTATAAAAATATCCCCTCATTAGTTTATTCTATCTCTAAACCAAGAAAGTGTTTCAATTCTCTAAGCTCCTTCATCTGGAAGCAAATTGAAAGATTTGACCTAATTTGATCAATCTCTTCTTTATCATCTCTAGCAATGATCAAATCGTCCATGTACACAAGTACTATGGCTAGTTTCTCTTCTCGAGCTTTAACGAACAAACTTGAATCAGGTGGTGCCATTGAATATCCATTATGAATTAAGAATTCTGTAATTTTCCCATACCATGCTCATGGTGCTTGTTTCAATCCATAAAGTGCTTTATTAAGTTTGCACACGTACTCTGGATGTGTCTTGTTCTCAAACCCTTGTGATTGTTGCATGTATATGTCTCGATCAAATTCTCCATGAGGGAATGCATTCTTCATATCCATCTACCATAACTTCCATATCTTGCTTGCAACTAAGGCAAGTAATACTCGAACTGTAGTGATTTTTGTTACTAGACCGAACGTCTTGTCATAGTCTAACCCGTACTTTTGTGAAAAATCTCGTGCCACCAGTCGTGCTTTCTATCTGTCAATCGATCCATCTGGTTGAATTTTTAATTTGTACACCCATTTGCAAGAGATGGGGTATATATTCCTCAATTTTAGCACTAATCTCCACATCTCATTTTGCTTTAGTGCTAGTATTTCTTTTTCTATCGTATTTCTCCTTTCCTTATGTTTAGATGCCTCTTCGTATGTGTCTGGCTCTCTTGCAGTATCCTCGATCAAGCCTGTGTTTGTATATTTTGAATTGGGTCTTCGTTGTCGAGTAGACCTCCGAAGTTGTGGTTGTGCCTCCTCTTCTTTGTCCATTTCTTCATATTGATTGGGCCTCTAATCTTCTGTAATTTTATGTACTCATGTCTGCCACGGACTCTTCAATGGTGACTCTTTTGATGATGATTCTTTGTCATCCTCTTTAGATGTTTCAGAAGTCAAATGGTCTTCTTCTTATTTTTCTAACTTTTTCGCTGACTCTTTTAAGATTTATTCAGATTGTGGAAGCTTCTCAACTTGAGATGACCACCAAGATGATGCTTCATCAAATACAACATTTTGATATGTGTAGCATCTACCTGTGTCAGGATTACAACAAATCTATCCCTTTCGTCTGGAATCGTATCCGACAAAGATACAACGAATTGCATTCTTTTCAAACTTACTCCTTAAATGATCGGGTACCAATACGTAGCATACACACCCGAAAACTCGAAAATGAGCTACAATGGGCTTCTTTGTCCATAATTTCTAGTAAGGTGAGATCATGTCAAGCTGCGCTTGTGGTAGGCGATTTGTGATATATACTATTGTCTTCATGCATTCAACCCAAAACCGTGGTTGAACATTCTTAGCATGTAGCATGTTTCTACAAGTCTCTGCTAAATGTCGATTATTTCTTTCTACAACTCCATTCTGTTGTGGAGTATTTAGACATGTCAACTGTAGTCGAATTTTGTTTTGTTTCAAGAACTCTGTAAACTCCTTTAAAGTGTATTCCCCACAGTTGTCTGTGCGATGGCATCTTATTTCATAGTCGGTTTCACTTTCTACTTTCTCCTTAAATGCCTTGAACTTTGTTAAGGCTTCAAACTTTTCTTTCAAGAAATCTATCCAGACATATCTAGAATAGTTATCGATTAAAATTATTATGTATCGATAACCACTTACCGATGGCTACTTCACTGGGCCAAAGACATCTGAGTGGACTAGCTCTAAAAGCACCTTGGCTCTGAATTTCTACTCTACGTATGGTAGTTGATATGCTTTACCATACTGGTAGCCAGCACAAATTATATTGTCTCGAACCTCCAATTGTGGTAGACCCTTCAACATTGACTTTTTCATCATCATCTTTAGTCTGGTATAGCTCACATGTCCCAATCTTGCATTCCATAAATCTGGTGTCTCATTCTTTTTAGTCTTATCTATATATGCTTCTCTACAGATATTACATAGATAGACTCTAATCTTTGTCCTTCCATAATTGGTTCTCCTTCAAGCTTCAATTGATGATATACCTTTACGTTGTCTGGACCAAATATGACATAGTTACCTGCTGAAGCTGGCTGTGATACTGATAACAGGTTTTTTTTTATACTTGGCACGTGTAACACATTATCTAACTCCACTTCTGTAGAGTTGAATCGTGGTACTACTAGAGCTTTGCCAATATGTGTTATTGGTGTTTTAGAGTTATTAGCAATTACCATGACACGACCACTTTTATATTTCTCCATGCTACAGAATTTTTCTTTATCTCGTGTCATATGATTAGAGCATCTTGAATCTACTATCCAATCATTTTTATAATTGATAAGTTTGTCACTTACTGCAACTAGTGCCAGATCTTCTTCCTTTTCTTGAATTGGGCTTGACAACGTCTCATTTTCTTCTATTGCAAAAGAGGCTTGAAAGTCCCATTCATTTTCACTTTCTTGAGTATGTGAAGATGTGACAACATTTCTTTTGGCTTGCCTATACCAGCAATATCAAGCGAAGTGACATTTCTTTCTACAGTTGTAACACTCATTGTTTCTTTGTCGACTCCTTATATTGTTATTTTGTTGTGGTGGTGCTCCTCTTGATGTGTGTTTTTCTCCGGATGCCCTTTCTGCCAAAAAACACGTCTTTCTTTATTTTTGTCTCCTTCCATTGGTATTCTAGCATTTTTTTATCTTCCATATACTCTTCTCTGCCATAAAGAGCCTTCTCTTCCTTATTTGTTGATTCGATATAGGATGGTCTCATTAAGGCTTCTTCATTTGCTAGCATGCTTTCCAATACATTAAGTGTCGGTGGCTCAGACCATCCCCGAGTTGCTATTATAATTGGGGGTGTATTCTTGTCGTAACCCTAAATTATAATTCTCCTCATGCTAGTCTTGTCAATAGGGCGAATATGATCTAATTTTGAAAAATTTTTACTTAAAGATCTCACTTTGGCAAAATATTAACTCACCGTCATATTACCTTGTGAGATTTTCAATAACTCGTTTTCAAGTCTTTGCACCTTAGCTTCATTAGTCTTGAAGAATCTCTCTGCTAGAATATCCCAAGCTTCTTTTGGCGTCTTTGCATTTTTAATCAAATCTAAAAATTATTTTTCAACTGTTAAGGCTAAAATAGATAGAGCTTTACCAACATTCTTGTCCCATTTGTTGTATTCTCTAACATTTTTCAGTAGTGGTGGTGTTGTTTGGCTTATATCTACAAGTTCCCATAGGCCTTGTCCTCTCAAATAAAATTTTAGGCACATGCTCCAATCGCTGTAGTTGTCCTCTTTGAGCTTTTCGATATTGTTTGTGTTGACGAAGTCTGCCGTCTTGACTTGGTGATGCCCCGCACTTTATCCAAGTAAGTCTGGTCCCTGACCACCTAACTTCACAATCTCTGACTGTGCACCGGTAGAGTCTCGACGTATCACGATCACTATTGGACTACTTTGAATACGGTCCCTGGCCGTTCTTTGACTCAATTTTGGAGCTTTGATGAATCTCACGAACCTAGCTCTGATACCAAATTGTTGAGGAAATAAAGAGGACAAAAAGATTAAAAAATAATTTTATTAATATAACTCACAAATTGTTTTCACAAGTACAACACTTAGAGATAATGGTACTCTTCAAGCACTCACACACTCACACGTCTGTGCCTACTCATTCCACACACCACTTACTCACTTAACTTCTAACACACTTAACATTTGCAATATATTTATAGGCAAAATCGAAACCGATGTCGGTTGCTGCTAGAATTTTCTAAGAAATCATGCAAGTTGGTGAAGATTTTTATGCAGATTTTTTGTGCAAATAGATTCTAGAATGGCAATGAAGGATAGCAATTTACAATTCTAGATTGTTGTAGAATGATGGCTGCAAAATTTGGCTGCAAATTACAGCTCTAGATTGTTCTCAAATGACGGTCATGCAGAGTCATTGACATCTCAAATCCAAGGATACTAGAAAAGTAAATCCCTCATTTGAATCGGTGCTCTAAAGCTTCAGCTATGGTCGTAGCCAAACTGTCATAAACATTAGTCCTTGAGAAAAACAACTGCAAGAATGGAGACATTGAGCTCTCTTTTGCTCAATCTTAGAATAGGGGAAGATGATGCTGACAGTGCATTGGAAATGGATGATGATTTTTTACTATTGGAGAAGACCGAAATGTGAATGGGTAAATAATAATTACTAGTGTGCTGCACGTGCGTTGCACGGGGATATTGATCATATTGTCTGTTGTTGTTGTGTAAATATTTTATGTTGAAATATTATTAAAATTAGAATATTATAGTTTTGAGAAATAGAATCTTATTTTTTGAAATGATAATTATTATGGTAATATAAGAAATGATAATTATTTAAAGTATCTTAAATATCAAAACGAAGGCAGGTTTTCAAGTTAATTTTGGAGAATGAAATTGTGAAATTCAAACTGTGGTAAATTATGAAGTCATGATGTAAATGGATTAGATATGCCTTTCTAAATATTAAATTGGTTGAATGAACATAAATTGTTTACTTTAGATTTGAATATGATAATAAATAAATAGTAGGAGTGTATTTATTAAATTTATCAGTATGTGCGACAACTAAATTGTTAAATTATCTATTGCGTGAAAATGATACCTGCAGCTAAGAAGTAAATCAATAGATAACTTAGGAATATTTTTTATTCATTGATTTATCGGTGTTCAATGATGCCAGTGTTTAGCTCAACTTGTGAATGTATAGAGATATCTTGATACATTTGAACAATTCAAATAATGTGTTATTGTTTTTTTTGTAAGGACATGTCTTTTTGTTTTTCATATGGTAAATAGATTCATATATTTGTGTGGTTCTTTGAATTATTAAGTATGTATATTGTTGGTTCTTTGAATTGTTTTTCATGTTCAGTGTTTATTTTGCATTTGTTTGCCTATATATTGGTTTTGGTTTTTGTTGTATTTTGATAATTTTCTTGTATCTCAGTTTTTTTTAATTGGGCTATTATTGAAAATGGAGTTTTATAATTCGAAATTGTTGAAGTATCAACTTGTTGGAAAGCCCAAGATGTATCCTTTTCTTTCTGAGACGGTTGTTCTTAATTCTGTTGATTTACAAGGTGATCGAGTTCATTATCTTATTCCAGATAGAAGGGTTGATGCTGTGCACATTATTTTACGTGAAAGTGATGAGGAATTTCTGGAGTATGTTGAGATATTTGTTCCTCCTACAAATTGTACGGGTTTGGATGCTGAATTCTGTACAAATTGGTGGGCGAGACACATAATTGGTGTTTTAGGGATGAAGTTAAGGAATTTTCTTTGAGTATTGTTTTTATCAGTGAAGATTTTCTTGCTGCAGGTGATTCATTGAGGAAAGTGGATTCTTTTGTGAAGTTTTATGATCCTTATGTTCTGGTAGTGGTGGAATCTCGTGTTGGTCGAAGTGTTCATAAAGAGTTATTCAAGAATTTTAGCTGTTTGAGGATGAAGCTTCGTTGGTTATCTGAGAATACATTTTAGTTGTATTACGATAAAAGTAAGGTGTTTTTGGAACTTCATACTGGTGATACAGAAGATGTTGTGGTTATTTTTCGTTTGTGTGCAAGTACAGGGTCTTTGTAGAAAGTTGAAAGTAAGCAGACTGTTTTTCAAACTGGAGAAAGTTCAGAGATGATGGGAAGGAAAAGTGGTGATGATATGTAGGTTTTATAGAATAGGTTTTTTCCCAAAAAGCGTTGTAAAATTTCAGCCACTGTTTTGCTGATATATTTATGTTGAATTGTTTATTATTAAATTTATTTTTTTTTAACAATATTTTTCAATGTCTTTTTTTTAATCATTGTGTAGTTGTTTTGTTAATTATTTATTGCAATTTTAAATACAATATTAAAAGTATGGTTTAAAAAGATAATAATTTATTAATAAATTGTTGTTTTTGGTGGAAAGTCAAAGTTGTTTTTCTGTATATAGTTGGGGTTATTTTAGATTTGGCATTGGCTTCGTTTCTCGAGATTTGGAGTACCGAACAATGTGTTTGTTTAGGAAAAGGTGAGATAACCTTTTTGACAGTGAGATACTTTATTGAAACTCATCAATGTCAAATCGTGTGTTCACTATACTTCCTGTATCCCACTCTCCCCTATCTCTCTCGATCCATTCATCGGAGTAGTTTGGGCTAGAATGCCTCCATTCCTAAACCGTCCTTTATGATCTCTGGGCCTTCCCGGTATGAGATATTCCCAGTGCAGTAGCATATTCCTGCAGAATACTCTTCATTGGCGTGGGTTGGGGTAACTGTTTGAGTTAGGGACTTTTACGGACCATAGGAAAGATTTCGTAACTGGTTTGTTTTTGTGGTTTACTTTTCTGGGGTTGAAGGTAATAGCTTAGAACTTGGAATGCTCTTTGGGGGGGAGGGGGGGGGGGTTAGCTGAGGTTTTGAATTAGGGATTTTTCTGCTTGCACGAAATGGAGAAAAGGTTGTGCCTTTTACGAACCATAGGCGAGATTTCGTAGCTTAGATATGAGATCTTAATTTGTTAACCGAAGATCAGGGTTTAGATCAGTGTTTGGATGTTTTGTTTGGGTTTTTTTAATTGGCAGTCACCATCAGAAAATTTCCCCATCTCTTTCTCCGGCTATTTCCCCATCTCTTTCATTAGGTATCGCAGTTATCACAGGAAAATCGCTTTTTCTCTATGGGGTTTCTCTTGTTTGTCTGGGTTGACTTGCTCCGATTTGATCTGGAATCGGGTCAGACGAAATGCATAGCGGAAGATATTAAGGCGAATTCCATGACCGTGGGCAAATATCACATTGTTAATCCTAATGAAGGCCACCCTTTACCTGACTCTCATAAAGTCACCGTCAGGGTACTTGCTCCAAATCTATTTTTTTTTTCCTCTGCAAAGTTTGTGTATTTGAGGCGAAATTTTGTGCAGAATTCAGACGATAGAATTGTGTTGCGTGTTGATTTACTTGTTTCGAATATCTTGGGTTGTTTTTGTTTTGTTAGAGATTCTTTTTATCCTAAAGTTGACTTCTCTTTTGGGTGTTGAAAGAACGTTAAATCTTGGGTGTTTTTTTAGAGAATATTTTGTAACTCAATTTATTAGCTTTTTTTAATCTATCAATGGATGATATTCCTGGCTTTTTTTGAAATGTTCCATTTCCTCAGTCCCTTATTAAGCAGGAGCATTGAGCTTATATTTATATCTTGTTGTAGGTGACGTCTTCTTATGGGAATAGCTATCACTATGCGGCTCATGTGAATTCTGGGCAGTTTGCTTTTGAAGCTTCTGAGTCTGGTGACTACATGGCTTGTTTCTTTGCAGTGGATTATAAAGCCTGTGTTACTTTGACCATTGACCTCGAATCACACGGATTCCGACCCAACTACCCATGATATGGTAAGAACAGAATGGAAAGGCAAAAAAAAAAAAAATGATTCTATGCGCAGACGTGAAAGCTCTATCAATAGAAGCATTCTAGCCTATTTTTATTTATAGATGAATGATTCTCTCGTCTGAAAACATACTATTCCTCCCCAAAAAGAACGATTGAGAATCTCGAGAATCTAAACAAAAATGCAGAAGCACCCCAAGGTTCTTCTCTCTCCCCTTTTGTTAGCCAACCCCGCCCTTGAAAAGAAAGGCTCTGTTGAAGTAAGTAGCTTCGCTGTCGTCCCTTGATGACATAGAATAGTTGCAAACTTAAAATGTATATGAGGGTATTGTATCCATTTTGGTTGTCGCCTGTGTCAAAATTACTTACTTTTAAGTAAATTTGAGCTTTTTAAATAGCTAAACAAATCAATAGATTCTTTGCCTGAGTTAATTCTGATATAGTTACATAGGTTAATTGTAGCATAGTGTCCTTGGTGGTGATGCTGCAATTTTATTTTGAGTGTCTCAATACTTCCTGTTATATAGTTGGTAATTATATAAATGCATCTGCATTTCCTTTCTCCCCACATGATGCACTTTTCTGTTTCGCCTCTACTTCAAGTAGTTAGTTCAAGTGTGTAGGATCCCTCCCGGCCCCCCCACCTCCCCCCCTCAATTTCTCGATGTCTGATGGTCAAAATGAATTGAAAGGATATCTTGGATGGTGGTTGAAATTGGTAAATCTTATATGAACTTGCTGATGAAGGAAACATGAAGTTTACTTCTTGCTTGGAGTTATATCAAGAATAATCTAATCATCTTTCTTTGAATAGTGCTTCTTAACCAATTTACCAAACTATAACTTTTCGATGTTCCAAGAAAATTAGATAAGTCTTGGCATGATAAATTCATCTTCTTTTGACTAAGAGTGCTTTCAGAGTCTGAGATATATAAGTATGTTGCTAAAATATGCATAAAATAAGTTGAAAAAGCAAAAATGTTTTAGTAATAATGCTACCAAGATAATTTTCTCTGTCTCTTCAAGTCTTTGGGAAACCTAAGTTGGATTTCACTAAAAAAGTTACACCTCATTTATGATATTGCTATCTGTTTTAAAAGTTTCAGGTTAAAATAAGCTCTTTTTAGGGAGAGTTACTCCTCATTTACCAGGTGTCTATCTGTTTATAGATGAAAATATAGATATTCCAGTAAGTCAACTTAAGAGTGATAATTAGGATAGCTTTCTCAATCTATGAAAGCAAAGAATTGACAAACCATATATCAATTCAGCAACAACTTCCTCACATATGCACAAAACAGAAGAAGAAAGGGAGAAAAGGACTTGGATACCAGGGGAAAAACAAATGCTGTGTAACTATATATTTTTGGCAATAATTTTAGTTTTGGTTGTTGCAGGTAGACAGTGGTCTAGTGGGTGATGTAGCAGAAAGGTTTGGGGCTTGTGAAGCAGGAAAGGTATGGTTTCTAGGAGAGTAAGTTCTGTAATTTGTGTCTTTATGGTAATGTGTGAACTATAGGGAAATTGCTATTCAAATGCTAGAAATGGGGGTAATATGCAATTACTGCGATCCTGTTCTTTTGTCATTTAAGTTTAGATCTGCTAGCAATCTTGCTTGGATTTGATCCTGCATTCATGGCTAAATAGCTTTTTCATTAACTGCAATTAGGAATTCAAAAGCTGCTCAATTACTTAATCGGGATTAAGTTATTGAAAAGTCGATTGTAATTTAGTCCCTTCTTTTCATAAGTCTGAAGCATTAACTGTTGCAAGTTGGTACCTGTGTAACCACAAACATTTGCTTTTGTGTGGATGTCCATTGTTTGTTCCACTTTTGTTTTGTCTTTTCTGCTCTCTACTGCAGTTAGCTGGCATTTTTAAGATATTTATGCTATGGTTAAATGAATCAAAACACAGAGTTTAAGTAGATTGAAGAGTTTATGTTATCTTGCTGCTATACATAAATGTAAAAGGAAAAAGAAACCTCAACCATGAACTCAAAATAATAAGAAAGAAACACAGTCTTTCCCAGCAATTGCCAACAAATTGAAAACGACACAGGGGAAAAATTAAATCTCATTTTGGGTTTATGAATAGATGATTATTTGGTGATAAGTAATAGCTTAAATTTGTTGCTTTAATCATTCTTATTTGTTTTGAATTCTTTATAATCAAAGATTATCTTGATCTAGGGAGAACAAATACCTGAGAAATTCAATGTGTCATTGTGTTTCGTCGTGGGTGTAAAACAGCTAAAATTGTTCACTTGTGGCCTGTTTTGTATGAAATATCCAGGATACATTTTAAAATTAAGTTTTGTCCTTTACAGGTGGTATATTCTGATGTTTACATGTTGGACAATGATATTGAATGGAAGATGTTACCTCTCTTGTCAAAGCCAGATTCACGTATAGAATTTCCTTGGGTGATTGTTAATATTTCTATTATAATTGTTGAGGGGACAATTGAGGAGCATCCAGAAATTGGTAGTAAAAAAGGGAAGTTTTCTTAATCTTTCTAAGAAATTTGTAGGAAACAGACGCCACATAGAATTTGCTTTAGAATTTGCTGCTTTTTTGTATGGTTTTGTACCTTATGTTTGTTGTTATTGAGTGGTTATGATATTAATTTAATAGTTAGAGTTAGTTTGTTAGAAGTCATGAACAAAAGCATGTTTGTGTGCTAAGTATATTGGGCGTCAATATAAGCATGATTGGGCAACTATTCAATGCTTTGCGACGATGGTTTACTATCAGAAGCCCACGTATGATGCACATTTCATGGACATGCATATTGGGTTGTTTAGTAAACACATAATTAAGTGCAGAATTTTGGACTGTAGTTTGGTTGAGATTTTTGGCTTTTCTTATTTAATAATTAGAGTTAGTTGGTTAGAAGTCATGGACAAAAGCATGTTTGTGTGCTAAGTATATTGGGCGTCAATATAAGCACGATTGGGAATCATTCGGTGTTTTGCGACGATGGTTTACCATCAGAAGCCCACGTATAATGCACAATTCATGGACATGCATATTGGGTTGTCTAGTAAATACATAATTAAGTGCAGAATTTTGGACTGTAGTTTGGGTGTAATTGAGTATTGGTTATTTTGTTTTTGAATTGTTGTTATTGAGAGGTTACGGCATGAGTTTAGTAGTTAGGGTTAGTTGTTTAGTCTTTTAATGCATAATTTCATGAAAATATTAATAGCACTGAATATATGAATGTGTTTTTAATTATAGTGTATGAAAGGATAAGGGAATTTTGCTAAGTTAGATGTGTTATAAGGTTTGTGATTTTGATTATATGCTAAGTATATTGGGCGTCAATAAAAACATGTTTGGGAAGCCATTCGGTGTTTTGCGACGATGGTTTACCATCAGAAGCCCACGTATTATGTACAATTTCATGAAAACATTAATAGAATTGAATATGTAATTTTGTTTTTAATTGTAGAGTACTGAAAGGATAACGTAAGTAGGATGTGTTATAAGGTTTGTGTGTTTGATTATGTGGTAAGTATATTGGGTGTCAAGTGCTGCATTTTTTTGTTTGGGCATAAATTTTTAAATGCTATCATTGCTGCATACTTAGGATAAAATATAGTGCTCTGTTATGGATTTATAAAGTATGAGACTTTCGTGATCAGTTTTAGTTGTGATATGTTATTTAGCTATTAGATTCATTTTGATAATGATTTTGTTGCCATTTACTACTTTCAATATTTGATTGTCTTTGGTATCCACAGGAAGAAGAGATTTATGGTGTAGAGGGTAGTTTTTTATAGGTAATTGATAGCTATTGATCAAAGACAGCATGCTGACTCGTAAGGAAGAAGGGAGGTCTGCACAAACATCTTTTGACATATTGAATATTCATTAACGAAAGTGGACTTCTATCATGAGTTTCAGCTCCCTTTTGGAGAATCTTTTCCAATCCTTGGTACGAATTATACTCTAAGTATGGACTCCTGCCCCATTCATAAGGATGAAAATTGACATGACACAATCCCTGAAGAGTATGATGTGCCCCATTCATGAACGAAGTCTTAAACAAAAGCATGTTTGTGTGCTAAGTATATTGAGCGTCAATATAAGTATGATTGGGCAACCATTCGGTATTTTGTGACGATGGTTTACCATCAGAAGCCCACGTATAATGCACAATTCATGGACATGCATATTGGGTTGTCTAGTAAACACATAATTAAGTGCAGAATTTTAGGCAGTAGTTTGGTTGAAATTGTGGCTTTTCTTATGAAATGTTCTTGTTTGACTTGCTCATTGTAAGTGACATTGTAACATAGAGTATACTAAGGATGAATTCATGAAGAGGGATTTTGTATGGCAAATAGGTATGTCATATGTAGCAGAAATTGAATTAGATTTAAAAATGGAATTAAGTGTATGTTTTTGCTGCAAAGCCATGATTGTGTGCTAAGTATATTGGACGTCAATAGAAGCATGATTGGGGAACCATTCGGTGTTTTGCGACGATGATTTACCATCAGAAGCCCACTTATGATGCACAATTTCATGAAAACATTAATATAATTGAATATGTAAATGTGTTTTTAAATGTAGAGTACGAAAGGATGAGAAAATTTTGGTAAGTTAGATGTGTTATAAGGTTTGTGCATTTCGTTATGTGCTAAGTATATTGGGCGTCAATATAAACATGTTTGGGCAACCATTCGGTGTTTTGCGATAATGGTTCACCATCAGAAGCCCACGTATGATGCACAATTCAATTTTACCAACTTCAAGTACTGCCTTTTTTCCCGGGCCATAAATTTTTAAATGGTTTCAGTGCTGCATACTTAGGATATACTATAGTTTTCTGTTCTACATTTCTGTGGATGTCCATTGTTTGTTGCACTTATTTATGATTTAGTTTTTATGTCTCTCACTGAACTAGTACTGCATGCTGCACATATTGGTGCCATATTTACTGAATTAGTCCTTTTGGTTGGATAATGGATGGATTCTGAAAAGTGAAAGTATTGTATCATGCTGCTGAACATCTAAATGCATATTCTATCTTGTTTTAGTAGTGGTCAAAAATAGGTGATGAAATTTGGAAGAGATGGCATGTTTGAGGATTCTAGAGCTGACAACTAAATAACTTCCCTGGTGCAGTTTTGTAACACTTTGGGCATATGTGATATCTAGATTTCTATCTTTAGGGTTATGCATTAGAAATCACATACATGGTGCAGCTTGTTGGACTTTGGCTGTGAACTTTTGGTTTCTGATTATTTACATCCACTAAAAATCAGTATCCACTACTTCAATTATGTAGAAGTCTTTGTTGAAAGATGAAAACGTAATTTTACCTAACTAAGTGTCTGGCTATCAAACTTGTTCACCATTAACTAAAAATTGCAAAGTGGTCTGTGGTTAAATAGTGATGAAACTTGCGTGTGATAGTCGTTGAGTTTCTGGCTGTAAGAACCTAAATCAACATAAGAGTTTGTCTAACCCTTTAAAGAGAGGAAGCAAGGTCACTTTGTATGCCATCAATTTAATACTAGGCTTAGTTGGTTAGAAGTCATGGCCGAAGTTTTAAACAGAAGCATGTTTGTGTGCTAAGTATATTGGACGTCAATATAAGCATGATTGGGCAACCATTCGGTGTTTTGCGACGATAGTTTACCATCAGAAGCCCACGTATGATGCACAATTTCATGAAAATATGAATAAAATTGAATATGTAAATTTATTTTTAGTTGTAGTGTACGGAAGGATAACATATATTAAGGATAGACTTAGAAACCAAAGGTTCGTATGGCAGAAGACTATGTAACATCCAGCAGAAATTCAATTGCCTTTGAGATTAATAGTTACAGATTGTTTTTTATACTTCTATCTGACTAACATTAAATATTGAGGTTGTTGGGGGAAACCTCGTCTGTCATGGTACCTGGTGTAGACTTGGTCTTCTTTGTATCCTGCATTATAGACATAATTAGATAATGAATTCTTTATTAAGGCATGCATAGTATTTGAATATTTATCTGGAATATGAGATTTAAGATAACTTACAATTGCAAGTTTTGTAAAAATTTTATGGTAGACAATGTTCTTTGTATAAAATTTGAACTCTGGATCCTGCTCAATGATTAATATTTTCAACCCCTGTGGTGTTTTCACTCTTGAAAGTGTGACATAAAGTTGACCATGGCTGAAAACTGGTTTAGGTAAGTATAGTCCAACTGTAGATAGTGTTTGTCCTTGGCTTTTATTTATTGTCATTGCATAACAGACTTTGATTGGAAATTGTCTCCTTATCATGGCGAATGGCAGTTTGATATCAGCCGTGGACACATCTATTATGGGAATAAGCACTTTTTCCCCTATGTTCGAACCCGAAATGATTCTGCCTTCAATTACTCTGCTACCTGTCTGTGTTACTATTAGTCTTATTCCATTGCACATGCCTTTACCTGGGTTAACGTTTCTTAAAAGCACGATCGGAATACCTTGTTTTAATCTCAATTTATGTTCTGGAATTCCCGGGAAGCTCAGGCTATTTAAAAACTCTACTGGATATAACATATCTTCATCCAGCAACTTTCCTGATGCTTTGTCCATTCTGTCTGCACTTATGTATTCTATTGGCTCACCTTGTACTTTATCAAGAATAAAGTTATTCATTTCATTCACTGTTTCATTTCGAGGTGTAAGAATTGCTCTTTCTGTCAAATAGTTTGTATCTGTTCTTTTCTCTTCGAAGTCTGGGTAAATGGCCTCAAAAATTGCCTTGACTGGATGTTCAGTAGCATCAATCATATATTCTCTTGGGATTTTGATCCAAGTTTCTTCAGTGTCATCTCCCCGTGTCTTTGCATGTTGCAAAGCATTTCCTATTTCCAATAGCCAATTTGCAAATGTTTCTATCTTTTGTGCTTCTTCAGTAGTGTAATCATTAACTTGTTGAAGTCTCATATTTTGAGTAAGTGTCAACAGTTCGCACTCATACCAAAGATACGAAAAATTGATTGAAGCATGTACTATGTCTGCTCGTCCACCTTTAGGAATTACAGGGAGAATTTGTCGAAAATCTCCACCCAAGAGAATAGTTTTCCCTCCAAAAGCTTTGTTTTCATTAAATGCTTCTAATTCTCTGAGTATATCTTTCAATGTTCTATCAACTGTTTCAAAGACATACCTGTTTTTCAAGTGTTTTAAGGTTGTATGAGAAAAATGGTTGTGTTTCATGCATTGATATGTATGTTTTGAATTTGGCATGATGCTTTGTTGTACGTGCTCTGAAAACAATAATGAATTTTAGAATATATACATACTTGGAATTCATAGGTGTCTCGTCCCATATTATTAGAGCAGCTCTTTTAATTAGCTCAGCTAGTTGTGTATTGGCTTTGATTGAGCACGTTGTCTCATCATTAGTTGTTATTGGTATTTTGAATGTACTATGTGCAGTTTTTCCTCCAGGTAACAACGATAAAGCAATGCCTGTGATGACATTTGATAAGAATGACATAAGAATATGTTCATAATTATGTTCATAACACAGATGATAGAAAACCAAATTAAGGATATTAGCAACTACCTGATGAAGCTACAACAAGTACTATTTTTGAATCTGATCTCAACTTGTTGATGATTGCTCTGTACACAAAAGTCTTTCCAGTTCCTCCATATCCATATAAGAAGAACAAATTTTCAAGTTTATTTTCTACTGCATTTACCACAGCATCATATGCATTTAGTTGCTCTGCATTCACTTTTTGACCATTGATTCGTGCTCTGTCTTCAAAAGCTCTATGTCATACATCATTTCTTCACAAATGTAATTGTTCTCCAGATCCTTCAACATTTCATTTTTTGCAACTGGCATACCTTCTATTTGTTCCAAACTTTTTCCATGCTTCATGAGGAGAACTTTAATTTCTTTTAATGTATAGTTTTTTATTTGTTCTGTGGACAAAGTTAAACTTGGGAACTGTAGAAGTTTTCTTTGTTGATGTTCAATATCATCACTAATGGACTCCCAATTTACTTCCCAAAAATTCTTCACATCTGAAACATTGTAGAATAAAAGTATTGTCACAAATAGTTCCCTTAGTTGAGGGCCGGTTATCCATTGTGAAGCCTCATCTATGGACTCATGCCATTCTTTGTCATCTTGTAAAAGTCCTCTTGCATAACAGGCTGCTTTAAAGGATGGATATGTTTTGTCTTTGTAGATTCGTATATCTTCATATCAATAACATTCTCATGTAATATCTCTTTGTTGAAGCTGGATGTGCAAATGTAACACGTCCAATACATCTACCCTTTTTTCTCCTTGTCCAAAGCCTTTCTTTCTTTTTCCAAGTATAATGCTGAGGGAATTCAAAATATGTATATTTTCTTGCTTCTGGATCCCTTTTGTTTGTTTCAAACCACTCAGTAAACATCGTGCGCTTTGCATCTTCACTCTCTGCAATAGTAGGTAGGGAGCTACTATCTCTAAAAATAATACTTTACTCATTTTCTAAATGGAATCCCAGTCTTTCTACAGCAGGTATTCTGAAATGCACTTCAAATTCATATATTCTCCAGCATGCTTCACATGCTGAAATGTATCTACAGTCTAAAAAAGTCTTCACTTCATTTGCATTTGAATTTTCCTGTGTAGAGTTTATTATGGTAGAAGCACCTTGCACTTGTTCTATGATTACAGTTGTTCTATCAGGGCCTTTATTTATATACTTGAACAAATATTTGATGGCTCTTGATTTATTGCATGCTTCAACATTGATGTGGCTTCTGTACTTGACCAAAAGATATCGATTATATGGAACAATGAACCTATTGTCAAGTTTGAAACCATTTTTGTCGATAAATATTGATGTGTCTCTTCGTCGGTAGATGCAAAATCCATTTTCATCCAGTGTGGTCATGTTTTGGACTTTCTTTGGAAAATGCTTAAAGCATTGGCCTACAATACAGTTGTCATAATCTTATGTTAGGTAACATTCTTAAAAGTTTTTTGCAGTAGTATATTTTACGGTGTCAGGTGAAAATAAATTTACTTTGTATCATACAAGGTGATGTCTGATACCCAGGTCCACATGGTCCATGCATCATAAATTCGGCTACAACTTTATATCCAATTGGATCTTTAGCTGCATCTGGTATTTCTGCAGATATAACTTCATCTATTTCTTCAGATGTCTGTCTCTTTGAAGATTGATTAATCCATATGATAATATGTGCATGTGGAAGGCCTTTTTTTAAAATTTAATGGTGTATACTACTGCAACCAAAGTGATAGGTAGATGAGATATTTGTAGTATTGCAAATAGCAAATGTATTCTGAAGCTATGAAAATATACCTGCATCGCAACAAAAGTGATAGGTACATGAGATATTTGTAGTATTGCAAATGGCAAATGGAATCTGAAGCTATGAAAATATACCTGCATCAACTTGTCCAAATATTTTATTCTTTGTAATGTCTTCAATCATTTCTTCGAGCTTTATTTTAAAGACACGGACTTCAATATCTGGCCTATTTTCTGCTCTTTGTTGAGGTAGTTCTTCTAGCATTTCTTGAATTTTTGGCCAGTTTGGATTTGCTGTAAATGTAATGAAGAAATCTGGATTTCCAAAAATTCTGCACAATGCCATTGCATCTTGATAGTTCTGAGCTATGTATCGAGGACCACCAGTGAAAGAAGAAGGTAAAATAGTTTTTTGGTGTAGAATATGTATCTCCTCTTTGAACTGCATCAAATACATTTCTGTATAATTCCGTTCGTAACTTTCCCTGGTGGTCTTTGATCCATTGAAGTCGTGCCTGCTCAATTCCTGTATAAGCATCAACAACAAACTATTGAAATAATCTTCCAGACAGTAATAATGTATTTCCTTGTGTTCTTCTATATTGTAATATGTACGCATAGTACTCCCGTATTGTCATATATTGCCTTTTACCATGACGTTGGGCAATAGATTTGACATATGGAATGTGAGGATGAAATCCGTCTTCACCATAAGGAAATAACAAAGGATACTATAATGCCATGAAGCACGGATGTAGGTAACTAATTCTTTGTAGTGTACCTGACGTCATTTCAACAATAATGTCTCTGTCCTTGGTTACATGATTTATATCTCCAACTATAAGAGCTTCTATTTCTAATGTTGTTGGTGGTTGGTATTGTCTGCTATTTAAAGTCTTACTATGGAAGAGCCTGATTTTGAAGTCACCTATGTTGGAATTCTTATGCCTGTCTCGAGCAATTCTGAACACTTTGACCAATTCATTGTGTTCATCAAGCATATGAATCAATTGCTGGATAATTGTTGCATTTAAGTTGCTGTTTGTATTTATTTGATTCACTGCTTTTAGTCTGTTATGCACTTCATTTACAGTATCATGAAAATACAGCTGGATAAAGTGTGCATCTTTTCTACTTTCTGGAATCAAAGAACCAAGCCTATGATAATTTTCACCATTTATCCGATAGATGTATGGTCCAGAGTGTTGATTGATTTGCTCATCAACTTTTGCACCCATAGATGTCATTGAGAACATTGAGTTATATGCTCTGATATTTTCCAAGAAAGGTATGGAATGATCAAGTACATTATGAGAGAGCAGGGAATTGAGGGGTTCTGGAGCAAACCTTCTTGCTGGCAAATGAATTTTCCCCTGCCTACAACATAATTTATATCTTGGATATGTTCTTTTCGAATTCTCTTTTATTTTTTCGCTCTCCCAAAATACTGCTTGACAAAATTGACATTCATATTCAGCTTTACCATAGTAAGAACTTGTGTTCAGTTGAGGATCTGTGAACAATGGAATTGATTTAATGTTAGGAAATAGTTCTACATACATGAACTATAAACCTAAAGAATGATATGTTAGAATTCGTACCTGTCACCGGTATGGTTGGTTTTTCCTGTGGAACTCTGTTATTTTTAACAGAACATTTTCTCTTCGAATTTATGGTGTTTTTGCGTTCTTTTCTTCTTCTCCTTGCATATTCTGTTATGTGGAAAAACACCCGGAAAAGGGAATCAGTTATATGTCAAATAAACCATGTAACAAAATTAAATTGCTAATTCTTACTATGGATTTAGATTTATTATTAAATTATTTTGATTGTCCTGAAATGAGAACTTGTGGAATGAGTAACATATATTACCTGCTGAAATAATGTTAGAATTGCTGTTTGAACTGCTATTAATTGTTGAACCAAGATGTTTTTCAATACGCCTTTTTCTCTTGTTTTTTAGAATTTGAGCACGTTCCTTTCTTTTTGTCCTTGCCATTTCTGTGAGAATGATTCATTGTATGTAAATTGTGAATGATATATGATAACTAATACAGTTGGAAAATGAATTATGAAATGCTTTATGATCACTTCAATTACCTTTTTGGATATTATGACTGGCAGCATAATTGTAATGATGAATGTTCATTGTTGAA
The DNA here is from genome assembly GCA_026120185.1 of Voacanga thouarsii. Classification (NCBI taxonomy): domain Eukaryota; kingdom Viridiplantae; phylum Streptophyta; class Magnoliopsida; order Gentianales; family Apocynaceae; genus Voacanga; species Voacanga thouarsii. Next base: position 1,057,330 of record JANUWF010001217.1, on the reverse strand, counting down.
TACTGTTGGATGCTGGTATGGATGGTTGTGCTGTGGTCCATTAGAGTATGATCTACTGTAGCCGATTTTTCAATGTTGGTGTTAGTCTGCAGATGTTCAACTACAAAGATATTGAAATAACATGTTAGCAAATTTCGAAACAATCAATTGAAAAGTATTTTGAAACGATGCTCAAAATTCCATCATATTTCTTCCCAAACCCGAAGTTATGGTCTTAATTCTATAGTGATTTGTATCATTTTTTACTATCACAGACATGGCCTAACTTCATTAAAATTGTTCTCTTCTTTGAATATTTTCTTTCTCTTATCTTTCATAATGGACATGTATCAGAGTTTCCACAGACACACAAATTGCATGCAAATTTGTCAATGGTAGTATTTCTCATGATAATTTACCAAGCATATTTCTCGTGTTCAGAATGTTCATCCATTTTTTTAAAAATTGAATGGTAAATAATCATCAGTGCACAACATTTATTTTTAAAAACTTATCATTCTTGTTAACTATATGGAGTTTGATTGTTTCAGTTGGCGTTTTCTGATTCTTTGAAGGGATGATACTCATATTATCTTTTTCTATGTATCAGTTTGTGTTACAATGAGCGCAACATTGGTATTGGGTTTTGTTAAGGGGCAGGAATGTAGGGACATTACTAATCACAGGATGCAAGTTCAAGACAGTTGTTCTGGAATCCTATGTCTTCGAATCACAGGCTGCAAGATCAAGGCAGTTGTTCTGGAATCCTATGTCTTTGAATCAATAGTAACCATAATGTCATTTTTGTTCTTTTACCACAGAGATTATTTATTGCTGAATTACCGTAACTATTATCTGGATATTCAACAAATACTTTTTACCATAATGTGACTTCAAAATCAGAAGATGCTTTTTATGTTTTGGAGTTGGGGGAGGGAGTTACCTGCTGTAAGAATTGAACATGTTCTTTGTGAATTGCTGTGACTTGTTGAAGCAAATTGTTGTTCAATTGGAACCGGTGGCTTTCTTTTTCTTCTTGTCATATCTTTGTATGATGTTCTACGGACAAAGTTAACAAAATCATCAGAAACTGCTCTCAAAAATTTGTTTTGTTGTGCAGCCTTTTTCAATATTTATATGGTTTGAAAGAAGTTATACGGTATTTCTAGCGGTTTTATTCTTGGCTTTTTGCTCAATTAAAAAACTACCATAATTGGTTGTAATTGTTTTTATTCCCGACCACTATTAGTTTTCTAATAGAAGGGTTCAATGCTACGATTGTTCATTAAAAGGCCACCAATGCAACAAAACATATTATTCTCTTTATTTCCCTTCAAAATAATGAATTGAAAACCATTTTGGCGTCTCTGTTAGCAGATTGATTGATATATATTTCATTCGTTAATATAGGTAATAAGTTGAACTACACAGTTGAGAAGATTCATCGTCTCCTCTTTATGATTCTGAAATACATATTTAACCGAATGAACTTACCCCACATAGAGCAAATGCAGGGAATCGCTTAATAAAAAGGTTGGCCAATTTCTAGATGACATTCCACTTCCCAAACTACACCAATGACTATGACGGAATGCCTGAACATATGGATGACTCTTGGCAGTTGGATTAATTTTGTCATACGAAGATGCTAATAAGTCACTGGGAAAAATTATAGGCAAGGCATATGTCTGCTGGATTATGTTCAATGAGCAAAGCGGAGGTACTCTAAAGAAGTGTTTTACAGTACACCGATCATATGACCCAGGAGGGACAGTTGAAAATGCATTGGACGAAGGAACCGTAGAGCCAATGTCCTTATAAAAACACCTGTGGTAGCTGGGAAAAGAGGCAGAAACAGAATGTTGTATGCATTTGCCAATGTTTATGCTAACTTTGCTGGAAAAACAAAGGAAAATAATTTGTTGATTTTGGCCTTTGTTTATGCTGTTGTAGGTTGCATAGCATAGATCATGAATGATGAACTGGTGGATAGGATAGAATTTGGTTTTGTAAATATCCATTTGTATGAAAATATCACATATACAGATTTCAGTTTTCATTCAAACGTTTTCTTCCCTAGGGTAGTTCCGATGTATCATGGAATTGAATATTAGCTACACAATCTGTACAGGATTCTAAGGCTTGTGCAGCTGTCTTATGTGCTTCTATCTTCATTATTTGTCATGTCTTCAGTTATCCTTGTTTCCAGTATCAAACAAAGCTTTCTTGCTGTTAACATTCCCCTTTTTCGCCATTCCTACCATGCCATATCTAGAAAAATAAATGAAATATCTTTAGTTGGGCACAAATTGTGCAGGCAGTAAAATTGGATATTTTGGTAGATTGTTACTGGATTCGCCGCTTTTTCTTCTGCTCATGTTGCGCAAGAGTTTCAATTTCATCAGTGCCTAATGGTTGGACCAAATCCTCCTTCTTTTGTAACTCCTGTTGTTTTTTTAGACATATATATAAGACCACGTGTTATTTTTGCTCAATGTCCAAATGTTCAGACTGACAAAATTCAGACAGCAATGTAAAATACCTTCGATGCTTGTACATTTGTATCAACAACATCCAATGCTTCATATGTTCAGAAAACAGTAAAGCATTCTCTCGTCTGTCCCTCGGCTTTGTTCATTGAATTTCACTTGGCAAATATATTCTTTTCCCATTAGGTTTTTTAAAGGTGCAGGAACCGCATCATCTATGCCTTCCTAATAATGCCATCAGAATACCTACTCAGTTCATGCTGTCTGTTGCAAACATTGAGATTCCTATTATTATAGTTGTCATGGAAAATTACCTCTGCTATTTTTTGAGCCAATTTTTCAGCAGCCATGTGAACCATTTTCTCAACCTCTCTATCGAATAAGACAAAGCGAGCTTCTCCGGTATTGTCACCGACAATTGCTTCTACACGATATCTGTTTTGCAATATCAAGAGATGATGTTAATATGCTGGGTGAGATGCATATGTAAGAAGTTAAATGCTAAATTACCTGATTTCTGGATACTCTTCAATTTTCCCACATACTTCACACCCTAACTGTCTTCCTAGTACTTTCAGTTTCTTCCTACATGTACTGCATGAACTGTATCTCCAACCGTTGTATGTGTCAATGTCAAGAACAGTAATATTGGAGTAAAAGGTTGTACCCTGTTGTTTCATCAAGTGCATGCAATTCATTGTCCATTTTCATGGCTATCCAAAACTCCAACAAAAAAATTCACCACAAACACTACATATAAGGACTACAACATAAGTTATGGTTCTACAGCATATTTTTCTGATTTATCCATTCAGTATTTTGCAAGTTATCGCAGGCTCAAATAGTAATGCTTCGATAGTCTCAAATATGATTTATCTCAGACCATTATTTACATTTACATTTCAAACTAAATAGTGGTTTCTTCTGTGTAATATGTAGTATGCTATACATTGAAAAAATCATCATACCAAGTCATCTCCATTTCGAACCATGTCCTCGAGTTGTCCTAATGTTCGTCTGTTCTGTTCATAACTCTTCCTTGTCAGTATAACAGAAGGAAGCTTCATTTCAATAGGATGTTGTGCTACGTTGGTTGCTTCACACCTAATCAAGTGTGTTATTAGATATCCATGGTCAGTGCAAATTTCAGTCAAAACCTTCAATTGTGTTTTACTTACATTTTCTTGAAGTTTTCTACTATAGGGTTCTGCAAATTAACATATATCTTTGTCGCGCTGCTGCTTGATAATGTGGCAGTTCCATTGTCATTTTTGATAATCATTGATGTGAAAATTGCTACTTGGATATGCTCACTGGCCATTTCTTTGTTTCCCTTGATGATATCCGTTGCTGCTCCCCATAATGTAACCTGTAACTATCTTCCACTAATGGCAACAGTAATGTCATGGTCATTTCTCAGTCAGTAATGTAAATTAGGTAAACCACGAACAAATTATTAGCCATGTGGTTGCTTTACCTTCCATCTTTGATAGCCACTATCTGCAACTTGACACGGTGGCTAAATTTATTTCTCTCCTCAACATTTGAAACTGCTGTGATCATTCCAATCACATCTATGCATTGTATGCAATAGTCACATTAAGCCACAACAAAATAATTTAAGAAGCAAGTTAATTCATGCTTCAGACTAATTGTTTCAAGCAGCAGACACACAAATACAATTGACAAATCAGGGAGGTAGAAAGATAAACAATATTGGATATAAAAGCAGATGCATCAAATTCAGGGAGTTTCTGGTAGCCCAGAATTAGGGGAAGGAAAATCTATCTAATCGAAGTTCAGGGCCTAATCTTTGTATTGGTTCTTCACTTTCTGTGTATCAACCCCGTAGGGAAGCCCCATCAACCTAATGCTCTCCGTATGGCTTTCAGTTGAACAAAGCCAATCTGCCAATTCACTGAATAACGGATGAACGAAGAAAGGGTATTGTGCCATACCAACTAACAAAGAGATATCTCCGGCGCGTGAATGAACATCGTTAAAAGACAGCAACTGGAATTTATGTCGGGGAATTTTGGGCAGCTCATCTTCAATTTCTTGCAGGTAAGTTCTACCGTCGATAACAATTTGCAGCTCCTCATTTACAATTCTGTAATTCGGTTTCACCATTTGCAGTGAGAAATTCTTCATTATGTAGAAATTTCCTTCTTCAAGATAGTCATGAAATTGGGCCATGAATCGACTACGGATTACACAATGCTTCATATTTTCCTGCAACAGACAAAATCCATGTCAATACAATTGTTGGCGCCAGTTAATGATCACGTTCAACTGTAAAATAGAATCCGCCAATAACAAAGGACAACAACGAATTTTAACAATTCAAGGTCAGTACCTTTTCATCCATAACCAAGAAATCAAGGCTTATGACTTCAGTTGGTTTTTGTGCATGATATGTCTCCCATAATCTTAAAATTCTGAAATGCACGCGCTTTTGTTGCTTACCTTCGGACAATTGATTTAACATGACAAAGCCCCGTTGTTCTATTGTAGAATGCTTGTAGATGGTGTTCTGTGTACTCTTCACAGGAGACTATTTATTATGTGATTGAAGATGAATGATGCAATGAATCCTCCTCTGTTCAGATGTACCGATGTGAATTTCAGGAGGTTTGTAGGGATTAGGTGTCTGGATTTATTGAAGGCATTCAGATGTACCCAACATAATGCAAAGAATAATGAAGGGGTGGATTTGAGGAGGTTTCAAGGGATTAGGCGTATGGATTTATTGAAGAGATGTTTCATGAGTTGGGCAAGGTTTACAGAGATTAGGAGGTTCATTAGGTTTCAAAGTGCCAGCTGGCGACAAAGGACAATGCCAGGTGGGTCTCTCAGGAGCTTCTGCAACTCCTATTATATATATATATATATATATATATATATATGTATATATATATATATATTTGGTTTATTTTGTTGAATTAGAAGGGTAGTATTGTCTTTTTCTTCAATCATTATGATCTAGTCAAAGATAGCTAATAACATTGGTTAATAGTCAATCTAACACATATGACAAATTGGGAGATTATAAGTTGAGATATCAATTGGAGTCTAAATAAAGTTTAAATGAATTTTGTTGAAACTTTAAAAGGCAAAATAAAAAATTTCCAATTTTTTTTTCCCAACTCACTTGCTACTCTTCCTTTCAATCAGATCAGCTATCATATCCACATATCACAAATAATAGTACATAACGTATATAATGTCTTCCAGTTGATGGTTAGATTTGCAAAAAATGCAAAACAAGTAGTGAAGCCTTTGTAATTTTAGACAAATCATGGGGCAAGTTAGGGTAATTACCCAAATTGTAAACACATGTATTTTTTAATTTTTTTTTTGGCCAAATAAATTGTAAATGCATGTAAAACAAAAAGAAAATGCCTTTCCCTTATCTAATATTGGGGATATCATAAGCCCGGCGGCCCCTTTGAGGCTTCACAACTCATCTGGGAACTCCACACTCCCGTGCTCATCTACACTGTACGTACTCATCACTTGGAACTCCACACTTCGATCCTCAAATCTCTCTTTATTCTGTATTCCTCTTCTCAATCTCTCTCTCTCTCTCTCTCTCTCTCTCTCCATATTCTTTTCTTTTATTGGTGTATATAGGTACTGCTGCAGATACTTGAGAGAGGTGCGGGACAGATGGTGAGGATTATACCCATGGCTTCATCAATTAAACCCTCGCTCTCGTCGCTCAGGTTTTCGGGGAACTCTCGATTCCGAGTTGCGTTGTTGCCTTCGCAAAATTCTTGTCGGAGACTCAGCTTATTTCATCTCGGCAGCGGTAAATTCCATTAGTATTTCGCTCTATTGTAATTAGAATTTTTGTTTATATAGGTGTATATATTGGAAATCGCATGTGCATATCTTCATTTGTGCCTTTAAGGTTGCTTATGTGCAATTTAGAGTAGTTGATATAATTTTTATGGCGAACTATTACCGTGACTCTCCAAAAATCAAACAATGACTTCTATAGTGGTAATGTGATGAAATTATATACATTGTCAGTGTGGTTGTCAAATAATTGGTGAAAGTTGGAAATGCAGAAATCTCTTCAAACCAACACCCTCTCCCATGGGAGCAAATTTGGAAAATGTTCTGTGCTTAAACTTATTGTATTGTTTATCATTGCAATTTAGTGCTCTTGACACGTTTCGTGAATTCAAATTGGTTCAATACATAATTCATTTGATTGCTATTTGTGAGTACTGCAGAAAATGCCTCAATTTGCACCAATTATGGTTTTTGCAGTTTTAATTTGCTGAACTTTGTGTTGATTTGTCTATAGTGGAAGGGAAAATTTTTCCCATTTAAGTGATAAGTTGCTTTTGAGCAATTCTGTTAGGTTGGGTCAGGGGGACTGTGGTTATATATGGGCTAGTGCACTCTAGTCATCAACTGAGTGCAATTGCTTTGAACCTGTTAGAACACTCGAAACTGAGGTTGCATAATCTTGTCTGAAAAATGAATTAACTGGAGCTATGAATTATAGCTACATAGTCAATTGCCGGTTGTAGAAAGCTAATTGACTTGCAGTTGCATCATTCAATATTTGAGTTGAATGAATTATAGAGCTATGCTATGGAGGCTTTTTTTAACTTTGTTTCTTTTTACAATAAGTCAAGTGTTGCAACATTTGCCATTGACAAGTTGGAGAATTATAAATGACTCACTTTGTTGCACTCCAAATAACATTGGTTGCCCAAACGCAAGATTTGATGCAAAAGGTGGAATTATAATATAATAGTAACATAGCATAATAGGAAGTAAGGTACATATGTGCCAGGAAATATTTAACGTCAATTTTTTTCTTTAAAAAAAGGTAATATGTGGTGGGGATGTTTAACTTTTTGGGGTGTATAATCCATTCTGTAATGAAAGTGTCAAATATTGAGATGTCTCAAAAATGAGTGGGATGGAGGGAGTAATAAAAGTGCCTCCAACTTGTTGATTGGAGGGTTTTCCTGACATTTATACATTCTATATCTATTGGAGACATGCATCCGGCTTCTGGAGGACTTTGCCAACCATTAAGGGAGAAGAAAAACAAGGAATCCTAGGCTTATATAGGTGTCTCTCTTTTGTTTGTCATAATTCTACCTGAATAGACTAACATTATTGTTTACTAAGTTGTCAAAATTTGAAAGGCAGGTCTTTTTGTTCCAGTATTATCTTTTTACTGTTTTCTAGTTAATGTGATAGTGCCTTAAATGGGCTTACTTGGTTGCCATAAAGATTTTGATAACTTCTCCTGTAGCTCTCATGCATTATTGTAGGAGATATTACTACCTATTACTCAATTTCCATGAAGCTTTGTGAGGAATGGTTTGGTTAAAAATCTATGACATTTGATAAGATATGTACTTGGTTTTTCTGGTTAGTAGATGGGATGCAAGCTAAGAGTGATCATCTTTCACTTCTGGGTAAGATGCAATTCGTATATGATGCTGATTCTGGATGAGAAATTACTAAAGATATGATCAGATAGGATTCAAACAATATAAAGCATTACAATTGGTCCAAGCAACCATAGTTTCCCATTTTTGCAGTTAAATAGAGTGGGGAATGATGAAGAATGTGGTTTTGGGGGGTTTAGTTCTCTCTCTTTTCATTTTTTTTCATCTTCCTATTGCATTTTTTTATTTTGTGAATCAGGCTGCTTTTTCTGTGGCATAGTATGTAAATTTCAGCATAATAGACAACGTAATCTGGATTTTAGAAGATTGTTCCAAACAAAGTTGCAATGTCTGCGGCTCAGGAGAAGGCAATTTCAATCATTGAATAGCTGAATAATATAATATACAATTTATGGTGTGAGAGATTTGGTGGAAACATTTGCAGCACGGTCCTATTTACTTCTGTTCGGTTCAGTGTTACTAGTTTATCATTTTTTGTCGTCTGAGAATCAACTTATCGGACTCTGCTTGTAGTTATTGTCCAGAGTGATAGCATTGGTCTATTTATTAATGATCACTGAGTGAAAATCTTTCCATTATGATGGTTTACCTGTGATCCTGAACAGATGATGCATATGGCTGACGAAATAGAATCCCAAGACTAAACTCAAAAAGCTTTTATTTGCAAACACTCATATTCTTGGAAGAAGATTTTAGTATTGATGCATTCTTCTTCATTTTTTCTTCAGCTGTATCACAGTCAGAGTCATTTGGCCTTAGTGCCTCAAAGTTGTTAAGAGGAAATGGAAAGAATTTGGCAGTAAGTGCAGCTGGTAATATGGCACAAGCAAGCACGGCTGCTACACAAGAAAACGTCTTAGAGTGGGTTAAGAAAGACAAGAGACGAATGCTACACGTTGTTTACCGTGTTGGAGACTTAGACAGGACAATAAAGTATGTGATCTGAAAATAACATAATTCACTTAGCCTCTCTTCTTCCTCTGAATACTGAGGATGATTTTATTGTACTTTGCTTTGGGATGCAGATTCTACACAGAGTGTTTAGGGATGAAGCTTTTGAGAAAACGTGACATTCCTGAGGAGAGATATACAAACGCATTTCTAGGATATGGTCCAGAAGATTCGCACTTTGTCATTGAACTCACTTACAGTAAGGATGATTTTTTGAAACTTCACTTCTTGAATTTGATAGTGTAGGCATAGGTTGTTTGGATTTGAATATATACTGCGCCAACCTTTTCAGGCTTATTGTACATATCTTTTCATATTCCAAGTTGATTTTTTGCTGACTCTGGGATTTCTCTACTATTGCTGTCAGATTATGGAGTTGACAAGTATGATATTGGGTCTGGCTTTGGTCATTTTGGCATTGCCGTTGAGGATGTGAGCTTCTTAAAACTTAATTTATGATTTGTTACATTGCTCAATGTATGGTTTCAAGATCTTGATTTCATTTTCAAGGCCCATCCTCGGGACTCCTTTGCTTGTCAATAGTGTAATATCTTATGTCACGTCATTTCTAGAGGTTTTGTGTCTTAAATTTACAAAAGGATAGTGCCGTGAATGGTTTAAAAGGAAGCAAGGCCTTTGAAAAATAAAAAAGGGAGTTTTTCTTTTTTCTTTCTTAAACTAAAAGAAGAAAGATATAGGAGGCCAGAAATGAAGGTCTCCTTTTCACATTCATTCTCCAGAGCACTGTCAGCACCACACCTAGTCCTCAGTAGCGTTTCCAAAGGTAACCAGTTGGATTTAATTCGGAAATGTGCACTATATGGAACCTCTTGTTAGAATTGGACAGGGCCGTTGACTTGCAAAGAGCTTATTTGCCTGTTCTTTCTTGCTAGCTAGTTGTCCAATGCAAAATACAATTCACTTCATTTCACCTATTGTTGGTACTTTGAATAATTTTGTGAAGCTTTTCATATTTAGTTATGCCTTCTCCATTAATTTCATGCACCTAAATTAGATGACAATCAGATGATGTTGGCTGTACATAGGTTGCAAAAACTGTCGATCTCATAAAGGCAAAAGGTGGCAAAGTTACACGGGAACCAGGTCCCGTAAAAGGTGGCAATACGGTTATTGCATTTATTGAAGATCCTGATGGATATAAGTTTGAACTTTTGGAGAGGGGCCCAACACCTGAACCATTATGTCAGGTGATGCTTAGAGTTGGAGATCTTGAACGTTCCATAAATTTTTATGAGAAGGTAAGACAGTTTCTGCAGAAAAGGGAATTCATTTCTATATTTTTATTTCCAATGACTCTTCATAAATATTAATGCCATTGATGTATTTGACACTAAAATTAGGCTTTTGGTATGGAGCTTCTGAGGACAAGAGATAACCCTGAATACAAGGTAGTCTATGAGTTCTTTACTATATTGTAGCTCTGAATAAAAGAGTAAAAAAGTGCTTTTCAGTGTGTGTTCTAGTGATGTTCAAGAATTTTCATCTCCCTTGGCCCTTTCTCTTCTACTTATTCCTTGATGCCTGCTCTTTGACTTTCACTGAGCAGTAACTGTCACTCTTATTTATGGGGGCAAAAAATGCTATTTGACTGATATTAAAGAATTGGAATAGCTGTGATAGGTGCATGTCCTTCTGTGATGTTCTTTAACATGATTTTCTTTTAGTGACCAGTTTTTACAGGATATAACCTAGTCAAAATAAAATTCTGCTGAAAGTTCCAATCTCACCTTTTTATCTGTGTTGTAGCAATTAGTTTTCTTGATACAACTGAGGTGATTTTTCAGAGAACTTTATTGGAAGTAGTTCTTTCTCCATGTTGCTTGTGGACTAAGTTTGACATGCGCGTAGTTGGGATTACATTAGACATGATTAGCATCTTATCTTGATATGCCATTTGCATAATAGAGCTTTCAGCTTTTATGTACTTATCTGTTGAGATCTCTCTACACATGTGGAGACAGTCCTTTTCCTTCTTTTTCACAATTTTGGGGGAATCATTGTTTCTGTGATGCCATCATTTTCCTTTAGTTGATTCCAGTATCTAGATTCTTGTCTTTGTTCAGGTTGTTTTTCCCTTTCTCTTGTTCCCTAGGCATAGGTAGCCATCAGGTTCAATTATGATTCTCTTTATGCCAAAGGTCCCTTCTGGCTGCTAATTAACCTTTTAGTGTTTGTCTTGCCATTATTCTGTATCGATGTATACATGATTACTGGAGAAATTATCAGTAGTCATTGCTATAGTTGATCCATGTGATTGAGAGTGTGTCATGAACCTTTTCATCCCCCACCCACCGAAACACACATTTAAAGATGCTTGTCCTTTGGCAAAATACTATAAGAGGAAAGACCATTGAAGATTTGTAGGAATTTGCATATCATAGTTATGTCTACCACATCGATGATATCTGAAATTAATGTCTGCAGTCCCCAGTTACCTTCGCCCCACTAGCTGGATGGTCTTGAGAGAACTCAACCTTTGCCATACTGGTTGAATGAAGTTTATATTTATGTAAGTTGGATGCTCCAGATTTTCTAATATATACTTTTTCATCCATTCCATAGTATACAATAGCAATGCTGGGCTATGGTCCTGAAGACAAAAATGCAGTGATGGAGTTGACATACAATTATGGAGTTACTGAATATGACAAGGGAAATGCTTATGCTCAGGTAGATAATCTAAGGTTCCCTGAACATGCATAATGGTTTGTCACTTTAAATAACATGAATACTAATGCATAATATGTAATTGGTTACTTTAAACAGATTGCTATAGGTACAGATGATGTGTACAGAACTGCTGAAGCAGTTAGACTCTGTGGTGGAAAGATTACCAGGGAACCTGGACCACTACCAGGTATCAACACCAAGATCACAGCTTGCTTGGATCCAGATGGATGGAAAACGGTATTGATTTTGGCCTGAAATCCTCTCTTTAATCCATGCATACTCGTAACAAATCAAACTTACTTTTCCTAGATGGACCAGTCAGATCTGTGTTACGAGTGGGATTATTTGTTTATTTGATCCATACAAAATGTCATTTCATCGTAATTCATCTAATCTTGCAGGTTTTCGTTGACAACATTGATTTTCTCAAGGAACTTGAATGAATTTGTTCTGGAACAAGGACATGACAAAGTTTGCATAAAGGAATTATCATGTGCGGAGACGACTGATGGTTCCACAATTGCATCTGAAATCTGGCCAAATCAAAATACCTCCAGTGAAGAATGTATTAGGTTCCTTTTTGTAGATTAATTTACAAGATAACGTTGCATTAACCAGCATTATAAATAACTCGTCACAGCTGGGGTGTGGTGTAGAGAAAGCTGAGATATATAGTTTGTCTTTTGTATTTAGTTTTCCCTCTACCAATTTATGTCAATTTTTTTGGGTAATAAACCTGTGAAAGAAGGGGTTAGTAGGCACATTCCCTCATAGTGTGTAATTTTCCAATTTTATCCTCTCAACTTCCCTTACGGCTACCTGCAGGACTGAGGAAGTGAACTTGTGTAATCTTTGGTTGCTATTGCTGCAAGTTCTTTGTGCAAAAGTTTCATTTTGAAGATGGCTTTTTGGTAAGGTCATAAAGTAACTAATTTGTGTGTTCGGATGACTTTATTTTCAACAACGATGGCCTAAAGGCACTCTGCTAACTGTAACTGTGCCTGCAAAGATTGAATGAGAATTGCTCTTTGCAGATTGCAAGTTCTTGAGTTGGGGTTGCGAGGATATGCCGGAGATTACTTGGTGATTCTGTGACCTATACTTCTTCATTCGTGAATTGTATTATCATAGTGGTGGCGGGTCCAAAACCCAAAGCAGGCTCCTATAACAACACTTCTGTAGGGAATTCCTGAAGAAGGCCTCTTAACTGGTTCTTGGTGGTGACCAATGCAGTTGCTTTCTTGGTCAAAATGTACTTCTTGTCAAACGTATCTCCTTTGGAAAAATGTTGTTGGACAAGTTGCTCTAATTGGTTTCTAAAATTTGACACCATATAGGCTATGGCAGGGCAAAAAAAATGGTATTTCAAATACAGTTATGCTACAGTTGAGAAAATAGAATTTGCGGCTATTATTGGAAGGTTGGCTAATAGTAGGGGTGTCATCCAAGCGTTAAGGTTCGATTTGTAATTGACATTTTTGAATTTAACCTCCTAATATTATTATATTTTTGAATTTGAGTTTTGAATAGTAATAATATTATTATTAATTAAATAAATCGAGTAGAGGTTATATATTTAAATATTCTATTTGAGATTTTATGAGTATATTTTATTACATATGTTTTTATATTAATTAATTATTTAATATTATTTTATAGATATATGATAAAATATTAATATAACTATTTATTTATATATTATAATTTTTAAAAAAATTGAATTCTAATTAATTTTTAACCTTCAAGTTTGTTAATTTGGTTGAATTTCAAATCGAATTTAAGTTTTAAAATATTTTTATTATATTAAACTCGAATTATGATTAAATTGAAATATATATTAAACTCGAATTAGGATTAAATTGAAATATAAACCTTACTTAAAAATATCAAATTTAATTTGATTATTTGAACTCAGCCCCACTTGTACAGCCCCAGGTGGTAGTACTGTAGTAGTACTTAACACAAAAGGAAGGTGGCTCCGGACAGCGCTTTAAAATTAGAAAGCGGGTACAGCCAAAAGCTTTTCAGTTTCTCCATTAGTCTGGCGTCAGGAGCGGCACGATTTCTTTCCCCCAATCGTATATGCGATCGGCATAAAAAAAAAAAAAATTGGAAGGCTTTCCCCTCTTTTTTTGGCGCTCAAAACCCTAAACCCTTAAGTTCTTCTAGTCATTAAACTCTTTCATAATGTTGAGCAGACCGTAGTCTCTCCCCTCTTTCTCCCTCTTGACCTCAAGAATTTGAAACAAATGGGTGAACGACCTGATACGAGCATCAAGAAGAAACAGAAAAAGGTGGAGGAGCAAAAAGAGATGACAACTGATGCGATCCCTAATGCTAATAAGAAGAGAAAACGCCAAGAAGTTGCCGTCTTTGGCAATTACAGAAACTACTACGGTTATCGAGTAAGTCACAGCCACCCTCTTTCCTGCCTCCTTTTTTTTCTTTAATATAAAATAAATTTTCAATCGTGTTGCGAATTTTGAATTATTATAGGCCTTAGTTTTACGCATCAATCCTAATTGTTTCCCTTTTGCCTCTCTGTGTGTGTGTGCGCGCGCGCGCGCGCTTGTAATCCGTTTTTTCCCCCATTTTCTGGTTGTGCTTTGCTGAGCTAAGTTCCGGGTTTAGTTAAGGTTAACATGAGTTCTTTATTAATTGTGCAAGTTTATATTCGATGGATTTGAAATCAAAGGGGTAAAGATTAGTTGAGTTCCAGTTTGCCACCCCGTCTTTAAATGCAAGTCTGTCGAATTGATTGATTGGTGATTGTCAATTCAGATAGATAAAGACTTGGAGGAGGATCCAAGGTTAAAGGTTATGAAGAAAGAATGGTTTGAAGGAAAGGATTGTCTTGATATTGGCTGCAACAGCGGCGTCATTACTATAAGCATTGGTAAACTTATTCTATGTTGCAATTTCTTTTTTCAAATTTCAGTGTTCTCCCCTACAGGAACTTTCTTGCTTTATTCATGTATTCCACAAGCTTGTAGGCCTTGGTTTTGGAAGTATTTCTTTCTTTTTGCTCTCTTTTTTGTGAATGACCAATTTTGTCTCTTTCATCCTCCTCTCATATGCAGCAAGCAAATTTTGTTGCCAAAGTATCCTTGGCGTTGACATTGACAGTGGTAGGTATTTCAAGCTTCATCTCTGCTTCCTTCAGTTCACCTTTCAGTATTGATATTTTACTCTTGCAGATGTAAGGGGAAAATTAATGTTGAGAACATTGGAGAATTGTTGCATATATGTTGGTCTAAATGGAATACACACAAAGTAATCCCTTTTATAAAAGTAGTCATTTTGTAGCTTTGTCTGGATACTGAATTTTGCCCATAGACATTTTTTGCAACACAGCTGTCAACCAGCACAAATTGAGAAATCAGTCTCCAATATGCACTTGCTTGTTGAGATGGATGGGCTCTGAAATGACTTTTTTTAATATATAAAAACCCAGATTATATATGATTACCTAGAGTGTGACACACTTTTGTTTTCTTTTCATTGTTAAGGGATGCTATGATCCAGGTCAGACTGAACAATATCTGGAGAGATCCATGTTATTTTCCTTCCCCTATAAATTTGGCCAATGGGTACTGTATGACTAGATATTTCCATCTAATAAGGTTGTTCTTGGATACTAGTTATTTTCTTACATTTTCTTGAATGAAGATATTTAAGTTGAAGTCTTGTAGCTCTCTTGATTCGACCACATCTACAGCTAAATTTAACTTCTCAGACTGTGACAACCAGAAAATACTAATTGTTATCTATCATGTTGCAGCTCGGGTTCAGGATGCTTACTGGACCCTCAGAAAAATTGTGAACATAAATACTCATAAGTTACATCCAGAAAGACCTAATTCCTCGAAGGAGAAGGCAAATGGATCAGAGAACAACATAACTAAGACAAGTGAATGCCAAAGTGAGAAAGCCAATAATCCAGATCCCGTCCGGGGAAAGAACTTGTTTAATATAGTCTCTTTTCAGAAAGGAAATTTTGTTCAGAGTTGGCAACCTCCTGATAACACATCTTATCATGCAATTCTTTGGTAAGTACCTTTTGCTGCGTACCATTTTTTTGCATTTATAAAGCAAGAGCACCTACAGTATTAGATTATTGGTAATCTTGTAAGTTCTTATTTTGAGTTTAACCAAAAACTTCCTGATTATTTTGAGTCTAAAACATGATGTTAGGGAGCTCCAGTATTGTGCTAGTAGGAGTGACCTTTCTTTTCCTTAAACTTCTAGTCAGTTAAAAATAATGATTTCTGGCTCATCATCCCTTGTCTCTAGGGCAGGATGCTGAAGGGAGTTTCATTCTCTCGGTGATTTCTCTGATATATGCTGTGCAGGAATCCTATTTACCTTTTAGAAGCAACTAATATTTACATATCTTTCCTGTAACACAATTGTTTCTTGTATTTGCAGCTTAAGCGTAACAAAATGGGTCCATTTAAACTGGGGCGATGATGGATTAATCAACCTATTTTCAAAAGTTTGGAGGCTTCTTCAACCGGTATCTGTTAAGCACATTCTTTTGTCATGCTACTCTCTCTTTATTATATATGAATTCTTAAAGTTGATTATTACACCATCATGTTGTTTGGTAGGGTGGTGTTTTTATTCTGGAACCACAGCCATGGATATCATATTCCAAAAATCGCCAAATCTCTGAGGTAATACAGTTGTGCAGTCTCTTCTAAAATGGAATGATTATCCGCCAATGACAATAGTAATTCATTTGGTGATGGTTTGATAAATTGTGAACTGTGAATATCTGACGTTCTCAATTAGATTGCTTAAAAACCTAAAACAACACTTGTTTATTTGTTTTGCAGACTGCGTCCAATAATTATCAGAACATTCAGATCGGGCCAGAAGATTTTCAAGATATACTTTTGGACAAGGTATCTTTCTTTTTTTAAAAAAAAAAATTAATTTCAATATCTGCATGTCAGCTGAATGGAGCACTAAGATATCCTGTAGAAAGAACTGTTTGTAGTACTGTACTTCTCCATGTAATTGCAGGTGGGATTTCGAACTGTAGAAAATTTAAGTTCCAACTTATCCGGCAGCAAAACTGGATTTGACAGACCAATTTTGGCATTCTGGAAATGATGTATGCAGAAGCCTTCGGAATGTGATAATTTGCAACTAGATGAGGCTGTAAGCTGTAATTTATGAAGGTAATTTGATAAGTATATGCTTGTTACAGATGGAAAGCTGTATCTCTGATTTATATTGCATGAATTAAATAGAACTCAGATGCATTGTAATATTGATGGAAGACAGGAATGAAAGAGCAATTATTCTGGGAAAGTAAACGCTGCAACTGTCATTTAGGTGGTAAATCCTTTTTCCGTTCTTCCATCTTCCTTGAACGCGATTCCTTTTTATAGCCCGCTTTCAATCGAGGTTTTATGGGTTTTCACAATTCATAAATTGACGTTCAGCACCTAGATTGCAGTCTTTGTCTAACTGTTTATCAGTCCTAAAGTAATCTAGTCAAAGTAGTCATGGCCCTAGGCTTGATTGTAGGAATCTCTAGCATGTGCCCTAGTATGCAAACAAGATCACATTGGCTTTTTGGGTACGGTGACTTTGATGGAACAACAAACTGGAATCGTTGGGAAGCAGCGAGGCAATTGTACTTTTGTTCAGCTTTTCATATTCAGAATGACCGAAGCATTTATACAATCTATGTGAGAATTGTCTCCTTGAATAATGCAGTGCATGTCTGTTATTTCTTCTTCTCAATAATTGGATTTTTTGTGCATGCCTTTACACTTTCCCTTCTGTTCCCCTTGTTTTGTTTTCCTATTCCGTTGTTTTGTCGAGTTGAAAATCATCTATTGCGATCGGTAAAATAGCAATCAGGCATTTGGGGTCAAGGATTGTAAACGGGTAAGGACGCTCTGATACTGTTTAAGTGTAGTTGGGCGCTTTTTTCTCGGTTGATCTTTTTAGCTCATCTCGTTTTTTGCTGCAAACCATCTCGATGCAAAATATTAATGTAGCATGATTTTATCATGCCCAGGGTTTTTCTCCTAGAGAAAAACTATATTATCTTTAAAAAATATTAATTTAAAAAAGAAAACCCTCTCACAACAATAATAAAGAGTAGATGTGTGAGCAAGGGAATTGACGTCAAGTTTTGGCAAGAATTGAAATCAAGCAAAGAATATCGCATGTTAAAATAGTCCCAGCATTAAGGTTTTATCAATCTCATATTTGGATGGATCCGTGAAATATGAAGAGGAAGGAATTCACGTTTTGTGTTTTCAAATAGAGAATCTTTCCTTTCGCAGGATAAGTTATACATAAAGAAAAAGTAATGGGGGAGAAAAAAGGGGCGGGGGGGGGGGGGATTTATGGCATACCTGGCTCATTCCACGACCATGGTGCATAAGATATGCAAACCAGCGTGTTATTGCTAAGCTTCAACGAACAGACGGATACAAGTTCCATTTGCAAACACTTCGAAAGAAACTACCAAACAAGGCACCATTGCTAAAGCATTACCAACTTAACGAGTGTAATGCACTGGATCCCTCTCTTTAATGCACTGGATCCACAAGGCATTTATTGAGGCAAAGTGGTCACCCAATATGGACCCATACCATCCTGGGAAGACGAAAATGATGATCTCACATTACTATTTCCATCTGCCTACTACTATCGCTCCTCCCTGTTAAATTACAAGCGTGTGACAACACTTGTAGCACTGACCACGAATAACAATACCAGAACAGAAATGACAGCAAACATTTGCAGGAAGCGGATCGTATTTAGGTCTTACCTACCTTTCCCATATTATCACAGCAATTTGCTGACACAAATACTTTGTACCCCACATTCATACTAAAATACTTGCATAGAGGGTTGGTAGACTACAAAAGTAGAACCGGCCAAAACATGAACAACTAACCTGGTCACACTCCAACTCCCAAAAACTGACTAGTTTAAGCAAAACCTCCAGAATTTGCGCCTGCGAGGAAGGTGATTGCTGAATCAATGGCCAGATAAGCTGAAACAGCTAAACTTATAACATAATTTCTCCCAAACCAGTAGATTCCAACGGAAGAAAAGGATCGAATCAGGAACATGGCCTCATTGATGTCTTTAGCATGAGTTAACTGGTTTTGACATGCCGATAGTATATTGCCCACTTCTCTTGCTTAGTAGTTCATATGAAATTCAAATTCCTAGAATGAGAAGACATAGAACCACATTGCAGGTAACAATCAGCCTAGTTTCTCATTACACTGAGATAAGCTTGCTTACATCTTCTGCAGCATTTAAGCAGCAGCATACTAATCTCCATTAGATCAATGCTGAGAGAAAGATTGCATGGACAAGAACAAGGAATGTTTTAGCTTTGCAGTAGTTAAGACATACATGCAAGGCACTTCTAACACCTGCCTTCCATTGAAAGAGAGGGTTTAAGAAGGAAAAGATGGCCAAAAACTGAAATCCACAGCTTGACGAGAAACTTGAGATTGACATTTCCTTCTTGTCCGTTCAGATAATAAGGTTAATGAACCAATATATATCTATAGATATCAGTCCACTACTTTCTATTAAAGAAGAAGCTATAATAGCCAGTGAAGTTCGATCCATAGTCTCCAATACGAACTTCTTAGACATTCTTCTCCCATTCTAGCTCATAGTCATGCACAGATGGACAGGGCATCCTGCAAACTGCGAAGCAAGAACACATAATTGTGAGGCAATAAAATAAATCTAATGCAGTCAATAAGCTATGTGAGCAAAAGTTTTGCTAGTTGAAAATGAAGCAGCTAGAATTACATTCAGAATGAAATTAACAATAGCAACTGATACAGGAAATCTGGCTTGTCTCCATGGGCAAAATAATGATACTAGGACCATGTGGCATTACTAAGAACAGAGAGAAAGCTATAATTATCTTTAGGATATAGTGAGTATGATGGAAGCAAGTGCCAGGGAAAGGAGATATGGTAAAGAGATGAAAACCAGGGAAGGAGATGCAACAAAGCGGAAGACTCATGAGAAGATGCAATTGATTGCCACACTATATCAGATGCATCAGCACTGTCCATGCTCAATACCCTATTATACTTCAAGAGATCATCTATAACACAGCTAAAGTGAACCCGCAAGCAGGAAAAGTTTTTAAGAAGCCACTAAGAGGAGTTCCCCGCTCTGTCTCCACTTCTCAGACAGGAGGGCAAAATAACATCATCTACAGGATTCCACACTGCATACAATCATGACATATTGTGAGGCAAAGCCAATGCATTCCTAGTTCAGTATTTCTACCCGCAAGAATCAGAATTTGATATAATCAGTATTTTATAACAAAAATCAGTCATGTTACCAATAATTTCCCAACAAAAGCAAAATGCTTACAACACAAGCAACTTGAACACATGAAGCAAGGAAAGATAGTGTTTGCAGTCGCCACCAACTGCATGATCTGTTGAGAGAAGAATACTTTGCATATCATTCATTTTACATTCAATAGAAAACATAATTGAAGCCTAATTTGTTACATCTATATACAGCACCACAAGCGAGCTCTGATCTTTAGGAAAGGACCAACCAATATGCGTATCTATCTGAGGAAAGATGTCTAACCCGAGCTCTATGAAAGAATCAACTGGTCTGCTTTCTGCACCCTTGCTGCATACTGGATGGCACCAACAAATCACGTCAAACAGAAGGTCAGCGCGCTCAATCAGCCCAGATACTCTTTAACCACCAATGAACCTTTTTCTATCCAAGCAGTTAGAAATAGATAAGGATTCCTTCTCCATTCACCAAATTTTAACTTGACGCTTCATCAATAGTTTGATACAAACAGACCGAGGAGCTAGTATAACAAAATACCTGTTAAAAAACATTTGATAAGCCCAAAAATCAGAATTGTGAAAGAATGAGAGATGATAAAGAAAGGGACAAGGATGAGAGGGAAAAAAATGTGCAATTAGATTACCATCTAGATCACTTTGAGGAAGAAATCCGACGCAGAGAAGAAATCCAGCTGCTTGAAGGACCTGTACTTTCACCATTTCCATGATTTGAGTTTGTAACTTCTGCTGGTAAAACAGGCCTTGGAACATTACCTTTTGGCGCCCCATGAGGAGAGAACGAAGTAGACGGCATCTGTGTGGCAGTGCTCATTATCTATAAGATTAAGAATGCACATTAGCTTCCTGATAGATGTAAACAATTAACTTCAATTGAAATATCAGCATAGTTTTGTAGAGTGATGTATAGAGTGTCACAAATGTACAGATTTTGAAAAAGATGCAAACATGCATCAAAGAATAGAAGAGAAGCACATCTTGAAATCAGAACTTTCATTTGTACCAAATGAGAAAAGAGTTGTGGAAAACAGGAGAATAGACAATTCGAATTTAATAGAGGGGCATTGACTTACATTTTTCTCAAAGTTATTTCCAGAAGTCATAGTCCTGTTTGTAGGTGACTTAAATTGCATGCGAACAGCATTACCAGTGTTGTTTGATCTCATACGTTCTGTCAACTCAGATGAATAAGGTGCAATATTGCCAGCTGACATCAACAAGAAACAGGTCAATTAGCAGATTCTTACAAGGGAAACAAAAAATAAAATTCAAATAATTAAGAAATATATATCACACCAGAACCAATCTCTCTCCCTCCCTCCCTCCCTCCCTCCCTCCCTTCACACATTCAACTTTTCAACTTTTGTGTTTGACCAGAGAATTGACCTCAAGATGATATTGAAAATTTTGGAAAGTAAAAATTTAGTATTGATGCATCTTCCACACATGGTGTTGGGACCATAACCAAAAGAATACAATAGGTTGGCTCTTTAAAATGCCACCAAATTAGATTTAACTTTTCAAAAAATTTACAGGTATCTTGAATGTACGATTCAATCTCTCTTGGTTCAAGCTATTCTCTAAAATGGAAGAACACAAGCAAGATGTAACCTTGGTGTTTTTCTATGTCCCCCACAGCTGCACGACTGCTCTCAGCAGGTGTTGCCTGTCCAATATAAAAATCAAACTTATTATAGATAGAAGATACTATGACTAATTCAAGATAAACCACCACCAAAAAAATAATAACAGATATTACAGATTCAGTTCATGGAAAAAATAGACCTGATCCAGCATCCAACTAGAAAAAGTCATACTGAATAAAACTTAATCTAACCAAGAACATATATCAAATTGGAAAATGATGGCAAGGATTGAAAGAGGACCGTAATGAGAAACAGTACCCGGTGCTGCCCTTTACTTGATTGTGACTGCTGGTACTTTAGGATGGTCCAATCAAATATGAAATCAAATTCATATCCTGCATAACACAGATGTCAATACATTAAGTCTCAAGTGTCAGAAAGGGGGACAGCAACATAAGCATATATTATTTCCTGGTTGGAGTTCACACACAAGTACAGGGAAGATCAAGTAAGAAGCAAAAAGATTAAAAAGGTCAACCTCAAAATTGTTTCATACTTGGAAGTAATATTCCAGAAATGCATGAACACTTAAGCAAACAACAACAAGCATATACCTTCACGAGTAAACAGTTCACGGAAAAGGCGTTTCAAGAAACCATAGTCAGGTCGTTGATCAAATGTCAACGAGTGACAGTAATGAAAGTATGAAGCAAATTCCACTGGATGGGACTTGCACAGGACCTGCAGCAATGGCAGGGTACATAACCAAAGCAATAAGATTCACACAAAAGGTAACTTGGGCAAAAAAAGAAGAGTGGGGGGTAGAAGAAGGGGGGGTGGATATGGACAGCAAGCAGAAGTATTCACCTCAATAGGAGTTGACAACTTTTTCTCACATATTTTGTCATACTTTTGCTTCTTTGTCGCAGCTTTCAAACCCTGCCATGGAAGGCTATACCAAAGAAACAGCAATATATTTTTAGAACCTAAAAAAATAACAGTATATAAAAACAAATAAATGAAGTAAAAAGAGTTTATGGCGCACCTCCCTCTCAGGAAATAGAGTAGCACATATCCAAGAGATTCAAGATCATCCCGCCGGCTTTGTTCTACGAAACAAATTAGATGTAAGTTCAATAACAATCCACCACCAACATTGATTCTCTATGACTTCAGGAAATCAGATGGAGATGGCATGGTGAAAAAACTTATAGAAGAGTCTCCTAGAGCTCACCAATTCCAAGATGAGTATTACAACTTGCATAGCGTGCAGTCCCAGTTAAATTTTTGTTCTCCCTGTATATAAGAAGAAAAAGAATAAAAAAGTAAGACTATGCATAAAACGACTCAGGAAAAGGGTCAAAATGAGAAATTAGCAGCGAAACAGACATGAGATGCCACATAATGACAGGAAGGGGGATATTGTTAAACAATAGAAAACAAAAGCAAAAAAGATCAAAAGCACATAGATAAGGATTTGCAAGCTACCTGTAAGGAATATGCCTATTAGTGGTTGCATCCCGATATCTTTTGGCAAGACCAAAATCAATGATGTAAACCTACATCAATGGTAATAGGGGTTAAGTACAAGAGAGAGACACAAAAAAAAGAACTCTTTAAAAATGCATAAAAAATAAGGATAAAGGACAGAATCGACGAATGAGGGCAAGAACAAATGAATGACTAACAAATCATGGTAATGTACAGGGTGCAGCAACTGTTATCACCTGATTTGCTTTTCGACCAAGACCCATAAGAAAGTTATCAGGTTTGATATCCCTGTGCAGAAACCCTTTAGAATGCACATATTCAATTCTTGTTATCTGGAGAACAAGAAAAAGAAAAAAATAATTGAAACTCAATTTCTTGAACCTTAAATTTTGTCATGGGTTTACCAGGACAAAGAGAATCCATCAACTCATTCTCAAGGAGTCACCATAAAATTTATATTATGGATCCATCCAGAATACAAATATAGAAATACAGGCATGCACAAATAAGAAATAACAATTGGGCAACCAATGTACACATATATGCATGTACACAGAAATTCACATGCATAATAGGACACCATGTCATTTGTCATAAGAGGAGTCATCAAGTGCAAGAGACAAATAACAGCCAAAAATACCCCAATCTTATTAAGACAGATTTTATAACACTGTGAGTAATATCATACCATTTGATCAGCTAGCATTAGTACAGTCTTCAATGAAAACTTCCTTCCACAATAGACGAAAAGATCCTCCAGACTCGGTCCCAGTAAATCAAGGACAAGGACATTGTCCTCCCCATCTACACCAGACCACTTTATACCAGGAATACCACCTGAAATAATAGAGGACAGAAAAGGAGAAACATCAAAATACAATTGGTGATGCTTTTAATTTCATTCCTTATGCATATGGGAAAACACATAAGAATAATAATATCCACAAAATATACGTAATGATACACATCTGAAGCTATTTAACATTCCAAGAACACATACTTCCACCCTGAAGAATATTGTATAACTTGGCCTCGTATAGTAGCTGTGGATGTTTCGTCTTGTTGTTTTCCTGTCGAATAAGAAAGCAGAATGAAATTAAGTCGCACAAAAAGAGGCCAGGGTTGATAACCCCCCCCCCCCCTTCAAACTTGTGAATAAACGAAATTCAGGTCTGTGTAGCAATAGGAGACCATAATGTCCATTCTTTACTTGAATGATCACATTATTTAACCCTTAGAGACTAATATGAGAACATAACATAATTAATGAACTAGAGTCAGTTAAAACTGTAGTGCGGCAAATGATAAAAAGCTGTTGAACAGCTTCCCCTCAGCTTTTAGTTTATTCATATAATCTGCAAGCACTCAAAGCATGAATCCACTTTAAGATTCAAAAAAAATGAAAGCACGACTGTAACTGCTCCTATTTAATTATTCTCCCCCTGGCCACCTCTATTCTTCAATATTTCCAGTATGGCATCCCTGCAGATCCCTCTTCCTCTGAAAGCTTGAAAACACTCCATTCTTGTTTTTTGTCCACACTACCGCAAACTCAGCTGTTGCTTAGACCTCTCAGAGTAACCAGGAAAACCAATAATAAATACTAATGATGCAGTAGAGCCATATACTTTATCTTTCTCCAGCCCAGAAACCTATTACCCAGTTGAATTTCTCCATTCCCACTTACCATTCATTGAACGGCAAAAAAAAAACAAAAAAAAGGCACAGTAGAGGAGAAAACTATATTCTAGTTCTCAATCGGAATTCAAATTGAAAAATGAATGAATCAGCAGAACCCCCTCCACGCCCCAACAACCCCCCCCCTCTCCAAACCAAAAAACAATCATCATTCAGATTGAAACTCGTAAAGATACAATCATCCGTTGAAAAATGACAACTTCAAAGTGAAACAGAAAAATAGCAAGATAAATCAATTGTAGCGTGGAATGATCAAACGAATAAAAAACTTACAATCTTCACAGCAACGATCTCAAAGGTATCAATATGTGTAGCTGCAGAATCAAATTCAAAAAACAAATTAAACTCGAATGAAAAAGCAAATCTCAAAACCACTGACAAATTTCAGCAAAATCACATAAGCTAACAAAACAAAATCGAAGTTAGTACAATCAGTTCCGCCCACACGTTAATCCACATATACACAACTAACCGAGAAAGATTTCGCCGAAGGATCCACTCCCGATTTTACGCCCAAGCTTGAATTTGCCGCCGACGATCCTTTCCATGCTGCGCTTCAGATCGGCGGATCAGATCAATTCCACCTTTCAATCAGATCATGCAAGCTTTATATGAAGCTTGGGTTAATAAAATGACAGCTAATCGCAAAATCAATAAATTCACTGCAATTTCTCGAGAAACCGAAACCACAAAGAAAGAGAGAGAAAGAGGAGAGAGAAAGAAGTAATACTACTAATCGTATTATACAGACACAAAAGAAGGGTCTCCCGAGCACCGGGGAGAGGGACTTATGAGTAAGGGCTGGCTGAGGAGGACTTTTGAACGCCGCCGTTTACGTTTGGGGATACAGTTTCCACGTGGAGATAATCGATTGGAGGGTACTTTGGGAATCGGGAATAGGCTAGCGCTTGACTGGTCGAGTTCCTCGTTTAAAGAGTGTGAGGCTGCCGGCGGCTTATTTTAGGAGGCAGAAGAAAAGTACAGCTTGTAAAGCGTAACGTATTATATTTGACAGCAATGGCAGCGCTGGAGCCTGGCGCCCGGCAAATATGACATCGCCTTTTTAAGGGCTTTAGGGTGAGGGGTGTTCTGGTGCGGCCGTGTGTTCTGTAAAATTCTGTTTGGTAGTATTGATATTGGGGAAATACTGAAGGCTTCGCTGCTGTAGGCGCGCCCGGTGTTTCTGTTCTGCCTGAAGGTAAACTGCGGCGAAAATGTGCGACCTTTCTGTTAACTTATTTTTTTAATTATAAATTTCTTATTGCCAATGATTTTTAGAGAAAAATAATAAAATTATTATGAATTATTGAAATCTTTATTAATTAGTGGAGGCTCCACTAATTATGGATTTATGTGAATTATTAAAAGATTTTTATGGATGTCCACCATTTAGTGGAGACACCACTAATTAAGATTAGTGGAAGATGATGTATGCCATGATGTAATCCACTAATTAGAGCTCTATAAATAGAGCTATTCTCTAAGCTTGTAATACACCATTATTTTGTGAAAGAAAGATTAGTGAAAGAAAGATTAGAGAAAATTGTGAGAGAAAAGAAAGAGAGAAATTCTTGTACAAAATAGTTAGAGTTTTATTAGTGTGTAGTGTGAAGATTTTATTCTAACACTACCCTAATTTTATAACAAAAATATATTTTTTATGCAGAAATGGAAAGTACTTCATATTCTTTAGATTAAATATATGCTTATTTTGTGGTTATAAATAAGTTTTACATATTCGATTAATATAAAATAGATTAATATGATTTGAATTTTAAAATTTTTCTTCTAGTTTAATTCTTTTTTTATTTAAGATTTGATAATTTATTCAAAATTGAAAACTCGAGATTGAATATTTACAAAACATCAAATATGTTATGATATATTACGAATTAGTGGAAGTTTTACTAATTATAAATTTACGTGAATTATTAGGGAATTAGTAGAAGTTTCACTAATTAGTGAACTCCACTAATTATAAATTTTTATGGATGTTTATTATTTAGTGGAGACACCACTAATTAAGATTAGTGGAAAATGATGTATTCTACTAATTAAGAGCTCTATAAATAGAGTTATTCTCTAAACTTGTAATACAACATCATTTTGTGAAAGAATTGAAAGAAAATTGTAAAAGAAAAAGAAAGAGAGAAGTTTGAAGAAATTCTTGTACAAAAAAATAGTTAGAGTTTTATTAGTGTGTAGTGTGTAGATTTTATTCTAACACTATCCAAATTTTATAACACGTTATCAACACGAGTCTCTACCGTTATAAAAGCCAGAAGACTAAGCACGAGTCTCTGCCGTTACCAAAGTCAGAAGAAAGGTACGCATTTATTGATCTCTATGGTTAACCTCGCTAAACTTGAATTTATAACCCTTGATATTTCTGAAAAAAAATTATATGTCATGGGTTCTCGATGCAAAAATGCATCTAAATGTCGAATGCCTTAGTGAAACTATTCAAGTAAATAATAATGCATCTGCACAACACAAGGCTAAAGCTTTGATTTTTATTCATCGTCATCTCGATGAAAATTTGAAAATAGAATATTTTATCGAAAAAGATCCATATGTCCTATGGGTAAATTTAAAAGAAAGATTTGACCACCTGAAGATGGTCGTACTACCCACTACACGGCATGAATGGTTGCATCTGAGGTTGCAAGATTTTAAAAACTTGAATGAATATAGCTCTGCAATGTATAAAATTACATCTCAGTTAAAATTATGCGGAAAAAAAGTGACTAATGAAGATATGTTAGAGAAGACATTCTCCACTTTTCATACCTCGAATATTGTCCTGCAACAACAATATCGAGAAAAAGGGTATACCAAATTTACATATTTAATTACTTCCCTCCTCATTGCAAAGAAAAATAATGAGTTATTATTGCGAAATCATGAAGCCAGACCAACTGACTCAACAGCACTCCCGGAAGTAAATGTTATTGGCTCCAGCAGAAACCATCGTTATAATCGTGGTCGTAGTCGTGGTCGTGGTCGTGGACATGCTCAATATTTCCCTTATCACAATCATAATCAAGTTGTGAGAAATACTGGCCACCTGAAGTGGAATAGAAAAGATCATAAGGGAAAAGAAAAAGAAATAGAAGAAAAGTATGAGGATACATGTTATAGATGTGGCATGAAAGGTCATTGGTCACGTAACTGTCATACGGCCAAACATTTAGTGAAATTATATCAAGTTTTACTAAAAAAGAACAATAAAAATGTGGAAGCAAATTTTTCTCAACATTCAGTAAATGATACTGAGGATGATGATATTGATCTTGAAGATCTTAATATCAATATTACCCATATAGATGTATCGGATTTTTTTGAACACCCAAACGGTAGGATAGACCATTTAATTGGTGATGACAGTGTCCAAAAGAATTAAAACATCACCTTTATATTTTTGTATTTTCATTTTTATTATATTCTAATAATATTTACGTTTGCATATATATATATATATATATATATGTATTCAGATGGCTGTTGTTAATGATGATGTATGCATTATTGATAGTGGAACTACACACACCATATTAAAAAATGAAAAATATTTTTCTAATCTCAAAATGGAAGAAATAAATATTTATATAATAAACGGTAGTACAAATGTGATTGAAGGCTCCAGAAGAACTAGTATATTATTGTCTAAAGGAATAACAATTATTATTGATAAGGCACTATTTTCTTCAAAATTCAAAAGAAATTTATTGAATTTTAAAGATATCCGCAAAAATGGGTATCATGTTGAAACAAATGAGGAAAATGGGATTGAGCATCTTTATATTACCCAAATTCATTTGGATAAGAAAACTGTATTAGAAAAACTACCGTCTTTTTCTACTGGCCTATATTTTACAAAAAATACGAACAATTGAAATTTATCATCTCATAAATCAGAAGTTTACTGATCCTATTACTTTTAGCATTTGGCATGACCGATTGGGTCATTCGGGATCTATCATGATGAGAAGAATCATTGAGAATACACATGGTCATCCATTAAAAAATAAAAAGATATTGACATCAGAAAAATTCGCATGTGTTGCATGTTCCCTAAGAAAATTAATTGTTAAACCATCACCATTAAAAGTAGGAGTTGAAAGTCTTACATTTCTTGAACGGATTCACGGAGATATTTGTGAACCTATTGATCCACCATGTGGACCGTTCAAATATTTTATAGTCTTAATTGATGCATCATCCCGATGGTCACATTTATGTTTATTATCTACTCGCAACCT
The DNA here is from genome assembly GCA_026120185.1 of Voacanga thouarsii. Taxonomy (NCBI): domain Eukaryota; kingdom Viridiplantae; phylum Streptophyta; class Magnoliopsida; order Gentianales; family Apocynaceae; genus Voacanga; species Voacanga thouarsii. The sequence goes on along the minus strand of JANUWF010001217.1, from coordinate 1,028,388 downwards.
GGCGTTTGCGAGATTATTTGCTCAAATAATTAAATTACGAACACAATTTCCTGACTATCACATTAAAAATATCCGTTTAGATAATGCTAGTGAATTTTCATCACATGCTTTTGATGCATATTGCATGTCAATTGGGATTAATGTTGAATATCCTGTAGCTCATGTTCATACACAAAATGGTCTTGCTGAATCTTTGATTAAAAGATTACAATTAATTGCTCGACCATTATTAATGAAAAGAAATCTCCCAACATCTGCATGGGGACATGCTATTTTACATGTTGCAACACTTGTAGGTATAAGACCAGTTAGTTATCATAAATTCTCTCATTTGCAATTGGCTTTTGGTTTAAAACCAAATATTGCTCATTTAAGAATTTTTGAGTGTGATGTATATGTTCCAATTGCACCAAACTAACGTACAAATATAGGTCCTCAAAGAAGAAAGAGATATACGTTGGATATGATTCTCCCTCTATTATCAGGTATGTTGAACCATTGACCGGAGATGTATTCACAGCAAGATTTGCTAATTGTCATTTTGATGAATCATTATTCCCTAAATTAGGGGGAGAATAAAAATAGCATAAAAAGGATATTGCTTGGATAATATCATTAAATTGTCTTGATTTGCGGACAAGCGCATGCGAACTTAAAGTTCAAAAGATAATTCATTTGCAAAGCATTGCAAATCAAATGCCAGACGCTTTTGTTAACTCCAGAAGAGTTACAAAATCGCATATTTCAACTATAAATGCTCCTATTCGAATTGAAATTCTAGCAGAACAAAATATTATACATATAGTTGTTGAGTCAAAAGTACGCCAGAAGCGTGGCCAACCTCTTGGTTCTAAAGATAAAAATTCTCGAAAGAAAAGAGGATTAAATGATCCAGAAGATCATATTGAAGAAAATAATGATAAAGACCAAGAGAGAACTGTAGACAAAGAACCAGAAATTGATGAAAGTACTACTGAAATTTCTATCAATTATATCACTTCCGGTATAAGTTGGAATCGGATAGAAACTGTTATTAATAATATATTTGCGTACAATATATCTCTTGATGTTATACAGGATAATGATGATCCTGAACCAATATCAGTTGATGAATGTCAGCATAGAAAAGATTGGTTGTAATAGAAAGATGCGATTCAATCGGGGTTAAATGCACTGACAAAACGTGAAATTTTCGGACCTGCAGTCCAAACACCAAAAGGTGTAAAACCTATTGGTTACAAATGGATATTTGTGCGAAAATGCAATGAAAAGAATGAAATCGTACGATATAAAGCGTGATTAGTAGCCCAAGGTTGTTCACAAAGACCAGGTATTGATTATGATGAAACCTATTTTTCTTTTGTTGATGCTATTACACTCCGGTATTTTATCAATTTGGTAGTACATGAAAAGATAGATATACGCCTATTAGATGTTGCCACTGCTTACTTGTATGGAAATTTAGAAAATGATGTTTAGATGAAAATCCTCGAAGGATTTCATATGCCTGAAGCATATAAACATTATCCTCGTGAAAATTACTCCATCAAATTGCAGAAATCATTATATGGCCTGAAGCAATGTGGGTGCATGTGGTTCACTCATTTTAGTGAATATTTATTGAAAGCGGGATTTAAAAATGACCAGGTATGTCCATGTATTTTTATTAAGAAATCTTGTTCTAAATTTGTGATATCAGCTATATATGTTGATGATATTAATCGGATTGGAATTCCTGAAGAGCTCCAAGAAACAGTGGATTATTTAAAAAGAGAATTCAAAATTAAGGATTTTGGTAAAACTAAATTTTGCCTTGATTTACAAATTAAACATCTGAAAAATAAAACATTTATTCATCAATCAACATATACAGCAAAAGTTATCAAAAGATTTTACATGGATAAAGCACATCCATTAAGTATTCCAATGATCGTCTGGTCATTAAATATGAATAAAGATCCTTTCCGACTTCAAGAAGATGATGAAGAACTCCTTGATCCTGAAGTACCATATCTCAGTGCAATAGGTGCATTGATGTATCTTGCTAATAATACACGACTTGATATTGCTTTTGCTATCAATTTATTAGCAAGATTTAGTTCTTCACCAACATGACGACATTGGAATGGAATTAAACAAGTCCTTCGATATCTCCAAGGTACAATTGATCTCGGATTATTTTATTTTGTTGGATTGTATGCCCTCTTAGATTAGGTTTCTGATGTAAAATCGAATATTTTAATAAAAGAATTTATTTTCAAAAATTGTTTGTGAATTTATTTTTTGTTTGTGTACAATTTTCGTTTGGAACAAATCCATTGTGTTTAAATAAGTGATCCATGTGAATGGTGGTCTTTCACAATAAGGTATAGATCACGGGTTATTTAACACATAAACATTTGTTCTTAACCAATTGATGAGATTGAGAATCTAATCATGTTTAGGTTATTATGTTATGAATTCCAAATGGGAATGGCTTACCTTTAGCCAGTGAATAGTCCACTCACTTCATGACATAAGCGTATTTTGAATACGTAGGACCGGACCTGTAGTAGTAGTTTCTAAAAGTACTATATGATAGAAACCTAAACTACTACCGCTACAGCGTGGACTAGTACTCTACGACTTGAGTATGAATTGGTGGTCTGACGAAGCTGAAGGCATATGCTTTGATATGCTATAGTCGAGGTTCTATAGTAGAATCAATATACTTGTGTATTGAGTATATGTAACTAGTTAGTCAAGACAGACTTGTACAAGATAGTTTCTGCATTATATCGCCCTTTGTGGTTGTCCGAATGGTCTAAAATATCTAGGGCATTGGGAAACATGACTCGGATGTTTGCTTTAAGGTAGCTCTCTTGGAAAGAGGAAACACTCCAGGAAGTCGTGGATCATTGGACTAGAAGCTTAAGGATGATAGATGTCATTTAGAGGGATGTTAGTACACTTCTTCCTCTCTAAATGTACGGTGATATGTAGAATGGTATTTTAGTCATTTCACCTGTAGGTCGGAGACTTTGCTAATGCAGCATTGTCCTTGGGGTTAATATTTTCTTATGGTGATATTAGGAAATATTTAAAATGCAAAATACAACTATTTATATAGTAGGAGTATTTTTGTTATTTTAGCAGTCAATGCGATGTGTCTTTTTGGTCCTCGGAATAGCCCGTAAGTCCTAACTAATTTTTGGGTTGAGGAATTGGTCTCAATTTAAGAGGATTTTATTTTATTTTGTTTTGTTTTATTCAGGATGTCTAATTTATTATTAGATTGGAATAAAATAAATAAATAAATAAAATAAAATAAAAATAAGAGTTGAGAGAAATTAATTTTCTGGTTTATTTGGTTAATTAATTATTCATGGCCTAGGTCCAATTTGAATAATTAGGAAATTAACCTTAACTTAAACTAAGAAAAAATAATTAATGCTTAATTATTTATTGGGTTATTTATATAAGCCCAGGATATAAATAATTAAAAATTAATTCTTTTGGTTCATTTTAACTCATTAATTATCTATTGGGTTATTTCTATAAGCCCAAGAAATAAATAATTAATGTTTATTATTTTGGGCTTTTTTAGTCCAAGAAAAATAATAAAATTATTTCAGCCCAATAGCTTGGACTGTAGGGTTTTTTCTAAATACGGTTCAGATGAGTTTAGGGTTAAGCCAAACTTATTCTCAGGATAACATTCGGATGTTTGAAATTTGATATCTCGGGGATATATTTATCAGATATTTGAGTCATAGTTTTGGCTAACGATAAACAACACTCTGGGAGATAGAAAACCCTAATTTTTCCTAGCTTTTCTCTCTAGCCTCACGAAAGTCACAAAGCTCTCTCTCCCTCTCGTGAGTTTTTTGTGCAGCCTCTTGTTCTTGTTTCTTTGCTAATCAATAGCAAGAGAACCAAGAAAACTTGAGACCGTTCTTCTTCATTGTTGTGTTCACCGACTAGAGGTTGGGCAGTGGTATATTCTAAGAGTTGAAAGGCTTGGCGTTCATGCAAACAAGACGAAGTAGGAGGTTAGCCGGTTTTCAACCGGAAGCTTCTTCAAGTGGGCAAGGTGAAGCGATTCATGTCGTTCAATCCACTCCTACTCAACCTAGTAGGTTTAAAGCGCGCAAATGTATGATCTTTACTCTTCCGTGTGGCCTCTAAGGCTTGTGGTTTTTTTGTCTCTGTTTTTTTTCCCGTTAGTTCATGTTCCTCTGCTTCTGCCCGTCAATGTGGTATCAGAGCCAATGGTTCTTTGATCAACTTAGGGGGCGTGGTAGTTAATAAAAATGGAGAAGATGATTGTTTGATGATTATACATGTGATCCTTCGCTGTTTTGGTATGGGACAGGTGGATTTGTAAGCTTCACAGTGGAAGTATATGCTACTGTAATTTTTTTTTTTTTTTTTTTGACTTTGCTAGAACATCGTGTAAACCCAATTTGAAGGGTATAGGCGAATGTGGTTTTGATTTGGATGAGTTTTTTGTAAGTAAAAATGTCCAAAGAGGCCGCAGAAAGAAGCAGCAGAAAAACGCAGAAGAGTCTGTGAAGTTTTCACGAGGAAGAAGGCACTATTCCTAAGCTGCCGAGTCGGAGCCGAGCCGTCGCGCCGAGCCGACACTGTGCTATGCCTGGAGCCGCTGTCCGTGCGTGTTGGAGCCAAGCCAATGCATGATATTGAAGCAATTTGCATGCAATTGCAAATTGCAATTGAAATCGGGTTGCGCGTGGGTTGAACAGAAGAAACAGGCGCACACGCGGGTCGACAAGCGCGGGTCACCGAGCCACACGCGGGCGGAGCAGTGGGTCGGCAGCGGGCGCGGGTCCGGGTGGGCTCCATGGGCTACAGCGATGGCAATCTGGTGCGGCTGGTGCACCGGGCGCGCTGTGAACTGACAGAGCAAATGGGCCCTGATCTGGTGCGGCGGGTGTACGTAGACCGGCAGATTTGTTTTTGCAATTTTTCTTTGTTTTTTTTCGTTTTGGGTCCCATACCAGGCGAAGTTAATATTTTTGTAATATTTTATATTCTTGGAATATATTTGCATGAAAAATATTAGTAAGGGATTTTAAGATTAAATAAGATAATTAATTAATTAATTAATGTGTTTAATTCTATTATTTGAGCACTTAGGTTTAAAAATAGAAAAGTATGAAAACGTTTACTATTTTCAAGCATGCTATTTTTTTGTGTACCTATGTGTGCCTTTTCTCAAAGACCAAAGTCTTTGGGAACATTTTTTGACAAGAAAAATTTTTTTCTTCAAAAATTAAATGGTTATTTTAATTTGTACAAAAATTAATCCTTGAATATTTTCTCAAAGGATTTAATCCTTGACATAGAAAATATATTAGATTTAGATATTTTTGTAAATTAAAATGGAGAGCCATTTTGTTTTGTTTTGGACTAGAAAAAAATGATTTTGTCAAATAAACTTGAAACTAAAGTCTCTAGAAAGTTTTAATTGGAAAATTTTTGAAATTATTAAGTTTTAACCTAAATAAAAATTAGTCCATGGAAAAATCTCTCAAATGTATAAACCTTGACATAGAGATTTTAGTGGACTTAGATATTTTATTTTTGAGTTAAGGAAAAACTTAATAGAAATTTCAAAAGGATATTTTCCAGAAAGCCTTTATTTTAAAAGATTAAGTGGGAGAGGGGTTTCAACGGCCTCACGGCTTCCATCACGGTCCTCATTAGAGATCGTGGGTCCCCTCGTGTCACCCTGGGAGTGAACCCGTATAGGATAGAGATACCACAAGGATCTAGATCTAATGGAAGGATGTAATTAATAACCCGGAGCACGTACTATAATCGGCCAGCCCACATTGGAGGTTATAGTGCGAGGTATGTCCATAGGAAATGAGAGGAACCGGCCATCCCACGATGGAGTTATCCTCTAAATCATTACCTAGAAGGGAAATTAATTTGTGGTTGTTATTACACTTAGCTTAGGGAACTGTTAATCTTCCTAAGAAGCTATGTCAGCTTTTCTAAGAGCCAAATTATTTTCAGTGCACAAATTTTATTTTGTTTTCACAAACTAAATTCTTTCTTCTATTTTTCGATTTTCAGAAATGGTGGAAGATTCTTATAGTCTATTGGTCGTTATTCTCAGGGAGAATAAGTTAACGGGTCCAAACTATGTGGATTGGAAAAGAAACCTGAACATAATACTCACAGCTGAAGAGTATAAGTATGTCTTTTACGAGACCTACCCTGTTATCGGGGAAAGTTCCACCGCCGAAGAGCGAGAGGCTGAGAAGGCGTGGAAAAAGGCTGACGAAATGGCACGTTGCTATATGTTAGCCTCCATGTTAATGTACTCCAGTCAAAACACGAGCACATGGCTTCTGCATATGACATCAGTCAATCATTGGCTACTATGTTCACGGACAAAAGCCAGCCTACAAGGCAGGAGGCTCTTCGAACTATTATAAACACTAAGATGGCTGAGGGAGTATCAGTCCAAGAGTATATGCTCAAAATGATTGCTGCTTTCGAGGAGGCAGAAATCTTAGGGGCTGTCATTGACCCCGAAAGCCAAGTGGACATGGTTCTTGAATTTCTACCGAGCTCCTTCACTCAGTTCAAGTTGAACTATAACATGAACAAATTGAACATGAGTTTGACTGAACTGATGAAGGAGCTCCAGATGGTGGAGAAGGTCATGAAGCCGCAGTCAAAGGCCATGATTGCTAAGGCTTCTTCCTCAAGAACTGGGCCTAAACCCAAAAAGTTCAAGAGGAAGAAGGGGAATGCAACAGCCCAACCCAAAACCTAGCCCAAGGACAAACTAAAGGGTAAGTGCTTCAAATGTGGGAAAAAGGGACACTGGAAAAAGGAGTGTCCAGATCTTCAAGCCAAGAAAAACCTCACAGGTAATGTTTTCTATCTAGAGTCTATATCAATGGTAAGATCAACTTCCACTTGGATTGTTGATTCAGGAGCCACTGATCATATCTGTAACTCCTTGCAGGGGTTTAGAAATATTAGAAGACTCAAGAAGGGCAAACATGGACTACGAGTGGGTAATGGAGCACAAGTCTAGGCCCTTGCAGTGGGAGAGCTGGATCTTATTTTTTATTGTAATAAGATAGTGGTTTTAAAATATATTTTATATGCACCTGGTTTTCGTCAAAATTTGATTTCAGTTGCAAAACTAATAAATCAAGGATATTCTGTATCTTTCCATTCTGGTATTTCTATCAGTAGAGATGGAGAAATTTTTGTACTGGGCACATGTATGAAAACCTATTCTTTTTAAACCCTATTAACAACCAATCAAATAACGCTCAGTCTGAACCTTTAACTAAGAAGAGAAAAACCAATATCAATGATTCATACATTTGGCATCTAAGGTTGGGTCATATTAACTCAACCAGGATTCAGAGGCTAATCCATGATGGGCCTTTGGGCTCATTGAGATTGAAAAGTTGGCCTCAGTGTGAATCATGCCTGATGGGAAAGATGACCAAAAGGTCATTTACACCAAAGGCAGATAGAGCCAAGGAGATGTTGAGTCTTATTCACACTGATGTGTGTGGTCCATTGTCTACACCAGCTAGAGGAGGTTTTGAGTACTTCATCACTTTCACGGATGATTGTACGAGGTATAGTTACATGTACCTGATGAGATGCAAGTCTGACTCTTTTGACAAATTCAAGGAGTTTAAGGCTGAAGTGGAGTATCGGACAGGTAAATTAATCAAAACCTTACGATCGAATCGTGGTGGAGAGTACCTCCTAGGTGAATTCAAGGACTACATGGTACATCATGGCATAGTATCCCAACTCTCTGCGCTGGGAACACCCTAGCAGAACGGAGTAGCTGAGAAAAGAAACAGAACGTTGCTGGAAATGGTCCGAAGCATGATGTCTTATTCTACTCTTCCAGTGTCCTTTTGGGGATATGCCCTGGAGACAGCGGCATATATTCTGAACTTGGTGCCTTCCAAGTCAATACCGAGGACTCCCTATGAGATGTGGACTGGGCGTAAGTCAAGTCTGAATCATCTCAAGATTTGGGATTGTCCAACTTATGTACTGATCAAGGGAGACAAGTTGGAACCGAGATCAGAATTATGCTATTTTGTTGTCTATCCAAAAGGGACAAAGGGAGGTTACTTTTATCATCCTAAGGAGCAGAAGGTAATAGTCAGTACCCATGCTAGATACTTGGAAGATGATTAAAGTACTTCCACTAAAGGTTCAACGAGGTAAGAACTTGGGGAGAAGTTGCCCACAGAATCAACTTTTTCTGACTCGATTGTGGAATAAGAAGAGGCACAGCTTCAAGAGCCTGTGAAAATGGAGCCTCGTCATAGTGGGAAAGTGTTTAGGGTTCCGGATAGATGGATTGGAAAGCCTTTGAGCTAGTTTCCGACCATCAAGAACAAGACCTCACTAGATACGAGGAGGCTATTGCTGATGCCGATGCAAATTTGTGGCATGAAGCAATGAAAGCCGAGATTGAGTCTATGTACCTCAATTAGGTTTGGGATCTTGTAACTTCACCTGAAGGGATAAAACCCATTGGGTGCAAGTGGGTGTACAAGAGAAAGAGGGGAGTGGATGGAAAGGTGGAAACCTTCAAAGCTAGACTTGTGGCGAAAGGGTATACTCAGAAAGAGGGAATCAACTATGAGGAAACTTTTTCCCTGGTAGCCATGCTTAAATCCATCCGCATCCTCTTTGCCATCGCATGTCACTATGACTACGAGATATGGCAAATGGATGTCAAGACGGCATTCTTAAATGGCCATCTTAGCGAAGACATCTATATGTTCCAACCAGAAGGCTTTGTTGCTGAAGGCCAGGAACATATGGTTTGCAAGCTTAAGAAGTCCATTTATGAACTTAAGCAGGCATTGAGAGTATGGAATATTCGTTTTGATGAGATTGTAAAGTCTTATGATTTTATTCAAAACGAAGATGAACCATGTGTGTACAGGAAACTTGAAGGCATTAATGTGGTTTTTCTTGTCTTGTATGTGGATGACATTCTACTCATTGGAAATGATGTAGGGACATTGTCATCTATAAAGGTTTGGCTGTCTAGTCAATTCAGTATGAAGGACTTGGGAGAAGCCAGCTACATTCTCGGGATTAGGCTTCTTAAAAATAGGAAGTAGAGAATGTTAGGGTTATCCCAAGCAACATACATTGACAAGATGCTGGCTAAGTACAGCATGGACTCCTACAAGGGAGCTCTAATCCCTTACAGACATGGGTTGTCATTTTCTTCAAAGGATTGTCCTAAGTCTCAAGAAGAAAATGACAAAATGAGTAGGATTCCCTATTCGGCTGTGAAAAGTCTCATATACGCTATGCTGTGTACTAGGCCAGATATCTGCTTTGCCGTGGGCTTAGTTAGCAGATTTCAATCAAACCCAAGGGAGGTTCATTGGCAAGCTGTAAAGCATATTCTCAAGTACCTCAAAGGAACGAGAGATTATATGCTGGTTTACAAGGCTGATGATTTGGTTCCTACAAGATACACAGACTCAGACTTCCAGGCGGATAAGGATGAAAGAAATTCCACTAGTGGATATGTCTTCACCTTGTCTGGAGGAGCAATTTCATAGAGGAGTATCAAGTAATCTTGTATTGCTGACTCGACCATGGAAGTTGAGTATGTAGCAACTTCGGAGGCGTCCAAGAAAGCAGTTTGGCTCCAGAAGTTTCTTTCAGGACTTGGAGTCGTACCACATATGGACAAGCCGATTGTGATGTATTACGACAACACTGGAGCAGTATCGCAATCTAAGGAACCTCGGAACCACAAGAAGGGGAAACACATCGAGAGGAAGTACCACCTGATCCGGGATTTCATCCAAAGACGGGAAGTCGTGGTGGAATATATTGCCTCAGGAAACAATCTAACAGATCTATTCACCAAGCCTTTGGTTGATAGAGTCTTCAAAAGACACTTAGACGCCATAGGGGTGGGCACCTATGGACTTACCTAGTCTTAGAGTGCAAGTAGGAGATTGTTGGATTGTATGCCCTCTTAGACTAGGTTTCTGATGTAAAATCGAATATTTTAATAAAAAAATTTATTTTCAGAAATTATTTGTGAATTTACTTTTTGTTTGTGCACAATTTTCGTTTGGAATAGACTCATTGTGTTTAAATAAGTGATCCATGTGAATGGTGGTCTTTCACAATAAGGTATGGATCACGGGTTATTTAACACATAAACATTTGTTCTTAACCTATTGATGAGATTTAGAATCTCATCATGTTTAGGTTATTATGTTATAAATTTCAAATGGGGAATGGCTTACTTTTAGCCAGTGAGTAGTCCACTCACTTCATGACATAAGCGTATTTCGAATACGTAAGACAGGACCTGTAGTAGTGGTTTCTAAAAGTACTATATGATAGAAACCTAGACTACTACCGCTACAGCGTGGACTAGTACTCTACGACTTGAATATGAGTTGGTGGTCTGACGAAACTGGAAGTATATGCTTTGATATGCTATAGTTGAGGTTCTATAGTAGAACCAATATACTTGTGTATTGGGTATATGTAACTAGTTAATTAAGACAGACTTGTACAGGATAGTTTCTGCACTATATCACCCCTTGTGATTGTCCGAATGGTCTAAAATGTCCAGGTCCTTGGGAAACATGACTCGAATGTTTGCTTTAGGGTAGCTCCCTTGGAAAGCGGAAACACTTCAGGAAGTCGTGGATCATTGGATTAGAAGCCTAAGGATGGTAGATGCCATTTAGAGGGGTGTTAGTATACTTCTTCCTCTCTAAATGTACGGCGATGTGTAGAGGGGTATTTTAGTCATTTCACCTGTAGGTCGGAGACTTTGCTAATACAGTATTGTCCTTGGAGTCAATATTTCCTTATGGTGATATTAGAAAATATTTAAAATGCAAAATACAGCTATTTATAAGTAGGGGTATTTTGGTCATTTTAGCAGTCAAGGCGATGTGTCTTTTTGGTCCTCGGAATAATTCGTAAGTCCTAACTAATTTTTGGGTTGAGGAATTGGTCTCAATTTAAGAGGATTTTATTTTATTTTATTTTATTCAAGATGTCTAATTTATTATTAGACTGGAATTAAATAAATAAAATAAAAATAGGAGTTGAGAAAAATTAATTTTCTGGTTTATTTGGTTAATTAATTATTCAGGGCCCAAGTCCAGTTTGAATAATTAGGAAATTAACATGGGCTTAAATTAAGGGAAAATAATTAATACTTAATTATTTATTGGGTTATTTATATAAGCCCAAGATATAAATAATTAAAGATTAATTATTTTGGTTCATTTGAACTCATTAATTATCTATTGAGTTATTTCTATAAGCCCAATAAATAAATAATTAATGTTTATTATTTTGAGCTTTTTTAGTCCAAGAAAAATAATAAAATTATTTCGACCCAATAGCTTGAACCGTAGAGTTTTTTCTATATACGGTTCAGATGAGTTTAGGGTTAAGCCAAACTTATTCTCAGGATAACATCCGAATGTTTGAAATTTGATATCCCGGGGATACGTTTATCAGATATTTGAGTCCTAGTGTTGGCTAACAATAAACAAGATTCTGGGAGATAGAAAACCCTAATTTTTCCTAGCTTTTCTCTCTAGCCTCACGAAAGTCACAAAGCTCTCTCTCCCTCTCGTGAGTTTTTTGTACAGCCTCTTGTTCTTGTTTCTTTGCTAATCAATAGCAAGAGAACCAAGAAAATTTGAGACCGTTCTTCTTCACTATTGTGTTCACCGACTAGAGGTTGGGCAGTGGTATATTCTAAGAGCTGAAAGGCTTGACGTTAATGCAAACAAGGCGAAGTAGGAGACTACCAGGTTTTCAACCGGAAGCTTCTTCAAGTAGGCAAGGCGAAGCGATTCCTGTCGTTCAATCCACTCCTACTCAACCTAGTAGGTTTAAAGCGCGTAAATGTATGATCTTTATGCTTCCGTGTGGCCTCTAAGGCTTGCGGTTTTTTTGTCTTTATTTTTTTTCCCGTTGGTTCATGTTCCTCTGTTTCTACCCGTTATATTCAAATAAAACCAACCGAACATTGATAGATTATGCAGATGCTGGTTATTTTTCTAATCCACATAAAGCACGTTCTCAAATGGGTTATCTATTTACATGTGGAAATACTGCTATATCATGGCGTTCTACAAAACAATCTATAGTAGCTACTTCTTCAAATCATGTTGAAATTATAGCCATTCATGAAGTAAGTCGAGAATGTGTATGGTTAAGATCCATGATTCATTATATCTGAAAAAGTCGTGGATTATCATCGATCAAAGATATTCCAACTCCTCTTTATGAAGATAATGCAGTTTGCATAACTCAATTACGAGGAGGATATATTAAAGGAGATCGGACAAAACATATTTGACAAAAATTCTTCTTTACTCGAGAACTCCAGAAGAAATGTGAAATTGATGTGCTACAAATTCGGTCATGTGACAACCTCGCAGATATTTTCACGAATATTTTACCGACTGCAACATTTGAGAAGTTGAGATATAAAATCGGTATGCGTCGGTTTAAAGATTATCAGGGGGAGTAATAAACAGACATATAGAGTAGTGTACTTTTTTTCCTTCACTGAATTTTTTTTCCCACTGGGTTTTTATCTAGTAAGGTTTTAACGAGACATATTCTTTATGTAATGGATGAACATCCAAGGGGGAGTGTTATGATATATTGTGAATTAGTGGAAGCTTCACTAATTATGGATATATGTGAATTATTAGAAAATTAGTAGAAACTCCACTAATTAGTGGAAATTTCACTAATTATGAATTTTTATGGATGTCCATTATTTAGTGGAGACATCACTAATTAAGATTAGTAGAAGATGATATATTCCACTAATTAAGAGCTCTATCAATAGAGCTATTCTCTAAGCTTGTAATATACCATCATTTTGTGAAAGAATTGAGAGAAAATTGTGAAAGAAAAAGAAAGAAAGAAGTTTAAATAAATTCTTGTGCAAAAAAATAGTTAAAGTTTTCTTAGTGTGTAGTGTGTAGATTTTATTCTAACACTACCCAAATTTTATAACAAAATATTAATTCATCTACTATTTCTTTTATATGTATATATATATATATATATATATATATATATATATATATATATATATATATAATAAGTATTCATCTACCATATTCATTTATGAGAAATACTTCCTCTGTTTTCTTTCTACATTATTTTTAAAGAATAAAATTTGAACTCGATGAAAAAAAAAACTGTTAGTTAATTAGCTATTTAAATCTATATAATCCATTTCTAAAAATATATTCGATATATGTGTTTGTATTTACAAGTTTAATTCAAAAAAAATAAAATAAAACCTAAAAGAATCCTTAAATTTGAATTCAATCTTGCGAATTTCAAACTATAATTGGACAATTCTCAAGTTGAAGAATGCATGATAAGAGAAATGACAAGGAGATTATTAGTTGATTTTGAATACATATTAGATAAACATGCTTGCGTATTTCATTTCAATTTTCTAAAAATATGGATTGCATTCTATTTAAAACCCTTATATTTTCTCTTTAATCATTTGAGATATGAAAGAGAAAAAAGAAAAGGAAAATGAAAGTTAGGAGCACAATATGAACAAAAGTTATTTAATTACTACTAATTGTGTATCGCACTAATATTTTTTTTTTCCCAATAGTTTAGAGTTAAATTTAGTAGAGTTAAAATTAAAGCCCAACTTGATGAATTTTAGTTAATTTGTACTAGTTGACGTCGACGTCTCGCGTGGAGGTTTTGCCCTTCTTGTTAAAAAAATTTAATATATATATTTTGAATGTTTGTATTTTTATCAAAGTTGTATATATTTTGCTTGTTCTTGATTTCTCTTTAATTGAATAATGACCAACTATTTCATGTAAATATTGAAAATATATGAAATATAAACTCAGACAAGGGCTTTGTTCAGGAAAACAAATATCTTCAAACAAGGGTTTTGTTTCTTACAAATAATCCCTTTCAAACAGTGTAAGGTAAAAAGGAAGTTACACTCATACCACAAGATAAATACATCAGAGAACACAGCAAAATAGGCACTCTTCAACCCATTCACCCCAAAACTACATAGAAAAAGAACAAGAAAACTAGTCAGTTAAAAGTAACATGCTTCTGTATACATTTATCTCTGTGCAGCAATTTCAGATAGACAACTTCAACTTCAACCACTTTGTGGCCTGGCCTAGCCAACTTCTACTTTTGGAGCAACGTAAACTGGTCTTTGCAAATCAGTAAAGTTAAATTCAATTTGGAATCGATGATGAAGTGGAGTTGATTTGATCATACCCTTCTTAATATCTACTAGTGGTTCTCTAATGCATATGGCAACCAGGAAACTTTTTATATAGTCCTTGCATGATTCTTTACCTTGGCAAAGAAGTACTTATTTCTCTTCACTCGTTATTTGTTTTTCCTTGCATCCCATTGCTGCAGAACTTTCTGTAGAATACTTGTTTGGCCTTACATTTTGAGAATTTGGTTCCATTGCTACAGAAACATTTTGCTGATCACCACTATGTGTTTTCCTGAGATGGTTGAGTTGTAGTTGGCATCTTGTAGATGGCTATATTCCGGTCAAATTTTAGTATGTAAGCTTGGTTACATCCCTTGTAAAGCCGTTCACCTAGTATGTCGATTATGTAGTAAGCATCACAAGACATTGTAAACTTAAGCTTCACAATAATATGGACAGTTTGCTACAGTATTGCTTATTTCATCCCAGATACTTTCAAAGGACATAGCACCATGCAGAAAATCAAACCTTTCTTCTTCCATTCCATCGAGATGAAAAAACCCAATAAATGACTTTCTAGGAATAACAAAAAGAGAACGTATCTTGGCCTGAGGGACTGTTTCTAGACCAAAGTGCTTGTTAGGAAACCACTCCTTGTAAGTTTCATTCTCACAAAGGTTCCTCCACTCTATTGATCCCTCTATGTTTAATCTATCAAACTGTGATCTAATAGGCATGTGACCATGGTTGTTTTGCAACCAATAAGCAATTACTACAACAAGAGCCGTATAGGCACTCTCTCCAGTTGTCCTTTCACTTTGTTGGTCAATGGAAGCAAAGAAGATTTGAGTCTGAAGCTTCAGGTGTCCATCACTGCTCAATATTTCTTTCTTTTCCCAATAACCAACGACAAAGTTATCATCTCCAAACTCATATACTAATGATCAATGTGCATTTGAGTTTTCATCAGTCTTGCGCCTACCAAAAGTGGTGTTGAAATTAATATAAACTTCTTCATTTATTAATAAGGAGGACAGGATGCCAAATAAATGGATGAAAAGCATCTGATATTAGTTAATTATTCAATTTCAGTACCCATATATGCTTAAAGTGCTTATAAGATCATAGCTGGTCCCCCAACAAGACTTTAAACCCCAAAAAGTAGTGCGTCATCTTTTTACAAAATTTGCCATTCAAGCCCTCAGACATAACATTATCCAGCACACAAGTCTATAAACTTCTTTCAAAACCAACAAGAAGAATTTGAAATGGCATAGTTAAATCTCAAGTCAAAAGAAAACTGAATATGGCATAAGATAATTTATTCCTCATATTAAAATAGTCATCAATGACTGCATTACACACTATGAAGAAATGAAATACGACAAATTAAATTTCATATTCAATATTGAAGGAAACACTAACGAATATAATGGATTTCATCACTCTATATTGAATAAACTTCAATAAAATCACCAACATTGTAAATTTTCTTACCCAGAAAGAGAAAGATTCATTTGAAATGAGTTGCCAGCAGTCATGGCCAATGTCATCATCGCCTTCTTCTCCATAAGCCTTCTTCAGCAATGGCTCCCCCTTGGTTTTTGGAGATCTGAAGATCAATTTCCTCTTCCTCCATGGTAAAATACTACGCTTCCTGTTCTACATTACAAATGACTCAAAAACAACAGAAATAGGATCCTCCATATTTTTAACAGTCCACATCTAATTTTCGGTTGCTGTAGTAAATTTAATCCTCATCCTCGCCTCTGATTTTTGGATTTGTGTAAAATGACCCTCCTGCAAAGTTAGCATAGGCTAATATGCCATAACTAAATGACTTCTTGACTATAGGGTCCTCTTTTCCCTCTTCTGATTCTCCTTCATCACAATCATTAATTGAATCTGAGTTAAATGAGTAAAAATATTCACCCTCCTCACTATTGGTAGAGCATCTACCTTCACTATTCTCTTCCTTAAGGCAAGTCTTTTTGGCTCTTTGTGTTGACACATACCTCGAGAAGATCTTGACCTTCCTCAGACCAGCTTTGAGTGTAGAAAGCTCCTCCTTCTCAGGCGAGGGCATATTTTCAGATTGTGGTGGTGATGTAAGAGGAAATGTTAACCTCTATATTGATTCTGTTAGATCTTTTTCAGCACTTAATTCAAATAAACTTAGGGATAACTGCACCAAATAAATGGCCATAATCACATATCATGAATTAAAGATGGAGAGTTGAAGTGGAAAAAACAAACAACTATCAAAAGAACTATCAGTAGGAGAAAGTATTAGAATAGTTGTTGATACCATTCAAAAGAAATGTAAAGATATTCCAATATTTGACTATCTCTTCATCCATTGTACTGGGAAATTGAATCTATCAGTGCAATGGGCTACTTGTTTTACCCAATTTTAAAGAGTTTTTCTTATCCGATATACTTTGGATTTGAGATTTAACAACTGTAACTATTAGTAAGTATGATATTATAACAACTATCATTAGAAGAAAGTATTAGAATAGTTATTGATACAATTCAAAAGAAATGTTAAGATATTCCAATGTTTGACTATATCTTCATCCATTGTACTAGGGAATTGACTCTATTAGTGCAATGTATTACTTGTTTCACCCAATTTTAAATAGTTTTCCTTATTTGATATACTTTAAATTTGAGATTTAACAATTATAACTATTAGCAAGCGCAGTATTATAATAACTATCATTAGGAAAAAGTAGTTGTTGATACTATTCAAAAGGAATGTAAAGATATTCCAATGTGTATGAAGATAATTAAGAAACAAGTAGACAACTTATGTAAAATAAGTAGTGAAGAAATTGTCATTGATAGTACCCATTGGAGGTAGGAAGCCGTTTAGGTGAAGTAGGCAGGCTCGACAAACTCGCTTGGCTTGGACGTCAAGCTTGTAAGTTCATTTTGTAGATTTGAAAATTACTCCTAAAAAACATACAAATTAAACATAGATATATACCATTAGAATATCAGAATTCTTCTAATTTGGACCCACTTTAAAAACAGATTTAGACATTGTTTATAAAAAAACTGGAATTGTTCTTCCACACATATATATATTTTTTTTATATATTCAAGTATTGGTATTGAGTGCATTGCAAAATTTACATTTCAAAAAGTTCTAGAATTTTTTACGATTTATAGTATTTTACAAAGATCGGATCTATATATTACAAAAAATTGTTCCGTGGTTGAAATTTATAGTAAACCAAACTATTTAAAATCTTAAAAATTAGATTCAGTTTCAATTGACTTAGTTTGGTTTTGTTTGAATGATTTTTTTAAAGCAAATAAACCATAGATAGTGGAGAGTTTGGCAGGACCCTTACTAGTTTATTTAGTTTTTTATAAAAAAAATAAAGTATAGTACATGGAGGGGATATAAACTTTATCTCTGAGCAACTCGTACAAGCCTTAAAGCTGGGACCCCAGCAATGTAAAAATCTATGTGCTTGTATTGTTGAAACCTTTCAAAGCACTCAACAAGAAAGATATATGCATCCTCAGTTGCAAATTGGTAGCATCCAGATTCAAAAAGCATTAGGTCTTTCTAATTTCATGTCTACAATTTTCTTATGGGCAGTGGCAAATTTACTTTTTCTCGAATAATCGTCTTGGGTTTGTTTTCCTTACACTAACACCACATCAGATTTGTACAATTCTGGTGATAAGAGAAGAGGTAATGCCTATAGAAGTTGGAATTGATTTTTTTTTTCTTAGTTGTGTATGAATTGTTTATTGTTTCATATTTGCTAAAGGAGAACACATTATTCTGTAATTCATCTTTTTTACCTTAATAAAGCAATAAAATATAAGGGAAAAAACATAGCTACAAGAACATAAAATTTGGTGGCAGAAATGCAATTATTTCATAAATTCACAACCCAAACTTATTTTATCTTACCAACAAATCATAAGAATGTGAGTCTAGTTCTATGTATTAACTCAACACTTAAATATTCAAAATAAGATAAACCTTACAAAAATTATCACAGCCAAATGCCAAACTTAGGCGTAGGTAGGCAAGCTTGAGGGAGCAATAGTGAACAAAAGAGCTTCGGCATTACACACCTCGCATACAAACCCAGAAAGAGGTAATCCACCCAAAAGGGTTGTCTCAATTGCATTGTTGTAAGGAGCTTCCTCTCATGGACTAAAAGTATAAGACGCAAGGGAAAGTAAGATTAATGAGAATTTTCGAGAATTCTTTAATCTCAAAATTGTAGATAAAATGAGATCTACTAAAAAAAATGTGTTGTAAGTAGCTATTCATGCTCAAACCCTTCCTTTCACCATAGGGTCAGTAAGCATGTATCAGAAGTTCTTATAACAATAATGTCAGTCGCATGACAAGAGCCAATATGCAGATCAATCTATGTATCAGGTGCTGCCCATAAAACCAGATTTACATTTGTTATCTGATCCTGGCAAAGAGAATGCTAAAGATGAGACTGAAATTGTTGAATTAATAATGCAAACCAGACCATTGTTACTCATAAAAACCTCACGTACTTGTTGCTTCAATTTAAACTTTAGAAGCCCTGGACATATACAGAAGCCACAAGTTACACAAGGGTTAAAAATTAAGACTTGGATGAATGATTGCTCTAGAAAGAAACATACATATCACTGGGGTTATACTACATTTCAGCATCAACAAAGTAACTGGCAAGCTATGCATCAGCTGATGGATCAAAGTTCTCATTGTTGATCGAATATGTACACTCTGGAAAAGACAATTAGGTTTCAACTCTTTAAGAAAATCATCTTTAATAGCACACCTGCAAAAAGTAAGTACACAACATGCAAGAATGAAGTAAAAAAAATAGGCAAACCTGAATATGCAGAAACCTTCTGTGGCATTTTAGAAGAAAACTCTTCAGCAGAATCCTCCCTCTCCTAGAAACATGTATAGATGCATAATCCAGTGCAAAAAGTCAGATACATTCTACACAACAACATTAATTGGTCATTCAAAGTAAAGGAATTTAATGAAATAGAACTTTGCAAGAATAGCCAAAGAACATCCTATAATTAATTAAATTACTAATCAGAGCTGATGGGCACCTTACACCAAATATCAAGACAAATAATCAAAAAAATTATATACACAAATATGTGATGCTAAGATTTAAAAACCTAGTATAGGTAAACTGAACAACTAATATGACGTAACAAAAGGACTTGTTGAATTAATAAACATGTTTGATAGCTGTACTCCTAGGGAACTACAACTAACATACATCTTATTCAGGGAAAAACGGGAGTAAAATAAAACACTGGTTTTGGCCAACATAGGTTAGAGATGTTACAATTTTCAAGAGCCATGACATTTTGAGTCATTAGTACCTTTAATCTTAGATTTACTGATGATGTTTCTTCATTGCTAAAGGGGCCATTCAAGATTTCAGGGTTAAAATGTAGCCGACATCTCTTTACTTGAGAAGAATGCTCACCACATTTATCTAATTCCTTACCTGTTTCTTCTGCAGTCCAGTGATTCAAATCACATTATTATTTCTTTAACCGTGATGATGAAAGAAAGCATACAAAATTAGAAGTGCTATTTCTTGAAAGTGAATGTTTACCGCAAATATTCACATAGTCAGCCAAGTCTCCACAAGCCTTAGTTGGAGTAACCATGTTCATACTTCGGTATAAAATCTTGCTTATTACTTGTAAATCATTAAAATAGTACAACTTACTAACCAATATTGTTTAGTCAGTGGCCAATTGCTGGGAATGAGGCAATCTATGAAAAAAATTAAAAATTTAAGCCTAAGCCAGGAACACAAATCCACAAAGGCAAAGGAAAACACAAGGATTTTCAAGCATGCACCAGTTCATATCTTCGAAGTACATCTAAATGTTAAAATATCTCTGTATATCTAAAGCATTGAAAATATATTGAATTTAGATATTTTTGTGAATTAAAATAGAAAATTATTTTGATTGAATTTTAACAAGAGAAATTGTTTTTGTCAAAAACTTGAGATCAAAATTTCTCGAAAATTATATTGAAAATTTTTGAAATTATTAAGTTTATTAATTTAAATAAAATTAATCCATAGAAAATTTTCTCAAAGAGTATAAACCTTGACATAGAAATTTTATGGGTTTAGATATTTTATTTTGAATTAAAAGAAACTTAATTGAAAATTTCAAAATATTTTTTAGAAGAAAACCCCTTATTTTAAAATGCTAAGTGGGAGAGGGGTTCCAACGGCCCTACGGCTTCCATCACGATCCTCATTAGAAATTGCGGGTCCCCTCGTGTCACCCTGGGAGTGAACCCTATAGGATGGGGATACTACAAGGATCTAGAATTAATGAATAAATATAATTAATAACCCGAGACACATGCTATGATCGACCAGCCCACGTTGGAGGTTATAGTGCGGGGTATGTCCATAGAAAATGAGAAGAAACGGTCATCCCACGATGGAGTTATCTTCTAGATCATTACCTAGAAGGGAAATTACACTTAGCTTAGAAATTTGTTAATCTTTCCAAGAAATTATGTTAGTTTTTTTTTAAGAGCCAAATTAATCATATTAAAGATAATAGTGATAGGGTTAACTATTATCATATTTAATATTAGGATAAAGTCACAAATTATTTTATTTTTTTACAAACTGAATTTTTTTTATTTTCGATATTTCAGAAATGGTTGGTGGATATTCTTTTAGTCCTTTGGTCGTTATTCTCCACGAGAATAAGCTAACGGGACCAAACTATGTGGATTGGAAAAGGAATTTGGATATAATACTCACTGCTGAGGAGTTTAAGTATGTCCTCTTTGAAACCTACCCTATTATTGGGGAGGGTTCCACCACGGAAGAGCGTGAGGCTGAAAAAGTATAGAAGAAGGCCAACAAAATGGCTCGATATTACATGTTGGCCTCCATGTCTAATTTGCTTTAGTCAAAACATAAGCACATAGCCACTGCATACGATATTAGCTAATCATTAGCCACGATATTCGCTGACAAGAGCCAGCTTGCAAGGCAGGAGGCTCTTAGGACTATCATAAACACTAAAATGGTTAAGGGATCATCAGTCAGGGAGCATATACTCAAAATTATTGCTATTTTCGAGGAAGCAGAAGTCTTAGAGGCTATTATTAACCCTGAGAGCTAAGTGGACATGGTTCTCAAATCTCTGTCGGGCTCTTTTATTTAATTCAAGTTGAACTACAATATGAACAAATTGAACATGACTTTAACTAAGTTGATGAAAGAGCTCCAGGTGGCGGAGAAGGTCATGAAGCCACAATCCAAGGCTATAATTGTGAGGACTTTTTCTTCTAGAACTAGGTCCAAGCCCATGAAGTTCAAGAAAAATAAAGGAAATGCATAGGCCCAGCCCAAGAACCAGCCCAACAAGCCCAAAGGCAAATGTTTCAAATGCGGGCAGAAGGGACACTGGAAAAAAGAGTGTCCAGAACTTTAGGCCATGAAAAACTCTACAGGTATTATTCTCTATCTAGAGTTTATTTCAATAGTTGGATCAACTTCCACTTGGATTGTTGATTCTGGTGCCACTGATCATATCCATAACTCCTTGCAGGAGTTTAGGAAGATAAGAAGACTCCAGAACGGTGAGCATGGACTACGAGTAGGAAATGGAGCACGAGTATGGGCCATTTATTGTAATAAATTAGTTGAATTAAAAGATATTTTATATGTACTCGATTTTAGACAGAATTTGATTTCAGTTGCAAAATTAATAAGTCATAGATATTCTATTTCTTTCCATTATGGTATTACTATCAGTAGAAAATGGAGAAGTTTTATGTATAGGGCACATGTATGAAAATTTATTCTTTTTAAATCCTACAAGCAATCAAATAAATAACGCTCAATCTGAACCTTTAAGTAAAAAGAGAAAGACCAATATTAATGACTCATATCTTTGGCATCTAAGATTGGGCCATATTAATTCAACTAGAATTCAGAGGTTAATTCATGATGGGTCCTTGTGCTCATTAAGATTGGAAAATTAGCCTTAGTGTGAATTCTCCCTTATGAAAAAAATGACCAAAAGGTTGTTCACCCAAAAGGCTGATAGAGTTAAGGAGATATTGTGTCTTGTTCATACTGATGTATATAGTCCTTTGTCTACTCAATCTAGAGGGGGCTTTGAGTACTTCATCACTTTCACGGATGATTGTACAAGGTTTGGTTATGTCTACCTGATGAGGCGCAAGTCTAACTATTTTGCCAAGTTCAAAGAGTTTAAGGTTAAAGTGGAGCGTCGGACAGGTAAACTGATCAAAACCTTATGATCGGATTGTGGTGGAGAATACCTTCTCGGAGAGTTTAAGGATTACATGGTACATCATGGAATAGTATTCCAACTCTCTGCACCGGGTACACCCCAATAGAATGGAGTAGTTGAGAGAAAGAACAGGACATTAATAGAAATGGTCCGAAGCATGATGTCGCATGCTACTCTTCCGGTCTCTTTTTAAGAATATGCCTTGGAAACAGCGACATACATTCTGAACTTGGTACCTTCTAAATTAGTATCTAGGACACCTTATGAGATGTGGATTGGGCGTAAGATAAGTCTAAATCATCTCAGAATATGGGACTGTCCAATTTAGGTATTGATCAAGGGAGACAAACTAAAATCAAGATCAGAATTATGCTACTTTGTTGGGTATCCAAAAGGGATAAAAGGAGGTTACTTTTATCATCTCAAGGAGCAGAAAGTACTGGTAAGTACTAATGTTAGATACTTGGAGGATGATCAAAGTATTTCCACCAAAGGTTCAATAAGGTTAGAACTTGAGGAGAAGTTATCTTTGGAATCAACTTCTTCAGACTCGATTATGGAATAAGAAGAGGCACAACCTCAAGAACCTGTACAAACGGAGCTTCATCGTAGTGGGAGGATATTTAGAGTTCCAGAAAGATGAATATGAGAGACTTTCGAGCTGGTCTTTGACCATCAGGAATAAGATTCCACTAGATACGAAGAAGCTATTACTGATGCCGATGCAGATCTATGGCATGAAGTAATGAAAGCCGAAATTGAGTCTATATACTTCAATCAGATTTGGGATCTTGTAGCTTCACCTGAAGGGATAAAACCCATTGAGTGTAAATGGCTATACAAGAGGAAAAAGGGAGCTGATGGGAAGGTGGAAACTTTTCAATGTTAAGCTTGTGGCAAAAGGGTATACTCAGAAAAAGGAAATCGATTATGATGAACCTTTTCCTCAGTAGCCATGCTTAAGTCCATCTATATCTTTCTTACCATTGCATGTCATTACGACTATGAGACATGCCAAATGGATGTCAAGACGACATTTTTTAATGGCCATCTTAACGAAGATATCTATATGTCTCAACCGGAAGATTTTATTGCTAAAGGCCAGGAACATATGGTCTACAAGTTTAAGAAGTCCATTTATGAATTTAAGCAGGCATCTAGAACATGGAACATTCGTTCTGATAAGACTGTAAAGTCTTACCGTTTTATTTAAAATGAGGATGAATCATGCGTGTACAGAAAATTAGAAGGCATAAATGTGATTTTTCTTATCCTATATGTGGATGATATTTTACTTATTGGGAATGATGTAGTGACATTGTCATCTACTAAGGTTTGACTATCTAGTCAATTTAGTATGAAGGATTTGGGAGAAGTCAGTTACATTTTCGGGATTAAACTTCTTAGAAATAGGAAGTAGAGAATGTTAGGATTATCTCAAGCGACATATATTGACAAGATACTGGTCAAGTTTAGCATAGACTCATGCAAGGGAGCTATAATCCCTTGCAAACATGGGTTGTCTTTTTGTTCTAAGGACTGTCATACGTCTCAAGAAGAAAAAGACAGGATGTGTAGGATTCCCTAGGCTTCGACTGTGAGAAGTCTCATGTACGCCATATTGTGCACTAGGCCAGATATCTGCTTTGTTGTAGGCTTAGTTAGCAGAT
Organism: Voacanga thouarsii; assembly: GCA_026120185.1. Classification (NCBI taxonomy): domain Eukaryota; kingdom Viridiplantae; phylum Streptophyta; class Magnoliopsida; order Gentianales; family Apocynaceae; genus Voacanga; species Voacanga thouarsii. Next base: position 1,004,133 of record JANUWF010001217.1, on the reverse strand, counting down.
ATTAGTCAAACCCTGGGGAGATTCATTGGTAAGCTGTAAAGCATATTTTTAAGTACCTCAATAGTACAAAAGATTATATACTGGTTTACATGGTTGACGACTTGGTTCTTATAAGATACACAGACTCAGATTTTTAGGCGGATAAGGATGAAAGAAAATCCACTAGTAGATATGTCTTCACCTTGTCTAGAGGAGCTGTTTCATGGAGGAGTATCAAGCAATATTGTATTGCTAACTTGACCATGGAAGCTGAGTATGTGGCAGTTTCGAAAGCGTCCAAGGAAGCAGTCTGGCTCCGGAAGTTTTTTTCAGAACTTGGAGTTGTGCCACATATGGACAGATCGATTGTGGTGTATTGCGACAATTCTGGAACAGTCTCGCAATCCAAAGAACCCAGAAACCACAAGAATGGGAAGCACATCCAGAGGAAGTACCACATGATTTGGGATTTCATTTAGAGATGGGAAATCGTGGTGAAACAAATAACCTTGGAAAACAACCTAGCAGATCCCTTCACCAAGCCTTTAACTAAGAGAGTCTTCAAGAGACACTTAGACACCATAGGGATGGGCACCTACAGATTTTCTTAGTCTTAGAGTGAAGTGGGAGGTTGTTGGAATATATACCCTCTAAATTAGTTTATCTGATGTAATTATTGAATTTATTAGTAAAAAAATTTATTCTCAAAATTTATTTTTGAATTTATATTTTATTTGTGCACGATTTTTATTTGGAAATGACCTATTATGTTTAAGTAAGTGATTCATGTGAATGGTGGTCTTTCATAGTAAAGTATGAATCACGGGTTACTTAACACATAAATATTAGTTCTTAACCGATTGATGAGAATGAAAATCTCATCATGTATAAGTTATTGTGTTATAAATTTCAAATGGGAAATGGATTATCTTTAGCCAGTGAGTAATCTACTCACTTCGTAGCACGAGCGTGTTTCGAATACGTAGAACATGACCTTTAATAGTGATTTTTAAAAGTATTATTTAAAAGAAACCCAAACTATTACTGTTATAACGTGGACTAATACTCTACCGCTTGAGTATGAGTTGGTGGTATGACGAAACTAAAGGCATATACTTTGATATACTGTAGTTGAGGTTCTTTCGTAGAACCAATATATTTGTATATAGGGTATATGTGACTAGTTAGTTAAAACAAACTTGTACAAGATAACTTCTACGTTATATTGCCCTTTGTGACAGTTCAAATAATTTAATTATCCAGGGCCCTGAGGAATATGACTTGAATATTTACTTTAGGATAGCTCCCTTGAAAAGTGAAAATATTTCAGAAGTTGTGGATCATTGGACTAGATATCTAAGAATCATAGATGTCTATTAGAGAAGTATTAGTACACTCTTCCTCTTTAATTACACGTCGATGCGTAGAGAGGTATTTTAGTCATTACACCTGCAGGTCGAAGACTTTGCTAACGCAGCATTGTCTTTGGGATCAATATTTCATTATGGTGATGTTAGAAAATAGTTAAAATATAAAATATAGCTATTTATATAGCAGGGGTATTTTGGTCATTTTAGTAGCCAATGCGATATGTCTTTTGGTCCCCAAAATGGCCCTTAAGTCATGAAAGATTTGGGGTTAAGAAATTGGTCTTGATAATTATAGGTTTTTATTTTATTAATCTAATTTATTATTGGACTAGAATAAAATAAAAGGTCTGAGAAAGAGTATTTATTTTATCTAGTTTAATTGGTTAATTAATTATTCAGGACCCAATGCCTATATTAAATAATTAGAAAATTAATTTGGAACTAGATAAAAGGTATAAAATTTTATTTGATCTATTTGAGCTTGTTATTATTTATTGGGCTGTTTAATATAGCTCAGAAAATAAATAATTGAGATTTATTATTTATGTGTGTTCAAGCCCAAGAATAAATAATTTTATTTAGCTAAATGAATAAGACTAAGGGTAAAATAAAATTTAAAAATAAATAAATAAATAATTATTAATTAATTAAATTAATTAATTAAAATTTAAAAAAAAAGAAAGACAACACGAGATGAATCCCTGTTGTTCTGCATGAAGGATAACAGAAAGTATGTATGCTTTCTGTTTTCACGCAGATTGATGTACTCTGTACTCTCTCCAGGTGTGGAAATGAAAGATGAAATGCAGCTATGATTGTTACATGATTTGATTGGAGCAATTGGACTTCTGCATTCAATTTCAATTCACAGAGACAAACCCAAAAAGATCATAGAGAGAAAGCTTTGTTGAAGCTTTCATGAAGGTTGATCAAACCCACTTCTTTAAACCTTCACGGGCTGTGTTACGGGTACCATTTCAGAAGATCAAAAGTTTCGCATGGGTGAGACGCAGCAAACGTTTGTAAAGACGTGAGCCACTAGCCTCAAGTATCCTTATATAGACATCTACACCAATGCGAAGAGGGGACACTTAATCACAAAAGTAAATTTTTTATTTTCCTAACATGTTTTCGTTTTGATGATTTTTACCATTTTAAACCTTCAATTACACGTGTTGGCACACCAACTTTTAGACCTCTTTTCTCTGATATAGGTGCTTCAAGTCGCCACCTACTACACTATCACCTCCCATTCCATTCTCAGGAACAACATGATTTCCTTTTACTAGCAATAAGTTTGGGAAGACAAAACAAAAGTAAAAGACAATCATTGAAGACCATTCCTGACTAAAGTTCATAAAAAGCACATAAATTAATCAACTAGACCTCATTGGAAGCTTTTACCACTATTTTTATATTCTAATTTCCTAGTATTAATTAATAGGTTGAGTTCTTCGTTGCCACATAAGTATGACATTCTTCAGGTGACCAAACAACATAGAAAAGAATCAATATGTATGCATTAGTGTGTATCAGAAACAAATTTTGACAACAAATCAACAGAGGATACAAGGAATGATTCAAGCACAATACTCTCATCTTCCCAGCGCTCAGGAAGCCACTTAACCGATTAGATGGAGAGAAGCAAAAAATACCATAAATACTTATCAAAATTTTTCTTTAAAAAAAGAAAATAAAATAAGAGAAGCCTACTGATCGGAGAGTCGGACGCGAAATGTAGGAGAAGGCAGAAGTGAAGGAAGATGCTTAGGGCACAGAGGGAAGGAAGTGAGAAGGGGTCATTACTCATTTAATAGACAAAAGAGAATAAAAGTGAGGAGAGTGAGGAGAGGCATCATTGGTTAGTAATAGTGGTGAAGGCCAGAGTGAGGAGAGAGTGAGAGGCAACAACTCTGAGCTCAGGGTGGCAATGTGGTGCAACAAGTGCTCAACAGACAAAAGAGAAGAAGAGAAGAATGAAGATGGGGTTCTACAATGCTAATGTAGTACATCACTTTCCTTCAATAGAACTATTTCAATATAAATGTCTTTCTAAATATATGTGCAATAGTTTAAAATTCTAAGAACAACAAATTTTATGAACAAAATTATCTAAAATACTATTAGTCAAATTATTTATAAAATTAGAAAATGTAATGTTTAGAATATTAGGGAAATAAGAATAAATAAAATAGGGAGTAGTATTAGAATAATATTATTAATACTAATTAAAATTTATAAAAATATTGTAATGTTTAGAATATCAAGAAAAATAAGAAAAGAAGTTCAAAGTGATTTACTATCCCAACTACTATATTAATTGTCATCTAGTATATCATTTGTTAGTATGTTAAAATGACAAATTTATTAGTATATGTATATTATTATTTCACATAAAAATCTATAATTCAATAGAACAAGACCTATTTTCATCTATTATGGTTAAGTAAATAAGTACAAACACTGCACTTTGTTTTGTCTCACAACCGACAATTCCAAGTGTGTGTGTGTGTGTGTGTGTGTGTGTGTGTGTGTGTAAAAGATAAATTTTTGTTATTTTGAAAATTCCTTAGCTTTTTGGAATAAAAATAGAAGAAGCAAAAATAGAATTAAGTTACTTAACTAATTCATGTGTGTGTATGTATGTATGATATGTGTGTGTATAAATAAATAAATATATATAAATATATATATGTGTGTGTGTATAAATAAATAAATAAATAAATAAATATATATATATATAATGTAGGTGAGATTATACATATTAGAATATACTAAGATAATAAACTTGATTTTGTTCAATAAAATAGTAATTTAAAGATTAATTTTCCATATGCAAATATATAAAAATATTTTATATCATTCTTTCTCTCTTATATAGATACTTACAATTTTGAATGCTAATAATTTATTATATTTTATATTATGATAATATATATACATACTAATTTGTATTTTTATATAAAAATAATAAAAATATCTTATGCATATAATAAAAATATATTATATATAAGTCTATGTATTATATTTTGATAATTGATATACATATATACATACATATATATATATGTGTGTGTGTGTAGTGTGTGTATATAATTAGATAATTATATATAAATATGTAATATAATTAGCATGTAAGTTGATAATTATGTATAAATAAGTGAATAAATATTAAAATATTTAATATATATATATATATATATATATATATATATATATATATATATATATAGAAAGTATGCGATGAATATAAGTTACCCTGTCGAGGCCGAGATGGGGGGGTCAGGAATTATACAATCTCCGTCCTCAGTCCACCTTGAAAGTGTATACCCTGGTATCATTCTTTTTCTATTTAAATCGAGAAATTTCTAACCTTAACGAATCAAGTCGACCGGCCTTGTTTTAGGCAGTAAAATTAACAGCCATCGTAGCATTGGCCAGTGGGCTGGGCCCGAAGGCCGAACCGGCCACTGTACACCGGACTGGACCGACCAATGTAGAAACCCCTGGCCCACACGAGAGAGCCGTTACCCAACAGCTCTCGCATTTTTTTTTTCTACATTTCAATCCTAAAAATGGTTGAAATATTTTTTTTTTTACATTTTAATCCTTAACGGTTATATTCTCCATTCTAACTCCCAAAACTCTATACCCCCAATTCAACACAAAACTCATCAAACACTCTCAAATTCTTTTACACTCTTTTATTTTCATTTATCTTTCTCTCATAATCCTCAAATTTCTTCATTTCCTCTACAAAAAGTATTAGAATAGAATTTGTTTTTCTATTATACTTTTTCAATTCTTCAAGAACGTCTTTATATTTTGAAAGATTGTTGAGTGGCGGAATAATGGATACAAAAAGTAAAGCTCCACAAAGTATTGCTATTCTTGGTTATCAACTAGTTAGTATTTCTTAATCTTACATTCTTATTTTTTAACTTTATTAATTATTTATTTGTTTAATTTTTAAGTTAATTTGTTATTTATATTTTTCAATTCTCTTATTTCATTATTTGTTAATACTTTATTTTGTTTTTTTAAATTTTTATTTGAATTTTGATTGCTTGTTTTTTTAGAAATAATAGATCCAAATCAATATTATCATTTTTCTTCATCACAATCATTTGCACATTTTGATTTTAATATAGATCCAGTCTTAAATTTAATAAATAATAAAATAGGTAATGAAGATGAAGGCCCTAGTAGGCCTAGGCCTAGCGTTAGTGTTTCACAATCACAATCAACTATTAATCCTAATAAATTTAATATAGGTGAGGATAATGTTGAAACAACGGATGTTATAGCTAAAGCAAAAACATTTATGGTTGGGAATTTTTTTGAAAAGGATAATGATAATGATAGGGCAACATGTAAAATTTGTAGGGTGGTATATGCATATAAGAAGGGAGGAGGGGCGGGAACATTAGTTAGATATATGAAAATGTCACATAATGATTGGTTAGAAAACCTACTTAAACAATAACAAATATGTACTACTGGAGGTCAAATTATTGGTAATTTTCAATATGATCTTAAAAAAAAAAATAGAAGTGAATTTGCTAAAATGATTGTTCAAACTAAAGTACCTTTTAATTTTACCAAAAATCCATATTATGAACAATATATACAAAATAATTGTCAACCAGTATAGAAAAGGATTCCTAGAATAATGTTAAAAAATGATATAATAAAGATATATAAAGAAATGAAAGAGTATTTAATTGCTATATTTGATTTTTGTAATTGGAAATTTGCTCTTACTTGTGATGGTTGAACTGTAATTACTAATGAGTCTTATTTGTGCATTACATGTCATTGGATAGATCATGATTGGTTGGTACAAAAAAGAACTATTTATTTTAAATTATTTAAATATCCTCATGTAGGTAGTAGTATAGCTAGAATGATTACTTAAACATATTGTGAATATAGGATTTTAAATAAAAATTATTTCTATTTCTTTAGATAATGCTTCAAATAATGATTCCGCAATAGCAATTTTGAAAAATACTATGAATATTATGTTAGATGGTATTTTATTTCATACGCTTGTCATATGCTTAATTTGTGTGTTAAGGAATGATATAAATATGTTGATGATATTGTTAATATAATTAGAAATGTTGTTTTATTTATTAAAACCTCCCCAACTAGGCAACAAAATTTTAAGGTATAATGCCGAAAATAAGATGTATCTTTTAAAAAATTTGGATTAGATTGTAAAATTAGATGGAACTCAACTTTAGATATGTTTGAAAGTGTTATACATTTTCAAAACCAATTTATTAAATTTTGTAATAGTAATAATTTTCAACCTCCATTAACTGAAACTCATTTTGAAAATTGTACTGTACTTTCAACGTTTTTATTTACTTTCAAAAAAGCCACTGAATTTTTATTGAGATCTTATTATCCCACTACTCATCATATTCTTCCAACACTTGCTAAGGTATCACATATTTTTTTGTGAGTATATGGATCATTCCCAATATGGTTATTTAATGAGAAGTATGTTTGAAAAATATAAAAAATATTATAAAGATATTCCTATTTTATATTATATGGCATTGTATATGAATCCTCAAGTAAAAACGGTTGGATTTCATAGTATTATTTAATATTTATATGAAACATTAGATTTTGATGAATTTCAAACACTTAGACAATGCATAATAAAAGATATAAAAGATAAAACGGCTAAAACTCTATCTGACATGTATAATTTGATATATAATTTGTATGAGTTTGAATCTTCTTGTTCTAGTTCTCCTAGTTTAAGTAGGCAAGCTTCATCATCATCTAGTAGTCACTTTCAACCACTACGAAGATCTACTTCTTTAATTTCATTAATATTTAATCCATGGAATATTATGAAACGTAAAAAAAAATCGACTACCACCTATAACGAGATGGCAATTTATGAGATGCAGCCATTGATAGAAAATGAGGATCAATATTTTGATATTTGTGGTTGGTGGAAGACTCATGTAAGTCAATATTATATTTTGTCTAAAATGGCACGCGATCTTTTGACACCACCAATCTCCACAGTGCTATCGGAAAGCGTGTTTAGTGAGAGCGCTCGAACAATCGATGAAAGAAGATTTCGATTGGTTTCTCAAACTTTGGAGATGTTAATGTGTTGTAGTAGTTGATTTGCAGTTAAAGATAGGACAGATAATTTGTGGATTATTAATGATGACTCAGATAATGAATGTGGAGAGCCAAGTAGTTAGTTTAGTATTCTTGTAATTAGGAACTTAGATAAGTAATATTATATATTTAATTTTATTTTTAGAATATTTATTCTATTTTTAAATTTTGATCATTATAATATTTTTAAAAGGTTTAGGCATCAAATTCCCATCTTATGTAGTTATTATTTTATTAATTAATAAAACATGTAGTGGTTCAAACCAAATCTCCTACCACTTCAAAGTGACTTTTTTATAATTTTAAAAAATTATGTTATTTAAATAATAATAAAAAAATTATAAAATAGTTGAATATCAAAATTTTTAATTGGATTAAGTAAGAGAAAAGAAAAAAAAAAGCCCGCGGACCAACTCGCAAACCTCATGTCCAAAGGCTTAGACCATACCAGACCCAAGGCTTTTGGCCCAGGAATCGATCTGTACACCATATGGGCCGACTCTCGAACCTGCTTGAAAACGTGCGGACCAACCCAAATGTCATTGCTAAGCCATCTTTACCTGGCTTCATATTGTGATTTCGCTAACCCAAAAAGAAAGAAAGAAAGAAAAAATAAAAACACTAGTCCGACTTCTGTTGTGCGATGCTCTCTGTTGGAAGTCCCAGATCCAGTACTGACCTACAAGGCTTCTCCGATGCTAGTAGCTATGGCCTTACGAGCCTTCCAATGCTGGTCTGCAGTTTATGGTTGGGGAAAATCATGCTCTATGTGCTGAATCTGTCACTGTAGAAATCCTATTTCAGATTGCCACTCTAAGAAGAAAATCCGACAGATTTCCTCAATACAACAAAGCACACTCAGCGAGGGATACCAATACCATGGGAGAAGTAGAGAAGATGGTTGCAGTAGGCCTCGTTTGGGGAGCAACGAACGGCCTAATGCGGAAAGGGGCACTCATATGGGACGAAAAGATCAAGTCAACTGCTCAAACACACCCACCTCACCATCCAGTCCTCAGGACCGTCAAGAATTGGCTCGGCCTTTTACTAACTTGGCAATACTCTGTGCCTTTCATGGTGAACCTTTCCGCCTCAGCCACTTTCTTCGCTATTCTTAGTGACACCCCCATTTCTCTGGCTGTGCCTGTCACCAATGCGACGACATTTGCTGCCACAGCAGTGTTCGGAATGCTTCTTGGGGAAGAGACCCACGTTGGTTTAGCTTTGTTTGGTACTTTTCTTATTATTCTTGGTGTATATTTTTGTATAATGTGATTGTGCATCAGCTCAAATTTATCCCCCCTCCTTTTTTTTTTTCTTTTTCTTTGTAGTCATAGATTGTCAATTTGTGGTAATTTTGTTTTCCTAGAAATTTAAACAAGAAATAAAAATTTCCATTTTCAGATTTTATGGTGAGTTGCTCTAACGCTGTTGCAACCATGTTATAAACTGTAATTTGGGGGATTCTGGTGGTTCGAAATGGAAGTGTTTGTATCTGTGTCTTGGTTTTATTTGAGCCATAAAGAGAATCCTTTTTCCCCTTCAAGTTGTATGGCTTCTAACAATTTCCGAAAATATACTCCATGAGGGTATCATCATCATTTGATAAACAATTTTCTGTAATTAGTACAATCTCATCTACAAGGTAAGTGCTGTTTCATGTTTATATGGTGTGGCATCTTTTGTCTTGTGCAAGCTAGTAGTTCCTGTTTGGTGGTGTTTATTATTCATTTGATTGTTGATTTGCATTCATAATTTCACAGAAAGATTGGTTGAACTTTCTGTTTCAGCATATATCAAGGGAGAAATTTTTACTCCATCCTTGGATTATCTGTAATGAAAGGACATAGTAGGATTTTGAAAGCTTCTGGCAATGGTATTGATGATGTGCTTCTTGCACAGTTGTCATTGTGGTTGACAGTAACCTAGCTGCAGGTTCAGACTTTGCATAGCTGCAGGTTCAGACTTTGCACAGTACTAGTTTCTTTTACTACTGGCAGAAATTAATTTTGTGTCTCACAAGTCACAAGAGGCTTGCAGGACCACGAGGACTTAGGGAACCTAGTTTAGTCTTAGATCAGATATTTTTACAGTAGCTCTGGAGACAAACATGACTACCACAGATTTTAAAGAGGATGGGATGGCAGGAAACAGCTAGTCTTGGGTTTGCATCTTTTCATTTCTTTCACCTTACAAAGTATTGCTTCATGGTATCTACAAATTTCTTTAGTTTAACAATTTTTTTTGGCTCTTAGAAGTTAGAATTAAGTGGGATAGCCAAAAAACTTCACCAGAGCAAGAAAATGGAAGCTAAAAATAGTTCTTTTCATGCGTAAGATGTGGAACTTGGATCGTAATTATGTTTTTGACTCAGATACTATGCTCATAAAAATAGAAATACTGGTAAATTGCTCAGGACTTCAAGTAGGTAAATTATAGTCGTAACAGCTTATGCTTATGGAAAAACATTTAGATATTTGATATTCAGACTTTACAATGTACTGGGCGATTAACTGATATTTGAATTTCATGGTCCAAGATATTAAAGTGTATGTGGGAAACAAAATGAGCCCAAAAATGATAGAGGTGTCTATTGATGCCACATTGATTAAAACTTGGGCTGACATTTTTTATTTTTTCTCAAAGATAAAGATTTCTCAATCAGATTCTAGTTGAAAGTTGATGATAAAGAGGAACTGTTCTTACCTAGGACAAACTAGAAAGTAAGCTTTTAGAGAAAGTCAGGACACAAGAAATTTTTGGTTGTCTTTTTGAGGCATCTGAAGCTACAGAGGGTGTCCTATTATTGTAATCCTACATAACATGTGAAAGGTTGCATTATTTTGATCTTGCAATCTAGATGGGATGAAGCATTGTCTTTGTTAGAGTAGTGAGCTTAATGATGATGGAATGCTTGGTGCCCCACACTATCAGTTGTTCAGTGTAATAATGTTCTCCAAAATTCACTATTTATCAGGATAATATAGACAGGAAACTATATGTTTGACTCGATTACGTACTGGTGTTGCATTATTTTTAGGGTTTATTTCAATTTACCCCATTAAATTAGAGAATAGTAGCACTTTAGTACTACAAGTTATAAAAAAGGCACTAGAGGTCTGTTAACTAACGGTCTTGATTAATGGAAGTACTTTTTTAATAAAATATCTTTTTTGCCCATCTTAATTATAAGATGTCTAAAATAATTTTTTAGTGGAGAAAATTTAGCACATGAAGTATTTGTGAACCTATAATGTTTTTTTATAACTTTTGATATTAAAGTGCCCATTATCCTAATTTAATAGGATAAAATACAATAAACACATAAACTAAAATTTTAATTAATTTTTTAAAATTAGACATATCATATACAGTTATGCCAAAAACTTAAATACGATGGAAATTCAAGTATAATAGACCCAAAATAAAAATTACAAAATTGTACCAATATTTTTCTCACAAAAAAAAAAAAAAAGAAAGCAAAGTTACAAAAAATAATCATCATCTTTCCCTAAAATAACAGATTGGTTTGTTGTTGAATATATTAGGGAAAGATGATAATTTTTTTAGTGACTTTATTTTTTTTGAGGAAAATATTAGTACAATATCGTGATTTTATTTTGGAACTGTTATGTTTGAATTTGTATTATATTTAGGTTTTGTCCATGTGCCAAGTTCCTCTGACTAAAAGGTTATTTTAGGTATCTTATAATTAGTATGGGTAAAATAGACATTTTATTACAAAAGTAACTTCCGTTAGTTAATATTGTCATTGACTAACGGCCAATGGACCTCTAGTACTTTTTTACAACTTGTGGTATTAGAGTGCCACTACCCCTAACTTAATGGGGTAAATTGCAATAAACCCTTATTTTTATACTTTGAAAATCTCTACAATGTGGTAGAATCTTTTACATTTTGCTTGTAACAAATGATGCTCTGGAAGTTGGAAGCCATATTTTTCCTCCTTGCAATGAGTTGATTGGGCATTTTCTGTAACATCTCCATGTATTGTTGGCTGTGGCCTCGTAGATGTGTTGATATGCTCTTGTTTACAGTTGATAATTATGGTGCTGATGCATTTTTTCTGGTTTTGGTGTGAAACAAGACTGTCTATGCCCTTTTGGAGCAATCATAAACAGATATTATTTTGTTATGTCTCATTTGAAGTCATTGCTCCATTAATCTGCCTAATTTTTTTGTAATTCTTCTTTTGTAATTGTCATATAGGAACCCAGGTTTGAACTTGGTTTTGACTTTTCTAAACTTTAAGCACACGAGTTGGAATTAAAGACTTAAATACTGTACTAGAAATTGCCTGTGTTTCAGCTAGTTGTCTAGCGGTACTTTTCTCTTTGTACTGTGCATGCATGTTAACTAATAATATTTTCCAAACTTCCTCCCTTGCCCATCCGGTGGAAGGAAAAACTTAAATATTCTTTGACTTGCATGTGAATGGAAATTATTTATTTATATACTTTGTTTGGTCTTTATCCGGACCACTACATCTATAGTCTGAACTCTGAAGTTAGAATGCAGAATTCAGATTTCAAGAAAAGAAGAAAATGCAATTGAAACTCAAAAATGAACAAAAACAAAGAGAAATTTTATTCCAAATGGGCCGAAAGCCAATATTGACTTACAAGAATGGTACAAGAATAATTGGGAATCAATAAGTGTTTGCCAAGAAAAAATTAAAACAATTCCAACAGAAAGATGCATGAGTGAATATATTATCCCACTGTAAATTCAGCATAAAGAACATTGAGCTACTACTCCGAGTGTTGTTTCATATCACTAGAACTGTGGCAAAAAGCATTCCCTTGGCATCAGTCCATTGAACCTTTTGGTGTCTTTGCAGTAATCATAGATCATATAGTTATTTCTGACCCAATTCATCTGACCCTGCTTAGCATAACTGAGTTGACTGTATGCTGGAGAGTTCCACCAGTTGCCAGGTGAAGGCATGGCACATTGATTGATGCTAACTGGTCCATTCCATATGCAAGCCCTTGGCCTAAATCTGCTGAATCTGGCAATGAATGGTGCACAAGTCCAGTCAATCTTAACAAGGCCGCCTCTGGTTGCCCAGTTATCAGCATTCCACAGGCTGGTATAAACCCTCATTCCTTGTTGATTTGGATAAGGAATCCCCTCACTCTGATAGTTCCTGAATACCCTGACTGGAAGCCCATCAATGTACCAACTGAAACCAAAGGTGGTAAAGGTTAAACCAAGGACTGTTATGCTTGTGGATTCATTTTTTTCAAATTCTGGATGTAGTTTTCTAGTTTAGAGTACAGAAAGATCTGTAGTGGGAGAGATACGGGAAACCGGGGGAAAGTAACTTTGACTTACACAATCTCATTAGGGTTCCAGTGAATGGTGTAATTGTGGTAATCAGCAGTCGGGTCAAACCATAAGTAGAACTGCTGCTCCCTGTTTCCTTGTCCTTGAGTGTAAATATTTGTGTGAACAATGTAAGGTTGTCCAGATATGTTCCCTAGAAACTCAAAGTCGATCTCATCATGTTTGTCACCAGTGGAAGATAGCTGTCAAAATTTGCGGACAATAAAATTTCTTTCTACTGTAATTTGGTTATAATCCATTATTTTTTGGTGACTTGGTACTATATACATGATGAATCAACAAAATTAGAAATGAAGATGATCTGCACACTGTTTTGTTATATGATATCTGTGGACAAGATTCAGAAAGAAGTCTGCCTTTTCTCTGACCTAGTGATTATATGTATAGAGCTTGCACTTACATAGTATGCTGTGACTGTTCCAGCAGAGTTGCCTGGTACCAATTTGATGAGCATTTCAATACTTCCAAATAGAAATGTTTTCTTTGATTGCGCTCCAGAACCTGGAAAGTAAGGGAAGGTTGTAGTTTGTCACTTGGAATAACCCTTACAATTGATCAAAAATATGTTACAGCAGATCATTTTCTAAGGGAACTTGCTCATGACCTGTGTGAGGGGAACTTTTGTGCTGCTTTTGTGTTGGCTGGTGGTTTTGGACTCCTATTGCAGCAATTAGATTTAGGCAAATTTAGTTTAGACTCTCCAAAATTTGCCCCTATTGTACTATTGATTATTGTTGTCTTCAAATTGATATATGTGAATGCGTGTCATGGCGAATAGCATGGATCACTATATTGTTCCAACACTAAATATTACAACTGTGTTCTTAATGAATAGTTGATACTTGCCTGAAGTTTGATCGAGGACAAGTTGCAGATCATCGCTTACAATTGTTGAATGTTGAGCACCCCAGTTGATATACACGCTCTTCACCATATTCCCATTTACGATACTCGAATGAATTGCAATTGCAGAGAGGAACAGGACTGCATATGCACCTTGGAAGCTTGCCATTGGAAAGATCCACTAACTCCTCCTTTCTTCTCCTTATGCTTGAGACAGAATGTGATTTCTTCTTGATATGTAATGACTTTATATAGCCTATCATCTGGTAGTGCCTGTCTTAGATCAACTCTTATGATGGTTTCTTGACCCATTCTTTAGCATTCTTTGGGACAATGTCTGGATTGGTGATTCTGTTTCAAGATTTAGTATAATGTCGAATGTTCGACGTTTATTTTAGTCAGTACCTTCATAATGTTTACTCTGATTCCCTCAGCTATTTAGAACAACATTTCCCCAAAACCTTTTGTGCATCTATCTGTTTGTATTCTCTTAAGTTCAACTTAATCCTGTTTGGAAAATGTGGAAATTCCGAAAACTGGGGACAAATTTCGTTTCAAATTCGAGAATGGGGTAGCAGCGGAGGAGGTTCCCAATCTGGGGAGGTTGCATTGTGCGACTTGCATAAACAACGCTGCATTCACAAAATGTGATGTCTTTCGACCAAATTTTATTTTCTGCAATTTTTTGTGAATGCAACATCGTAGCTGCAGGTATGCGATCTCCTCAGGAATTTCTGTGAAATGATATTACTATTAAAAACAGCATCATTTTACGAAAATTCTTGGAATTTCCTCCGCGGCTACCCACCCATTCTCAAATTTGAAGTGAAGTGAAATTTCACCCCAGTTTACGGAATTTCTGCGGAAAATGTCGTGCAGAAGACTAATGAGATCATAAAAACTCATGGCTTGGCTGGCCATGGCCAGCTGTGGTGACTGATGATGAAGAAGTAGGTTAGAACTTCTTCTTTGAGTGGTTAAAGACGTGCCTGCCTTAATAATTCCCTCCTGGTACAGCCTTTACACCAAGTGTAAGCTAGATTGGTCTTCTGCACCTTTACCGCTTTACGCGGTGTAGCCTGTTTGGTTCTACCTATTCAATAATGAAGTTGTGTGTTTTTTACTGCGCGTTTGATTTGCATTCCAAACTTATTGTCTACTTAAATACAACTATTAGATCGAATGATGAAAATTTGTATAACTATGCTCAATTCGTTTGATAATTTAATTAAATTTGTTTGATTTTATACAGTTTTAATAATTTAATTAACTTGTATTAATTTTTTTTTATAAATTTTAAGTTGAATAAAAGTTATCTAAGAGTTTTTTTGATAATTTAATTATACACTTAAAATTAATTAAATACTTATTTAATTAAGTATGTTTTAGTAATAGTTGGTATTAATTGTTTAATTACTTAGTGTATTTGATAATAAAGGAATTGAGATTCTATTATAGTTTTTAAGTAAAATAAAAATTATTTTAAGTTTAAAATACGAATATATTAAGCTCATCTAATTGTTATTATTTTTTATTTAATATAAATTATAATAAAATATAGTATAAAAATAAATTATAATTAATTTATTCTTCATATTATATCTGAATTAAGTATTCAAGTTTTAATTTGTATAATTTAGTATTTAAATATTCATACTATAACTTTATCAAATTGGCCCTAAGTTTGAAATTATTCTATATTCTTATCTAATTACAACAAATTTTTATTCAATCCAAATTGTAATTAAATATAATGTGTAAAAATAAACCATAATAAATTAACTCTTCATTTTCACATTTTATATTTTAGAATTTAGTATTTAAATAATTTATCCTAATTTATATTTTAGAATTCAACACACACACATACATATACACACATATATAAATGTGTGTGTATGCCTGTGTGTATTCAATTTTTAATGTTCAAATTTTAATTTTTTCAAACCAACCCTTAGTCTTTATATTATATGTAAATTAGAGATGCATTAATTCATGGGGGGCGTGGGGTGATATCTTTTTCCTAATTTTTAAAAACTACTTATCTTACTGAGAAAATCAATATATTTTTAAAAAATAATTAAGTAAACTTTACTTTTTGTTATTAAGAAAATTTTCAGAATTTATAATATTGCCTCCCTAATTTAAAATCAACTTAACAATTTGAAAAGTTACATAAATTCACCTTCCTCTAATCTGTGTAGGGATGTATTCTTTTCTTCCGACTTGTGAATTTATTAATGCAAATTCTAGAAGTTAGAAAATTGCTTTTGCCAAATCATATCCGTACGTGTGTTTCGAACTGTGCATAGCTTTATAGTTTATTCAGATTATTTCTATATACTAGGTTGATACCCGTACGTTGTACATGATAATTTCAATAATTTTTTTTGAATCAAAAGACATTTATTTGAATCTTTTTATAACTTTAAATTTTTTTCATCAATCATTTTTTTTATTTTTAAATATTTGTGATAACATAATTTTTTATATTAATCGTTTAATTTAAGTTAACTGTTGTCCAAAACTGACCATGAAATAACAAACCAACCATAGGAAACTCCCAAAAGCTGTCCAATTTCGAAAGCCTCATTCAATTTTCAAAGATTTTGACCGACAATTATTCAATTCAAATGAAAATTTCAATGAAATATTGATGCTCAAAATCCCGATGCAAATCAAATGGATGATAATCAAGATTCTGCACGATGCCCATGTTGTTGATTCCCATAGCATTGGCTCCTGAAGGAGAGTTTTTGCATTGATCAAGCAACTGGAAACTTTGATCTAGAGGCACGTGATAGGCATTAAAACCCTGCAGCAAATCAATAAAATTTGATAGCTTATCCATTCAAAGTTAGAACATTGACAAAAAGCACCAGGATCAAGGGCCATAGTATGCCTCCTCTACAACTATTATGATGTTTAACAACCTCATAAATGAAAGCAAGCAACATTAAGACCATCTAAAGTAGAACAATACAGATGCAGAGAAAGAGTGTCCAAACTAACTTTTTCATTGAAATCATTCACGATAGCATGGATAAAAGGGCCTATTCACACACTCAACATGGGTTTAGAAAGAAGCCTGAGAAGTTAAGTCCCTAGGGTTAATAAGCTATTCCACATCTTCTTAGGGCCAACTTCTGTGGAAGAAAACCAAAATCATGGAATCTAATCAGCCCCAAACATTTACTCCATATGAAATTTGAGACTTGACTTTAATGTCAATGATTGAAAAAGGTCAGAGTTTATTAACTTACTATCATAACTAATTCGGTTTACTGCTTTGACAAATTTCTGACATTAAATGACTCCAATGGTAGCAACCAGGGCAACAATGCTCGTAAGAATCAACATCACTCCATGCTTGCCTGTCCGTGGTACAAATCGAAAAAAACTGGTAGAAGTAATACCAGCATTAGTTTTGGTGATATTAGTAGCATTAATGATACCAATAATGAAATTTCCAATAGCATGAATACCAATGTAATAAGAATAAAAAGAGGCAAAGCTCAATTATGCCAAAAGTAGTTGAGATGTTCACATGTCCAAGTAACTATTTATTCTATTAAAAGATGTGAATCAGCAGAAGGAACAAAACCAAGCAGTATTCCCTTATTGATTGTCATGGCTGAAACAGTTCCACCCTACAACAACATAGTTTTCTTTACCTTATAACAATATCATAATCAGTTTTCTTTGACTTCTTGGTTTAAATTATTGAGTAGCCTAGCAGAAATTCAAAAAAATTTCAATAAAGTAGAGACAACTGTAGCAAGGTCCTCAGAAGATTAGGAGATTGATTCATTTGTTCATATGTCATTATAACACTTGAAGATAACTTGCAAAATGATAAAAGAAAGCATGGATTCAATTGGCCAACAACCAAAAATCTGGTAGGACTTGGACCCCTTATCGGAAGAGGTTTAGCAAAGGGAATCACAATCTCAGCACGTTTGAAATTCAAGCTTGTAAATGCAGAATCCAAGACTTACCTGATGATCAATGTGATCAATGTGAGCTCCCAAAGGACAGATCCAATAAGGAGATACAACAAACCTAACATCCTTAGCATTTCAACCAGACATTTCCAAAACCTTCTCCCTTATTTCATCCAATTGCATTAGTTACACCATCAAAAACCAAAATTCGTCAACAATTTCCATATATTTCTAAACAGTCTCTCAACACATACAACACTTAAAGCGATATGATGCTGAATCCCAAACGACCATCAAGACTAAATCATCCAACAAGTTCCCCACATTGTAAGATCTACCCAGTTTCATCCTTCAAAAAAAAAAAAAAAGAAAAAAAAAGAAAAAAGAAAAAAAAAAAGAGCATAACTCTCATCTACTGGGAATGGAAAGAATCACAAGGACAATTACCTCAAACTTTGAAGGCCAAGACGACCCATCCATCTTCAAAACCAATTTCTTTGAGTGAATGGCCAATCCTTTTGCTTGCTTGAACTGGGTTTTGCAATCTCCCTTGTAAATAGGAATGGTTGTATTAAGAGAGGGACAAAGGAGTACAATTACAGCAAAAGACGGAAACATGCTAGATTGCTAACAGGCAGGCCTAATTCCAAAGCTGTTAGACCTCATGGAGAAATTGTAAATGCTGAAGAAGCATTCCCTATCAATATCACAATCTGCCAAACATGTCAGATTGGCATCAATTAGTTAGAGAAAGGAAGTGCGTTACCCAAACTTTCCATGTAACTGCAATTCATGATATTTAATTCTAGAATTCTAAATGATTCACTAGAGCATGCTATCTTTCAGTTCAACAAATTGAGCTGCAACTTCTATTGATCCTCATAGAGAGCAGAAAACTATTACAAAATATTCCAAGGAAGAAAAAAGGAATGAAAATTGAACCTATTAAACAAAAGTGAACTGGAGTATTTGAACCTGTTGAGAGACTTTCGTAAGACAATCTTGAATCAACAATTAAAGCTGGAGTATTTGAAATTTGCAGGCTCACCTTTTGGCCTTTTACAGCAACTTCAATTTTCGGAAGTACATAGAGAGAGCCTTATAGGAAGATTTTAAAGTCGTGGTCAGATTGGAAGCCATGCCACAGGGTTAAAACAAAAAACTCTAAACTCTATATTTGCAAAGAAAAAATTATACCAGAGATCAAAGCTTCCTCTAAGGTTCAAGTTTTGAACCTTCTTGACGGAAAGACGTACTTCACAGTCTCTTTAGCCAAGTCTGTCAAAACTAAAGAAGAAAATTAGAACAGTTTCAGCATTAGAAGGGTGAGGTCAACTTACAGTATAGTATGACGAATTTCGAAGAGCCATGTAATTGAGAAATGAAAACAACCACTCTTTGGAAAGGCTAAACTGTATAAGATTAAGTACGTCTAAAAGCATATACATGTATAATTAAATGAGAGATAGTCATAGATTTTTGTAATAGCATATCAATAGCAACAACAGTAAAAATAATTGAAAATCCACCCATGCTGTCATGTTGTTTTGATCATCAATATAACAATTTACAACAATAATCTTACAGTCAAATCGATGAGTTCCTTTTACCAACAAAATACAAACAACAATACCACATTTTACATTTAATACAAAAACCAAAATAAAGTTAGAAACTGTATAGAATTTGTTAATATAAGACTAATTCAACAAACAATTATACGAACATCAACCGAATTAAAGGCAACTTTCTGAACTTCATAACATAAATCAGCATAAAATCCGAATATTCCAATCATAAGAAACAACAGGCTGTCCTAGTATGACTCCCAACTAAAGAATTCAAAAAAAAAAAAAAAAAAATAACAAAAGAGGAACAATTCATGAACTTCAAGAAATTTAGGCCCATAAAAAACCAAAGAGTAAGAAAAACTTTCACGATCAAAAAGTTGACTCTTGAACTTCTTCATGCAACCGATCTTCACAGATCTCCAAAAATCTCAACCCACATGAAAATAAACCAAAAAAAAAAAAAAAAACTCTACAAAATGAAAAACAGAATATCTGACACATAGGTACTCAGTATATACCTTTGCGGAGCTCTGATGTTGAAGAGACCATATCGAATGGATCCATATGCACAGCTAAAGGTAAGAATTATATCTTCAAGAACAATAACATCCATTCTTCCCATAGAAAATTGAAAAGGGAAAAGTGGACAAAGCAGATAAAGCTGAAAAATACTGCTTAATGAAAATGATGGATTAATATATTAATCTTTGATGAAAAATTACTGCTCAATTATATCCATTCTATCAACGTGCCTTTGATTCTCAGTGCCCATTATGTATTTGTCCAATTTAAATACATACAAATTTGCATTATCATTTTTAGAACAATTACATGCTAACGTAAGCAGTATGATAGTTATATTGTATGACAATAGTTAAAGCATTTTCCAAAGAAAATGCAAAACATGACCATAGTTGAAAAAAATGGATTTTGAATCTTAAGACAAAGAGAGACATCAATATTTATATTTTGGTTTTTTAATTTAATATTAACCCAAGTTGTATCCTTTGTATTCCTAAACAACAATTTAATATAATCTATATCTCTGTGCGTCTGCACGGGCATCAACCTAGTGTCATTTAAAACGCTATGTTGACATACACATGGAAATACTCGAAAGAAAGATTTGATCTTTATTACTTACCTCACTTTGGGAGAACGCAAAAAATTGTTAGAACTTGCAAATTGCATATTCAATGCCATTGGAGAGAGAAAAAGTACACAATGCAGAGGCTATAAGGCACCAAAGAGAGAGAAACAGCATGCTTAGAAAGATCAAATCTCTGTACCACTATCAAAACTATTGGGTCTAGAAAGTTTTGTAAAGATGTCCCTTTTACACAAATCCTTGCCAAAATCATTACTTTGACGATAACCATCATCACCGTAACAAAGCCTCTGAATAACAGAATCATAATTGGAAGGCAACTTTGATTCCCAAACAAAATATGTTGATGAAGCACCCCTAAAGGCCCTGTTCATGATTGCTAGCTTATAGATCTGTGGAGGGTTTAGATAAGCCAAAATCGAGGCTCCGCAACTTTCAAGCAAGTCCCCAAGCCTTGGCTTTGATAGTGTAGTTGTAGAAGCATTTGCGGGCAAAATTAAGAACGAAAGAGCACTACCCATATCCCAAAATCCCCACTTAAAATACAGATAAGACACGGGAATGATGAAATAAAGCAATTTAACAAAGGATGGTGGGTGGCCCAAATCGATTGCTAACTTGAATCTGACAGCGAGTACTACTTGGTTATGGACTAAAGTAACTTTCTTGGGTGGTGGAATTGAAACAAATAAATAAGGACTCAAGTTCTGGAATTTGTCCATAAAACTCTTTGTTAGACCATAATTAACATTAGCAATCCAACAATTTTTCAATGAGAAGCAAGCTGTTACCAACATTTTCTTCTAGAAACCTTTACAAATGAAATGAAATTAACTTCAATGCAATGGAATATTTTCAAAACCCCAATTAAAGGATGTTCCACTAATGGTAAAAATTTCAGAAAATGTCCATGCAATTCACTCCTGAAATTCACCGCAATTCACTGCAATTCAATGTAGTGCAACATTTTCACAGTATGTCTAGTGTTTCCCTCCCTTCATCACAACAACAACCATAGAATCTATCCTTTATAATCCTGGAGTTTCTTCACATTTTTTCTTTCCACAGCTACCACATTCTCCATATTCCAAGCTAGCTAGTGATTTCGGATATAGTGGGAATAGTCATATCTAAAAAAATCTCGGGAAATTAGAAAGAAAAACAATGCTTCAACTATGAAATTTTGAGTTCCAGTTTCCAAATCCTCAGAGTCAATCATATTGAAAGGTTTGTGCCAACTCAAAGTTGCAAAACGCAGGCATTTTCCTGTAACTTGGTGCATAACAAATTTAGATTCCTACTCAAAATTATACCTAATCAAAATAAATAAAATACCAAATTTTGCAGAAGGATAATAAGGCATTACCTTTTACTCTGAGATTGAGTACAACTAAACACCAAATTTGCAGCATAACCCTAGGCAACAACCAGAAGAGCGATGGTTTGGGGATAAGAAGTAACAAAAGGAATGGGAGAAGGAGGACATGAATAGAGATTAGAAGAATATGAGAAAGAGGGATACTAAAGGGTTTATGCGATTTGTGGACGCTGACGGCGATGATTGTCTGGTTGTTACGGGAATGATGAAATAAAACAATTTAACGAAGGATGGTGGGTGGCCCAAATCGATTGCTAACCTGAATCTGACAGCGAGTACTGCTTGGTTATGGACTAAAGTAACTTTCTTGGGTGGTGGGGTTCGCTGGCAGGAGATTCTTGGAGCTCTGTTGCAGAATAGGCATGTTTCGCTACTGTGCCGAAGAGTGAAGCAGCCGCCGTCTGTTTGCTTGAAAGAAAACTGGCATTCCGCATACCAAAAGAAAGGAAAAAAGTAGTAGTAGGGGAACATTGAAAGGACACCAACGTTTTGTAGACCTACTGTGATAAGTAATTGATCAATGAAAAGCCTCAATGAATTAATAGATTCTTGGATATTTTTATAAAAAAAAATCATTTCAATTCAAAACAATTATGTGTCAACATAGCAAGCTGCTAGGTGTCGCTTCAAGAGCCTTCTGCAGCTGCTATTATACATATATACATACATATATATATATACATACATATATATATATATATATATATATATATATATATATATATATATATATAGATTTTCAATGGGGAGATTTTCATTTTATAACATTTTGGAATCTAAAGCATAAAATATCCAACTTTTATTTTTCATTGAATCAATACCTAATTACCATAATGATGTAATAGGAAATAATCTCTGTATATTAGCTGTATAATCTTGTAGAGTAAGAAAAATATTCTCTTAATTAGGTAGAGATTTTCTTTCTTTTATAGGTAGAGATTTTCTTTCTTTTATAGAGACTAAATTTATTCCTGATTCACAGGACTGTAATCCTATATATATGTAGGCCTTCTTCATGAATAAAACACACTTACCTTCCCCATCAAATTCTGTCTTGTTCTAAAACTTTTCATGGTATCAGAGATATGAGTGGGGACGGGAGTGGTGATAAAAAGGGATGCAGTGATGTCTCAACCAGAAAGATGATGTCTCCATATTTTCTTTCAACAAATGATAACCCAGGAAATATCATTACACAGGTTTAGCTGAAAGGAGAGAACTATGACGAATGGGCAAGAGCGATAAGAACGGCGCTCAGAGCCAAAAAGAAATATGGATTCATTGATGGTGCTATAAAACAACCTACAGAAGACTCTTCAGAGATGGAAGATTGGTGGACTGTTAACTCCATGTTGGTTTCATGGATGTTAAACACAATAGAACCAAGTTTGCGATCAACCATCTCATATATGGAAATCGCAAAAGATCTTTGGGATGACATTGAAGAATGATTTTCTGTGGCAAATGGACCATGTATTCATCAACTCAAAACCGAGTTGGTAGAATGCAAACAGCAAGGAATGGCAATAGTGATCTATTATGGAAGATTGAAGATGATATGGGAAGAATTGGCAAACTATGAGCAGAATCTAGTGTGCAAATGTGGGAACTACAATTGTAATATTGCTGCAGAATTGGATAAGAAACGAGAGGAAGAAAGGTTGCATCAATTCTTAATGGGATTAGATGACTCAATTTATGGAACAATACGTTCTAACATTTTGAGTACTGAACCATTGCCACATTTGAATCGAGCATATGCTATGGTAATTCAAGAAGAACGAGTTCACAATATAACTCGTGGAAAGGAACAACGAAGTGAGCACATGGCCTTCGCAGTACAAACAAGTTCGACATTAAAAGGACGAACTAAAAATAAAGATAAGTCCATAGTCTGCACCAACTGTAACAAAATGGGCCACAATGTTAAGCCATGTTTCCAACTTGTTGGTTATCCAGACTGGTGGGGAGATAGGCCAAAAGACAGCGGACGTCGTGGATAGGGAGGATCAAAACAGACCACTAACCCAGCTGGTAGGGGACGTGGTGGATCAATTCGAGCTAATGCGACATGTACACCAGGACAGGGTAATGATGCAACTAATACAGAAAAAGGAGGATTGAGTGGACTGAGTGGTGAGCAATGGAACACGTTGATCAATCTTTTGAATGCACAAAAAGATGGAAATCAAGGAAAATTGAATGGTACGTATAACACCATGAGATGGATAATTGATAGCGGAGCTTCTCACTATATGACTGGAAGTCTTGAATTGATGAATAATGTGAAAGTTACTCATTCCGTCCCGGTTGGATTGCCAGATGGAAAGGAGATTATGGTGAACAAAGAAGGAGCTGTGATGTTGAATAAACATTTAAAATTGAACAAAGTTTTATATGTTCCTGATTTGAAGTGTAACTTGATTTTTGTATCACAGCTGACTAAGGAAATGAATTGCACAGTTCTATTCACTAATACATTTTGTGTAATGCAGGACCACAATTCGAGGATGCTGATTGGTGTGGGTGAGAAGCATGAGGGGCTCTATTACTTCAAGCAAATCGGAGGACTGAAGAGTGCTATGGCTTTGAAAAAGGTGCGAAATGACAGCTTTGAAATTTGGCATCAGAGGTTGGGTCATCCTTCCAATAAGATTATTAGTTTGTTATCTGTTGTTGATGTTAGTAGTGATAAGTGTGATAGTTGTAAAATTTGTTTTCGAGCAAAACAGATTAGAAGAGAGTTTTTATCTAGTAACAGCAAAGCTTCTAGCATTTTTGAAATGATACATTGTGATTTATGGGGTCCTTATAGAACTCCAACTCTTTGTGGTGCACATTATTTCTTGACGATAGTTGATGATTTTTCAAGAAGTGTGTGGGTTTATTTGTTACGAAATAAATCTGAGGTAGGACAGTCTCTTTGCAATTTTTTTGCATTAATACGAAGACAATTCAATGGAAATGTGAAAATAGTGCGTAATGACAATAGAATTGAATTCACTTGTCTACATGAGTACTTTAAAGAGAATGGTATAATGCACCAAACAAGTTGTGTTGGGATGCCTCAACAAAATGGAAGAGTAGAACGAAAACACCGACACAAACTGAATGTAGCTCGTGCTCTTCGTTTTCAGGCAAACTTGCCTATCGAATTTTGGGGAGAATGTGTGTTAATTGCAGCCTATTTAATTAATAGGACTCCGTCGATGTTGTTAAAAGGAAAAATGTCTTATGAATTATTGTATGGTCAAGCTCCATCATATGGAAATATTTGAGTATTTGGTTATTTGGCTTATGCTCATAATCAACGATGAGAATGAGATAAATTTGCCAGTAGAAGCCGCAAATGTGTTTTTGTTGGATATCCTTTTGGAAAGAAAGGATGGACTTTGTATGATGTTGAAACAGGTGACTTGTTTGTGTCTCGAGATGTGATTTTTGTAGAGAATCAGTTCCCCTATATGCAAAAATCTGACAATGAACCAAGAATGGTTAACAATACACATGATGATCTTTTGACTGAAGAAGAATTGGATTTCTTCGATAAAATGCCTGAACAGAAGAATAATGATAGAGCAGATCAAGCAGTCATTGAGTCCAACAATAAGCAAGATCAAGGTATGACTACAGCTAGGGGGGGTACAACTGAAACTGAAACAAGTCAAGAATTGCAACCCGAAGAGATGCTTGGCCGTGGTCACAGGAAAAAAACGTGACAATGTTTTGTTAAGGGATTTTGTCTTACATACTGTGAAAGTAATGAGCCCCTCTGAAACATCACTTGATCATCAGCATTCCTCAGGTAGTCCTTATCCTCTTACACATTATGTGAACTGTGATAAATTTTCTTTGTTTCACCGTGCTTTCTTGGCAACAATTACTACAGGAGTTGAACCCAATTCTTTTGCTAAAGCTATGAAAGATAAACAGTGGAGATATGCTATGACAAAGGAAATACAAGCCTTGGAAGACAATGAAACGTGGACAATAAAGAAATTACCACCGGGAAAGCAAGCAATAGGATGCAAATAGGTGTATCGCATAAAGTATAATGCAGATGGAACAATTGAACGTTACAAGGCTCGATTAGTTGTTCTGGGAAATAGGCAAGTTGAAGGAATATATTACAATGAAATGTTTGCACCTGTGGCAAAAATGACTACTGTCCGCACTTTTCTTATAGTTACTGCAGCTAAAAATTGGGAACTTCATCAGATGGATGTGCAAAATGCATTTTTACATGGGGACTTGCAAGAAGAGGTGTACATGCGCATGTCTCCGGGTTTTTATGCTCACAAACCAGGAATGGTGTGTCATTTGAAGAAATCTTTGTACGGGCTACGTCAGGCTCCTCGATGTTGGTTTGCGAAATTAGCTTCTGCGTTGAAGAAATATGGTTTCAAGCAATCTTATTCTGACTACTCTCTTTTCACTTTGCACCGAAACCAAGTGCAAATCCATGTTCTTGTTTATGTTGACGACATTATTATGTCAGGTAATGACCACTCAGCTATACAAATATTTAAATAGTATTTGGGTAGTTGTTTTCATATGAAGGATTTGGGAGTCTTGAAGTATTTTTTGGGCATTGAAGTTGCGGTAGTTCTGAAGGAATTTATTTGTGTCAATGGAAATATGCCTTGGATATTGTTTCCGAAGCCGGTTTCCTTGGTGCTAGACCAGTTTCTTTCCTTATGGAATAACATCATAATTTGGCAATGGCAAAAGGTGATTTTTTGCCTCATCCATAAAGTTATAGGCGGTTAGTGGGTTGACTTATTTATCTTTCGGTCACCCGACCTGAATTATCCTATTGTGTGCATGTGTTGGCACAGTTCATGCAGCAACCCCGCAAAGAACATTGGGAGGCAGCCTTGAGAGTAGTTCGTTACTTGAAAGGGAAACCTGGTTAAGGTATATTGCTACGGTCACAGAATAATCTGCATCTTTCTGCTTGGTGTGACTCTGATTGGGTGAGTTGTCCTTTTACTCGTCGTTCTCTGACAGGTTGGTATATTCACCTTGGTGGTTCTCCCATTTCCTGGAAGACCAAGAAGCAACAAATTGTTTCTCGGTCATCGGTTGAAGTAGAATATCGTTCTATGGTTATGACTACTTGTGAGTTAAAGTGGTTGCAAAGTTTGTTACTTGATCTTGGTGTCCATCATTCAATACATGTACAGTTATATTGTGACAGTTAGGCAGCCTTGCATATTGCCTCAAATCCAGTATTCCATGAACGCACCAAACACATTGAGATTGATTGTCATTTTGTTCGTGATCGTGGGGTTATTCGACCAATGTATATTCCTACTAGTTCTCAGTTAGCTGATATCTTCACAAAAGCATTAGGTGGTCATCAATTTGAACATTTCCTTTGCAAGTTGGGCATTCTTAATACTTGAGGGGGGGGGGTAATAGGAAATAATCTCTGTATATTAGCTGTTTAATCTTGTAGAGTAAGAAAAATATTCTCTTAATTAGGTAGAGATTTTTTTTTTCTTTTATAATAGGAAATAATCTCTGTATATTAGTTGTATAATCTTGTAGAGTAAGGAAAATATTCTCTTAATTAGGTAGAGATT
Source organism: Voacanga thouarsii (assembly GCA_026120185.1). NCBI lineage: Eukaryota > Viridiplantae > Streptophyta > Magnoliopsida > Gentianales > Apocynaceae > Voacanga > Voacanga thouarsii. Next base: position 976,826 of record JANUWF010001217.1, on the reverse strand, counting down.
TTCTTTCTTTTATAGAGACTAAATTTATTCCTGATTCACAGGACTGTAATCCTATATATATGTAAGCCTTCTTTATGAATAAAACATACTTACTTTTCCCATTAAATTCTGTCTTGTTCGGAAACTTTTCATGATGCAAAAGAAACCAGAATATATATATAAAATTTAGATTCAATTTTTATAAATTACGTATGTTAAAAGTTTATACCCTTATTTGTAGTGAATGAATGACATTTTATGAAAATTCGTATGAGTTTATGATTGTTTTTTCTTTTATTGCACTGTTAGATAAAAGAATAATGAAATTTCCGTTACAAAAAGAGCAAAAAACTGAAAAAGACAAAACAGGAAAAATCGAGGTTACATATTTCTGGAATTCAACCATAAGAAAATTCCAGATTTAATCTATGTGCACCCACATTCCAGAGCTTGGGACGCCCCGGTGAACAACGAAGAGAAGATAGTAGCCCGGTGGTGCAATCCTGCCAGATGGTGGAGCGACTGCCTCGATTTCCGTGTTTGTCGCCTTCTTCAGCGTCACAACTATCAATCTCTGGTTCTGAGAGAAGCCGTGGGTGGTGAATGGTGGTGCAATCATGGTTAGCTTGATGTCCGACTCGTTGACCTCGTCTTCCAAACTAATGTACACGTTAAACGGCTGTCCGTATCTCAAAATTTTGTCAGAGTTATTCTCGACTATTATAGGCTTGTGGCTTTCAAGCTCAGGAGCCAAATAAGGTGGGGAGAATTTCTCGACTTTGAGTTCTGTGGGATACTTGGATGTGAAGTTATAGAATTGATTTGGGTTGCTGCCTGCTACGAGAACTTTTCCGTCGGGAAGGAGAGCAGAAGATGCATGGTACATGCGAGCGATCTTTGAAGGCTTTAGTTCCTTGAATCTCTTACCCTTTGGCTTGTTGGGACTGTAAAGTACTGGTGTGAAATTGGGATCATCACCAGCCTCCCATGCAGAAGTTCCTGCCTTTGCACCGTTGAGCATGAGGAGATCCCCAGTAGGAAGGAACAACATGTCGCCCATAACTCTCCTTGATGGCATGTTCTCCTTAGCCCACTTAGGATTTGGATCGGTGATAACCATCCTGTTGCAGTCTTTTAATGCAGGGATAAACTTCCTTGGTGCGAACTCCGAATACTCGGCTGCATCACGAGAATTACCACCGCAAATAATGACTTCTGCTGCAACCACATCAGAGTTTTCTGGGCCAGGCACAAGTGGGAGAAGAGCAGACATTGCAGAAGGAGGGTAGTTCCTAGCCCCGCCCTTCAGATCGGGGAGCTTCCGGACAACCTCTCCAGTAAGTGTGTTGAGAACGATGGACTTGTAATTAGCGAACAAATAGACATTTCCATCGGGGAGTAGGTAGAGAAAGGGATAAAGGTTGTTCTCTTTCTTATCATTAGTCTCCCTAAGCAGAGGAAGATCAAACAGCTTCGGTTCGAAATGCAATGTGTTGGCTGGAACAAGTTCGTAGCTGAAAGATTTGCGACCTCCCACCACAATAAAGCTACCATCTTCCAACATTTGCTGAGAAGGGTACCTGCATATACAGTCAAGACATGAGCTTACTTTAGTTTTTTTAAGGACAAAGATCTTGGCTTCTCTGTCCCGTTATCAATTGGTTTTGAGTTGCTTTTCATAATATTTTAATAAGTTAAAAAGGCAAATGAGGTGTAAATGCAAAGGCTATAATTACTTCTTAAAAAAAATGAATCATACCATCTATCTGCGGCAAGGGCTGCTGAATTCTCCTCAAACTCAGAATTTGGCTCCATTGAAAGGGTCCTAACAGCTCTCATTCCTTCAATTGCGCCCCCTGTATTTACAAGGGCACCGTTGGATTGCAATCCTCCACCTGAACACCATGGATCGGTCATAAACTGCCACAGGAAAAAGAAAAACAAATAATCAGATTAAGATTTAAGAGTGTCATCTTTTAATTAGAAATAGCTAAAATTTCGACCAACTTTTGTGCCAAAAATGGCCCCATTAATTGGAGACATTCTTGTTTAAAATCGACAAGGCTTAAGAACAATACTGTATAGATATTTTTCAAGTAATACTCTCCATAGCTCACGCGTTGTTTCTTACCTCAAGGTGCAACTAAAGGTAAATATATAAAACAATTAAGATATTTCATTTTTTCTCCATAAATTTATAATGCCATTCAGCGACGAAAATAATAATACAAAGCTAAGGGGGGAGAAAGCGAGATGGTTATACCTTCAGCGTCCTGTAGGTTGAAGTCTCGGGATCGTATTCAATGGCATGAGCATAGCAGTCCGTCCTAGCAGGATCATTGGGAAGCGGACGACACCATGCAGGGTCGTTCAAAACTGCAGATGGGCCAAGATTGGTGGTATCAAACCAGATAACTTTGCCATTTGGCATCAACTGCAACTGCATGGCTGAAACCCCAGAATTCTCGTTATCGAGCTTCCAGACACCGAGGTTATCGGTTTCAAAGTCGGGCTTCCTGGTTTCCCTGCCACCATCATCCGATTTGTGCTCTGGCTCCTGCATTCCTGACCAATCCGGCTGACCAAATGAAAATCCAATGCCATGATGTCCACCAATGCCTCCGGCAAATCCGAAAGGAAACCCAACACCAAGGCGATCGACAGTGGTCACCCTGCGGCCAAAGGCGCAAACGAGAAGGATAGGAAGCAGAAGAAGGGCTTTCAATTGAAAAGCCATTGGAAGAAATTGATATTTCCTCCAATGGATATTGGTCCTATTTCTTAATTTCTTGTTTCAATCAGTGACTCTTTTTCTTCCTCGAATGGATATTCTTTGGCTTCTGCATGGCTCCTTTTTATAGTTGCAATGCATGAGAGATGGACGACGCAAAAACCGGGAAAAGGTGATTTTCTGTTTGACTATAATTTCGTCCACTCAAATTCCGGGGGAAAAAATTGAAACTTTCTACAAAAGCTAAACGCAAAAACAAATTATCCTTCCATTTTCCCCCTAAAATGATGCAAGAAACAAAATAGTATAGCTAAATTTTTTTTGATTTTTTGGTGAAGTTTTTAAATTACGTACTATTATATTTTTAATAATTAAAGAATTTAATAATGATATATATATATATATATATATATATATATATATATAAAATTAGTAACTGTAGAAGCCTCCCGTTGTGACATATAGCACCTTTCGCAGCTCAACACTTGGCCTCTTCAATCCTTTGGTGTTTAACCACTACTTCTTGACCTCTTACAATAATAGTTAAGATATATTTTAGATTTATTAGGTATGGTTCAGATTTCGTGAAAATTGAATTGAATTCACCCCACCCCCCCTCCATTCCTGCGTCTGTCTGGCTTCTTCTCCCATTAATGTTTTTGAACCCACAGACCCTCTCCGAAGCTTTCATTCATGCAACTCAATTTTGAACCTTTTGATATTCCCAGAACAAAGAAAAATGGCTGGTGAAAACTCTTCTGCTAAGAGATGGCTTCCTCTTAAAGCTAATCCTGATGTTATGAATAAGTTTTTTCTTTTTTTACTTTTTTTACCCCTAAAATTCATAGTTCTAATATTTCTTTGTGTTTGATTTGATGATTTCCAAGTAAAATGATAGCTGAACCATTCATTCATGAGCTACTGCTATTGTTGTAATCTTTTTTGTTGGATTTTTTTTCCCTTGACCTGAACATCCTAGGACCATGGAGAAAAGGAATTTTTTGCTTCCCAAAAGCCAAATATTTCCATTTCTATTTTATTGTTATTAATACTATCAAGTGTATTGGTTTTTAACTTTTGGACTATAATAAATTGAATGCTGTGTTTTCCCCATAAATGGAAGGTCATCTTCGAGAGAGGCTCTAGGGATGTTGGATCTGTGGGCTGTGTCCTGAGGCAGTGAGAAAGCCTTGAATTGGCACATGAGTTTTTGCAAGAAGTTTAGGTCTTTAAGGCCACCTCCAAATCCAACCGAGGAACTCATCTCTACTGTCAAGTAGCTTCTTTCAATTTACATAATTTGTTGCTCAACTTTGATTTTATTTAATTTTTATCACTATTTTAAATTGAATTTTATTTTATTCAATTGCATTTTTATTAGGGCTGAGGTAAAAAATGGCAATTTCTCTAATCTTGATTAATCATGAGCTCTATTGTCATTTGGGCTTCTTCTTCTTTAATCTAATTAGTTGGGGTTGCATGATTAATTATAGATTTTCCAAGTTGAGAACTTGTGATTCCAGTGCTTCTCTTACTAGCTTCCTCCAGCCTAAAGAAAAAGAAAAAACACATGTTGAGAAAGGGAAAACAAGAACCACAGTAGAAACATAATCTTGAAGGGATTACCATTAGAGAGAAGAAATTTGATGAAAAGGGTTAGTTTTGTGCGTATTGTTTTGGTTTTTCTTCACATGGTAAATGCTAGGTTGTGTTTAGTGCTAAAATACAAGCTTCATTTTGGATGTATTGTAAAAAAGAGAATGTATTTCGGAAGCCAATATGCAAGTCTTCTAGGTTGAATTTTAAGCTGCGAAAAATTTATTGTGTCTTCCATCTTTGTTGTTTATGTTATATGAACCACAGAAACAGAAAGGAGTGGATATTTTTGTTAACACTATTTTATCTGAATGTTAGGGAATAGCATTCTCCATGACAGAACGTGATCGTCTTGATCTTCGTGGGCTTCTGCCTCCAAATGTAATGTCTCGTGAACAGCAAATTGAGCGCTTCAATAAGTTTTGAGCAACCAATGCTTATCTCACTTTTATTTAAGTAAAAAGGATAGTGAAAATATTGTGTTTGTGTTCTTTGTACTATCTTGGAATGCAAATTTTTGGCATTGAATTACTTGAAAATGGAGATTTTGTTTTTCATTAAGAGGCCGATTCTTATAATTTATACCAATTTTTTAATATTAAAAGAACTGATATTTTCCCCTTTCCTTCTGACATAAGAGGGATTTAGTTTTTATTTTATTTTCTGGTTTTGTAATTACTTAGCTGTGAAGTTCACTCCGAAATTGCATTGTAATCTTTCTTCTGAAAATGCATGTGTGGAATTTAACAACTCACATTGTCTAACCCTCATTTAATTGGGTTGATACCATGGTTCACTTCTGTTGAATTTTATACTATCAGATTATCATTTTTGGGCTAAAAGGGTATTGTCTTGATTCAAGAACCAAGAAAAAGATGTATAGTTCTTAGGTTTTCTAGGACAGTCTATGGAACTAAAAAAAATTTCAATAGTTGAGAAACTAAAGAGGAGAAAAAAATGAAATGCTTTGTGTGGATTGTGCTTCTGCTACGGTAGTTCCTTTGGGGTCTTGGTGTTTCACTTGATGAAGTAGAGTGCTATGATGTTTATGGATTGGATGAAGAACTCTTGGAAATGGTTCCAAAGTCAGTGCTTGCTGTGTTGTCTCTCTCGCTCATTGTAAAACTAAGTACTTCAACTGCTATTGCCTTTTTTTAAAGATCTATCTCCTCCGACTACTAGCATGTAGATGTTAGTTAATAGGATCGACATACTTATGTGTCAACCAGATTCAATCTTGAGAATACGTGAAACGAACCATACCTTTGTAGATATCATCTTCACCAATACGATTCTTGAAGTCTTTGGCCTTCTGGTAATGCTCCAGACTCTCAAATCTTCTTCAATGTAATCTCCTTGGACCAGAAAATTGCTAATCGTATTTTATTTCTCTCTTTGTTGAGGGTGGACTCACACAAAAACTGAGAGAAAAACTCAGAGAGTAACAATGATGTTTCTCACGTATCTCTGAAATAGAGTTATATCTCAATATATATATTGGACTCTATCTCATAATACAAATCCTAATAGAATAAGAAAAGTATAGTTGAATACAACTATTTCCACTTATCCTATTCTATCTAAAATACGTCTTTTGATTTTCTGTAATTTTCATTAATAAATTATAAATAAATTATAATTTATTATTGTCCCATAATTAGGAGCCACTGAAAGGACTTGACCGGATATAATTAGACTAAACTCCAATAAATTATTTTGTCAATAAAAATAATTTATTAATTACGTTCCACTCCACTAAAAGAACGTAACTGCACTCTTAGTTTAATCGCAATTACTGGAGTAAATAATTATATCCATGAATTGATTGATCCAACAGTAGAATCTTTTTTTTTAGTTGCATGGCTTTAAATGAATATATATATATATATATATATATATATATATATATATATATATATATATATTATCTATAGCCTTTTCTTGGTTGCTGATGTTGTGTCTAGATTCAAAATAATAAGTAGATGGAAAAGATTGATTTGTACTTTGATTTTCAGTTAGCATCTTCATAAATCAATATTATGTTGCCTTGAATGAATCAATTGAATCATAATTAGAGATAACACAAAGATTAGTTAATTAGTTATTCCATTGGAAAATAAATCAAAACTCTAAAATGCTCAATTCAGACTGATGATATGGTTGGATGTGACATCACTATCTCATTGTTCTTGCTGTGGTGGGCGTATTTGTTGGTCTCATCTTGTCCTCTATGGATTTCTATTATTTGAACTTCTCTTCTAGAATAACCTTTCTTTTCTTTTTTCAAGAATTGGATCTCAACACATCTGAGCAAGAATTCAAGAATTGTTTGAGATTTGAGCACCAAACCAGGCTCTGAAATGTATATGGTATTTAAGTTCTTAATCATCGGTGGTGAGATTGTTGAAGAAGAAGGTGAGTGGGAAAAAGAAAATTTTTTTAGCTTCTCTTAAGTTTAAGAAAAGGATTTAATAACATTTCCAATAATTCCTCTTCCTTGATTGTCATTTTGATTCATCTCCTCAATTCAAGCTTATGGTGAGATTCCGCCCCAGAGATTTTGATTTTCCATTTACGTTTTTCTTGAATTCATTTAAGCTTTATTCGTTGAAAGTTTTGAAATTCAAATGGTAAAAATTTTCCCTCTTATAGGTCAACTGAAGATTGTGTTGTGAAGCATCAGAAGCAATGGCCACCATTGAAGCAAAAGAAACAAATTGAGGGAGTACATAAATATAAAAGCACAAATGTTTTACTCTGTAACAAACTTCCTAATGCCTTTTGAATCTACTTTTTTGTGTTTCTATGGTTTGATGTTAGTTTGTTGCCTTTTTTTGGTTTTGTGATTGAATGTTGTATGGGTATGATTTTCAAGAATTCATTTTTCTCCTTTTTATGTAGTTGGATTGTTGTGCCTTTTTTGAGTTGTAGGAAGAAGTTTACGCTTTAGATGTTATAATTCATATAGCATGAAATTTTCATGTGGGGGGAGGAGTTTTGTTTTGTTTGTGACCCTGATCGTTGTTCACATTTAAGTTTTAGTTGGAAGTTTCATTCTTTTCTGGTCATGCTTTTGGTAGGGCGTGAAGGCTTAAAATGGCAAAAATCATCAAAACGAAAGCATGTTAGCAAAACGAAAAATTTACCTCTGTGATTAAATAGCACTCTTCACACTAGTGTAGATATCTGTATAAGGATATTTGAGGCTAGTGGCTCACGTCCTTGCAAATGTCTACTGCGTCTTATCCACGCAAAGCTTTTAATCTTTCGAAATGGTACTCGTAGCACAGCCGGTAAAAACTTGAATATTGAGTTTTGATCAACTTTAGTGAAAACTTCAACGAAACTTTCTTGGGTTTCTTTCTGTAAAATGAAAATTGAATGCAGATAGCTATTTTCTTTGCTTTTCTTCTATAAAATGAAAGTTCACAGAAAGCCAAAAACTCCAACACACATTTGCATGATTTCCTCCGCTTTTTCAATCCTTCACTGAGAGAGAGAACAATCGTATAAAAACAGAAAGCCCATACTTTCTGTTATCTTCAGGCGAAACAACACGGGATCTATCCCGTGTTGTTTTTTTATTTAATCAATTAATTATATATATATATATTATTTTTAAAATTTTATTTTACCATTGGTCTTATTTATTGGGCCAATAAAATTATTTATTCTTGAATTTGAACACCTATAAATAATAAATCTTAATTATTTATTTTATGAATTTTATTAAACAGCTCAATAAATAATTAATAAGTCCAAATAGACCAATATAAAATTTCATACATTTTATCTAGTTTATATCCAGATTAATTTTCTAATTACTCCATCTGGGCCTTGGGCTCTGAATAATTAATTAACCAATTAAATTAGATAAAATAAATACTCTCTCTCGAATATTTTATTTTATTCTAGTTTAATAATAAATTAGACTAATAAAATAAAAACCCATAATTATCAAGGCCAATTTCTTAACGTAAATCTTTCATGACTTAAGGGCCATTCCGGGGATCAAAAGACACATTGCTTTGGCTACTAAAATGACCAAAATACTCCTATTATATAAATAGCTATATTTTATATTTTAAATATTTTCTAATATCACCATAATGAAATATTGACCCCAAGGACAATGCTGCATTAGCAAAGTCTTCGACCTACAGGTGTAATGACTAAAATACCCCTCTATGCATCGCCATGCAATTAGAGAGGAAGAGTGTACTAACACATCTCTAATAAACATCTACCATCTTTAGACCCCTAGTGCAATGATTCATGACTCTTGGAATATTTTCACTTTTCAAGAGAGCTACTCTAAAGTAAACATCCAAGTCATGTTCTCCAAAACCCTAGATAATTAGATTATTTGAATAGTTACAAGGGACGATATAACATAGAAGTTATTTTGTACAAGTTTGTCTTAACTAATTAGTCAAATATACCAAATATACAAGTATATTGGTTCTACAAAAGAACCTCAACTACAGTATATCAAAGTATATACTTCTAGTTTCGTCAGACTACCAACTCATATTCAAGCGGTAGAGTATTAGTTTACGTTGTAGCAGTAATAGTCTGAGTTTCTTTTAAATAGTACTTTTAGAAATCACTATTACAGGTCTTATTCTACGTATTCGAAATACGTTCATACCATGAATTGAGTGAACTACTCACTAGCTAAAGGTAAGCCATTTCTCATTTGAAATTCATAACACAATAACTTATACATGATGAGATTCTCAATCTCATCAATCGATTAAGAACAAGCATATATGTGTTAAATAACTCGTAATTCATACCTTACTGTGAAAGACCACCATTCACATGGATCATTTACTTAAACATAATGGGTCATTTCCAAATGAAAATCGTGTACAAATAAAATGTAAATTCACAAACAAATTTTGAGAACAAATTCTTTTATTAATAAATTCGATAATTACATCAGATAAACTAGTTTAGAGGGTATATATTCCAACAATCTCCCACTTACACTCTAAGATTAAGAAAGTCTGTAGGTGCCCACCCCTATGACGTTTAAGTGTCTCTTGAAGACTCTCTCAGCCAAAGGTTTGGTGAAGGGATCTGTTAGGTTGTTCTCCGAGGCTATCTGTTCCACCACGATTTCCTATCTCTGAATGAAATTCTGAATCAGGTGGTACTTCCTCTGAATGTGCTTTCCCTTCTTATGGTTCTAGGGTTCTTTGGATTGCAAGACTGCTCCAGAGTTGTCACAATACACCACAATCGGTCTGTCTATGTGTGGCATAACTCCAAGTTCTGAAAGAAACTTCTGGAGTCAGACTGCTTTCTTGGACGCTTCTGAAGCTGCCACATACTCAGTTTTCATAGTTGAGTCAACAATACAAGATTGCTTGATACTCTTCCATGAAACAGTTCCTCCAGACAAGGTGAAGACATATCCACTAGTGGATTTTCTCTCATCCTTATCTGTCTGGAAATCTAAGTTTGTGTTTCCAGTAGGAACTAAGTCGTCAGCTCTGTAAACCAGCGTATAATCTTTTGTATCATTGAAGTACTTAAGAATATGCTTTACAGCTTGCCAATGAACTTTCTCAGAGTTTAACTGATATTTGCTAATTAAGCTTATAGTGAAGTAGATACTTGGTGTAGTGCACAACATGGCATATATGAGACTTCCCACAATCGAAGCGTAGGAAATTTTACTCATTTTGTCTTTTTTTTCTTGAGATTTAGGGCAATCCTTAGAACAAAAAGATAACCCATGTGTTGGGGATATGCCCTAGAGTTAATTTGTACTTATACTATTGTCATTATGTTTTATATAATAATAAGAGGCTTTCCTTTCCATGAATAGTGAGTTTTGTTTTGTTGGTCATCAAGTACGTGACTTGATAGTAAAACCCTACAATGAATACAATGACTATTCTAAAACTGTCCCTGATCGATTATTATTATTGGAATAATAATAAATTAAGATTAGTATGTTTGTGACTTGATGGCTATGTTTTACTGGCCATGGATATTTGTGATATCGAGTCAAGACATAAATAAATGTTAGAGAACATTGTATTGGACATGACCCACTGTGATAGTACTTAATGGAATATGTCATAAATACTTTCTAACCATAATAATATTGAAAGTCCTTTGACCTATATTCTTCATAGTTTCCTACTTGATAAATTCTATATTTTGACATTGTCTAAAGTTGTCTTTAACCAGATAATAAATTAGACTACTGTTGGATATAGAATAAATCAAGGAGAGGAATATGATTGATTGTGAAGGAATTTGTCCCTCTCAGTTATGGGAGAGATATCTATGGGCCCCTTGATAACTTAGACTGTTAAAAATGTATGGCCGTGCTCAAATATATCAATCTAAGATATTGATATAATTTGTTTGAACAATCTACTATGGAATCAAGAAATAATTGATTAAGCTTAATAAGGATGACATGCTCCGTGCCTTATGCTTAATCTGGATATCGTGTGACAAAATGACTAACTATAAAATTATGGTTTGGTTCAAAGAGATCACCGATCTTCATTTAACCTGGATAGTTATAATGTTTTGCTAGAAACCGCTTATAACTTGTGGGCCATTTAAATATGATTTAGGCACACTGCCAGTGTTAAATGAATCTATAGGGTCACACAATAAGCGAACTTGTTAGGTTATTTTTCTGGTGACCATGTTCGATGAATCTGGAAATATGTCTAAGTTAATCGTACTTAGAAAATTTACTAGATACAATGAATCTGGAAATACGTCCACATTCGATGTATCTGGATGATGTCCAGATTATAAGAATCTGACTCGGTAAATTAATTAGTTAAATTACCGAGATAATGGCAGAATCTTATCATATCAGTTTTAATTTAATTTGAATTTAAATTAGAATATGATAAGATATTATTAGGGTTGGACTCTAAGAGGTTCGGGGGTTTTTAAGAAAACCCTATCCGTCTTTTCAATAGTCCAATTTTTCGGTTGAGAACATTCGTGCCATTCTCTACCAGAAAAGAAAAAAACCTCTCAAACCCTAGGCGCTAGCACTCCCCGGGTATCGAGTGAGTTCGCGGTGTGTATCCGATAGAGGACGTTCGCATACTGCAGCGTCTAGTGATTGTTTGGGTTGAACGTACAACAGCGCAACCAGAATCGAAGGATTTCGATTACAGCAACCAGAGGTAATTCTTAAACCTTAGATCATCTTAATCGTTTACTTGGGTCCTCGGGAGGGATTCGTGGATGTTTTTCACGTTTAGGAGTCCACGAATCATTTACTCATTTTGTCTTTTTCCTCTTGAGATTTAGGACAGTCCTTAGAACAAAAAGATAACCCATGTTGTAAGGTATTAGAGCTCCCTTGCATGAATCCATGCTAAACTTGGCCAGCATCTTGTCAATGTATGTCGCTTGAGATAATTCTAACGTTCTTTGCTTTCTATTTTTAAGAAGCTTAATCCTGAGAATGTAACTGGCTTCTCCCAAGTCCTTCATACTAAATTGACTAGACAGCCAAACCTTAGTAGATGATAATATCCTTACATCATTCCCAATGAGTAGAATGTCATTCACATATAGGACAAGAAAAACCACATTTATGCCTTCCAATTTCTTGTACACGCATGGTTTATCTTTATTTTGAATGAAACCATAAGACTTTAAGTCTTGTCAAAACAAATGTTCTATATTCTAGATGCCTGCTTAAGTCCATAAATAGACTTCTTAAGCTTGCAGAACATATGTTCCTGACCTTTAGCAATAAAACCTTCCGATTGGGACATATAGATGTTTTCGTTAAGATAGTTATTAAAAAATGCCATATTGACATCCATTTGCCATATCTCATAGTCGTAATGACATGCAATGGCAAGGAGGATACGGATGGACTTAAGTATGGCTACTGAGGAATAGGTTTCATTATAATCGATTACCTCTTTTTGAGTATACTCTTTCACCACAAACTTAGTTTTGAATATTTCCACCTTTCCATCCGTTCCTCTTTTCCTTTTGTATAACACTAACATCTAATAAGTTTTATCCCTTTAGGTGAAATTACAAGATCCCAAACCTGATTGAAGTCTTAGACTCAATCTCGGCTTTCATTGCTTCATGCTACAGATTTGCATCGGCATCAGCAATAGCCTCTTTGTATCTAATAGGATCTTGTTCCTGATGGTCAGAAATCAGCTCGAAAGCCTCTCCTATCCATCTTTCTGGAACTCTAAATATCCTCCCACTATGACAAAACTTCATTTGTATAGGTTCTTGAGGCTGTGCCTTTTTTTTGTTCTATAATCGGGTTCGAAGAAATTGATTTCAAAGATAATTTCTCTTCAAGTTTCAATCTTGTTGAACCTTTGGTGGAAGTACTTTGATTATCCTCTAAATATCTAGTATTAGTACTTACCAGTACTTTCTGCTCCTTGGGATGATAAAAGTAACCTCCTTTTGTTCCTTTTGGATATTCAACAAAGTAGTATAATTTTGATCTTGATTTTAGTTTGTCTCCATTGATCAGTACATAAGTTGTACAGCCCTATATTCTGAGATGATTTAGAATTGGCTTACGCCCAATCCACATCTCATACGGTGTCCTAGGTACTGACTTGGAAGGCACCAAGTTCAGAATGTATGCAACTGTTTCCAAGGTATATCCCCAAAAAGAGACTGGAAGAGAAGTATGAGACATCATGCTTTGGACCATTTTCATTAATGTTCTGTTCATTCTTTCAGTTACTCCATTCTGTTGGGGTGTACCCGGCGCAGAGAGTTGGGATACTATTTCATGATATACCATGTAATCCTTAAACTTACTGATGAGGTATTCTCCACCACGATCTGATCGTAAAGTTTTGATCAGTTTACTTATCCGACGCTCCACTTCAGTCTTAAACTCTTTTTCGGATATTTTATTTTATTCTAATCTAATAATAAATTAGACTAATAAAATAAAAATTTATAATTATCAAGACTAATTTCTTAACCCAAATCTTTTATAACTTAAGGGCCATTTCGGGGACCCAAAGACACATCGCATTGGCTACTAAAATGACCAAAATACCCTTACTATATAAATAGTTATATTTTACATTTTAAATATTTTTTAATATCACCATAAGAAAATATTGACCCCAAGGACAATGCTGCATTAGCAAAGTCTTCGACCTATAGGTATAATGACTAAAATACCCTTCTTTCTATGCATCGCCGTGCAATTAGAGAGGAAGAGAATACTAACATATCTCTAATAGACATCTACTATCCTTAGACCTCTGGTTCAATGATCCACAACTCTTGAAATGTTTCCACTATTCAAGGGAGTTACTCTAAAGTAAACATTCAAGTTATGTTTCCCAAGACCCTGGATAATTAGATTATTTGAACAGTCACAAGAGGTAATATAGCATAGAAGTTATCTTGTATAAGTCTATCTTAACTAACTAGTTACATATACTCAACATACAAGTATATTAGTTTTACAAAAGAACCTCAACTACAGTATATCAAAATATATACTTTTAACTTCGTCAGACTACCAAGCGGTAGAGTATTAGTCTACATTGTAGCAATAATAATCTGGGTTTCTTTTAAATAGTACTTTTAGAAACCACTATTACAGGTCCTGTTCTACGTATTTGAAATACGTTCATGCCATGAAGTAAGTGGACTACTCATTGGCTAAAGATAAGCCATTCCCCATTTGAAATTCATAACACAATAACCTATACATGATAAGATTCTCATTTTCATCAATCAGTTAAGAACAGACATTTATGTGTTAAGTAATCCGTGATCCATACCTTACTGTAAAAGATCTCCATTCATATGGATCACTTACTTAAACATAATGGATAATTTTTAAACGAAAATCGTGCACAAATAAAATGTAAATTTACAAACAAATTTTAAGAATAAATTCGATAATTATATTAGATAAACTAGTTTAGAGGACATATATTCTAACAGGGTGAGATATTATTGGTTGTTATGTCTCTTTCTTCCTTTGTTTTTGCCATTTTTTTATTTGTTTTTAAATCCTACCATAAAGGTGAACTTGAATAAGAAAAAAGGTTGTCTTTAGCTTCCTTTTCGTAAGCCAAAAGAATTTCAAGAAAAATTGAACATACTTTTCTTCTTTGTGTCTGAATATAAGTAGATACATGTACAGTTGCTGGAATTATTGAGAGATAGGTAGAGGTATATACTGAATTTGAAAGTGGTGGAATTGTTCAAGAAGTTGGGAAGAAGATGTTGGAAGATCAAGAAGCTAATTTGCTACAAAGGTATTTGGGTAACAATGTCAGAGGACTTAATAAAGAAGCTTTCAAGATCAGTGTTTGGCAAAGTTAGTTTTTTCTGTCAATTCCTACTAGAATTACTTGCTCATTGTTTTGCAGAAATGGGGTTATTCTTTCTTTTCTCTATTTTTGTTTTTGCTTGGAAGTCTTTGATTTTTGGGCTTTTGGCTCCCCAATTTCATTTATAGTATGGGCATTATGGCCAAGGAAGAAAACGAATGTGATGTTTGTGCTATACAGCATAGGGGGTGAAAATCAATATACTTCTTTTGCTATCTTCAATTCTGCAAGGAATATGGTTTGAAATGTTTTTGGCTGTCAAGATATAATTTTGCAGTATAAACTACAGTTTACATTTTGTAACACAATAAAATATGATTGTATTTGTTATTCAGGAATTTTTATCTCTATTTGGTAACAAAATACAAGCTTTGATAATAGGATGTTCTGTGTCCGCACACTAGTATACTTATGGTCCTTTATAACATCTAACGTGATAAATGGAATGTTTATTTGTTTATCAAATGGTAGGAATGGAGTGGAAGTGTTTCATCATTCTGTTAAACTTTTAATACCAGAGCTTATTTCACTAAAATCTGCCATTTCCTCAAGTTGAATAGAGAGTATTGTTGATTTTAAGTTGCTGCTATGGCTAGAGGAAGATCTCAATATGTGTTTTTTAATAAATTGAGTAAGGGAAAGTAAGATAAAAGAGTCCTTTTTAGCTGTATGATTGCTTTCTGATGTCAATGACATAAACTAATTGTTAGTGAGATTTGAGGTATCAATTTTGTTTACATAGATTAAGTATATTTTGTAGATGATTGCTTCATCCAAGGATGCATTGTCTACAGCAATGAAGAAGTCCAACATCATCAAGTTTTGAAAAAAGCAATCAAGTAATTATCTACAAATATTTATGCATAAATAAAAATGTTAGCTGAGTGTTTTGCCATTGTGAGGATCTATATTTTCCTGTCTATTACAGCTGAATACATACTTACTACTGACATTGAGCACAGAATAAAGTACTTGGCAGAGAAAGATAAACAATGACATTTTCTTTTCTTTATATGACATGGCATGTTCATATCTTGATGATGAAACATACTAATGGAGGGATTGATTAGTGCAAGAGTGAATCCTATACGGGCTTCTTCCACAGAGGAAAATGTTGTTTCTCTGGTTGCTTTTTTTTTTTTTTTTTTCCAAATAAAGAAAATTGCTTGTGGTAGTAATATTGGGAAAATGAGACATCTCAAGTCATTCACTTCAGTTGCTACCTCAGTTCAGCCACTAGAGGCCTCCAAACTAGACCGTTTTGGCAACACGTTGCCATCCAAGGGCAATATTCAAGATCAAGAGAAACTCTTGATGCAAATAATAATTTAGCTACAGAAGAAAATGATTTGGCTGGAGTGTATTTGTTTGCCTTTCTGAATTTTTTAACTTAATTTGGTATCAGTTTTTGCTTAGATGAATTTAATTCACGGTAGTGATCTAACTGATACAAGCTTTCTTCGATTTTTTTTAGAGGTCCTTGAGGTGTGGCACAATGGAGATGCAGTTTGCTTTGATGTAGATAGTACATTGTGCATAGATGATGGCATTAATGAACTTGTTGAATTCTGTGGAAGTGGAGAGGTCGTTGCAGAATGGACTGCTCGGTTAATTTTTATAAATTTTGAGAGTGATTATTAAAGTTTTAGTTAGAGTGTTCTTAATTTCATCTATTATTGGGTTATTCTTGCTTTTCTAGGGCAATGGGTGGTTCTGTACCCTTTGAAGAAGTATTGTCTATGAGGTTATCTCTGTTAAAATCTTCATCAGCCCAAGTCCAGAAGCTTTTTGAGGAGATACCTCCTAGGCAAGGAATTCAATTTTATTATTAGAAGTATCTTAAAGCATTTGTTTATTTTGGTGATTTAGGATTTCAGTTTGGCCATGTTTTGTCTAATGTGGTAAATAAGTAGGTGTTGGAAATTCAGTCCTAAATAATTTATATTAAACAAGTGAATGGTCATTGCTATATTGGAAGAATAGTTTCATAGAATACCCTTTTGAACTTTCATAGCTACTGATGGCAAGGTAGTTTTAAATTTCCCCGCTAATTTGATTAGCTGGGAAAAAATTATGATATTGGGTCCTTCCACCCTTAAAATGTCGCAAAAAGGCAGCAACTGCCAACTAAATTTTAAAATACTGAAACATTAATCATGAAAAACCACATATGTGAGTTGTAGATTAATATCATGAGATATGATATGAATTCATTATAAGGCCAATACCACAATTATGTAACATCAATCACCATATTAAACAAAAAAATGAAGAAACATTCAAGTAAAATCCATCCCATAATTCACCTAAAGTAGTACTCAATTTGCTTTACAATATTAGCTCTCAACACTAATGTCGGAGAAGGTAGCATAGGAGCCCCAAAGGATGTAGAATGAAGATGGGTGGGTAAGGGGTTTTAACAGAGCTTGGAGGAGCAGAAGGGATATAATATATGGCACCAGGTGAACATGTAGTATATTACCATATCAGACAATTTCAACAGATAAAATGTGTCCCAAATTATGATAAAGTCCATAAAGAACATTTATGTTTTCATAGATTACCTGTAGCTCATATTTAATATATTATAATATATATTAAAAAATATTTATGTTATACTCCCGTGCAACGCACATGCATCAACCTAATTTATATAAATATATAAAAGCCAAAGGAGAAACCTATGGTGTTGCCAAGTGTGCTTGAGAATGACTATTGTGATGACACCTGGCATGTCTTTGAGCTTACTGATGAGACATATGGCACTGTCCCCTTGTTGACATTTGAAAGTACTGAATGTAAAAGAATGAATTCACACACATATGAATTAAGAGTTTTCTTAAACCTCTTGATTTCTACTCTAAAGTCTTTTTAGTTCCCACTTATTATCTTTTTGAGAATTTCAAAATGAGTGTTTAGTATTTAACTATTGTTATCAATACTTATACAACACTATTTTGAGAAGCATCTGATTGTATGGGTTGTTGTCAATCTTCGCCAGAAGGGGATTCAAACTCTGACGAGGATTAGAATCGATATGGGTAGGGTCATAACCCTCGCTCCTCTAACGGGACTGCCGGTGGGGCTGGGGATGGAGGGGTTCATGCCTTCTCGGAGTTCTCACTGTCTGAGCTCAAAGCAGCTACCAATACCTTCAGCTCTGATTTCATCGTCTCTGAGAGTGGAAAGAAGGCTCCTAATGTTGTCTATAAAGGTCGGTTACAAAATTGTTGGTGGATCCCTATTAAGAAATTTACTAAAATGACTTGGCCTGATCCCAAACAGTTTGCGGTATTTTCCTCTCAACTCTTGAATTAACTCTTCTTTTCCATGTTTCACGAATTTAATTTTGTTTCTTTGGGTTTCATTTCCCCATTTAAATTTTTGTGTGGTTTTGTGGTTTTTTTTGTTTAAGGATGGGCTTGGAGTGTTGGGAAATTGAGTCGTAAAAGGCCGGCCAATTTAATAGGATACTATTGCGATGGTGATGAGAGCAATAGTATCCTCTTGATTTCTACTCTAAAGTCTCTTTAGTTCTCACTTATCATCTTTTTAAGAATTTCAAAAGGAGTGTTTAGTATTTAACTGTGGTTATCAATACCTATACAACACTATTTTGAGAAGCATCTGATTATATGGATTGTTGTCAATCTTCGCCAGAAGAGGATTCTCACTCTGACGAGGATTAGAACTGGTATGGGTAGGGTCATAACCCTCACTCCTCTAACAGGACCGCTGTGGAGCTGGGGATGGAGGGGTTCATGCCTTCTCGGAGTTCTCGCTATCTGAGCTCAAAGCAGCCACTAATACCTTCAACACTGATTTCATCGTCTCCGAGAGTGGAAAGAAGGCTCCTAATGTTGTCTATAAAGGTCGGTTGTAGAA
This sequence comes from Voacanga thouarsii, assembly GCA_026120185.1. Lineage (NCBI taxonomy): Eukaryota > Viridiplantae > Streptophyta > Magnoliopsida > Gentianales > Apocynaceae > Voacanga > Voacanga thouarsii. The sequence continues at coordinate 958,280 of JANUWF010001217.1, read as the reverse complement.
TCGTCAGTGGATCATTGTTAAGAAATGTACTAAAATAGCTTGGCCTGATCCCAAACAGTTTGCGGTATTTCCTTCTCAACTCTTGAATTAACTCTTCTTTTCCATGTTTCACGAATTTAATTTTATTTCTTTGGGTTTCATTTCCCCATTTAAATTCGTGTGTGTTTTTGTGGTTTCTTTTGTTTAAGGATGAGGATTGGAGTGTTGGGAAATTAAGGTGTAAAAGGCCGGCCAATTTAATAGGATATTGTTGCGATGGTGATGAGAGCAATAGTATCCTCTTGATTTCTACTCTAAAGTCTCTTTAGTTCCCACTTATCATCTTTTTGAGAATTTCAAAAGGAGTGTTTAGTATTTAACTATGGCTATCAATACCTATACAACATTATTTTGAGAAGCATGTGATTATATGGATTATTATCAATCTTCACCAGAAGAGGATTCTCACTCTGACAAGGATTAGAACTGGTATGGGCAGGGTCATAACCCTCGCTCCTCTAACGGGACCGCTGGTGGGGCTGGGGATGGAGGGGTTCATGCCTTCTCGGAGTTCTCGCTGTCTGAGCTCAAAGCAGCCACCGATACCTTCAGCACTATTTCATCATCTCCGAGAGTGGAAAGAGGGCTCCTAATGTTGTGTATAAAGGTCGGTTGCAGAATCGTCAGTGGATCGCTGTTAAGAAATTTACTAAAATGGCTTGGCCTGATCCCAAACAGTTTGCGATATTTTTCTCTCAACTCTTGAATTAACTCTTATTTTCCATGTTTCACGTATTTAATTTTGCTTCTTTGGGTTTCATTTCCCCATTTAAATTCATGTGTGCTTTTGTGGTTTCTTTGTTTAAGGATAAGGCTTGGAGTGTTGGGAAATTGAGGCATAAAAGGCTGGCCAATTTAACAGGATACTGTTGCGATGGTGATGAGAGCACCTTTTTTACTGTTTGCTTGATTCAAATGGCTTATTTGACCATTGGTTGTGCAATTTTCAATCCACATTTATGTCTATGGTTTTGTTCCCTTACTATCTCGATTTTCATCCATGGGAAATCTACTTATGTTTGTATTTTTTGTGATTGAGATTGATAATTTCATATGTACGGCAAGAGTGGTAATTCTAGAGGCGACAGCAAGGATGGCGAAGGTGGCGGCAAAGGAGAAGGTGGAGGTGGTGGCAAAGGAGGCTCTGATTCTCGTGGTATTAGAGTATTCAAAAACTCAGGAGGTGGTTGTGATATTATGAAAGCCCTGGCAGAGGGAGAATACAAGAAAATATGATGAATACAAGAAAACTCATGTCTATTTTAAAAACATGATGGATTCAGAACAGGAGAATACAAGAAAATATCTTGCTTGGTCTCCCAATGGACCAAGATAAATACGAGGAAGTTATCTGGGTTTGCTGCTTGGAGAAAGATTTGGAAATGAAGGAATTTGGGGATCAGACTAAAATTGGAGAGCGTGGCGGCCAAAAGCAGCGCATTCTGCTTGCCAGGGCTGTTTATCAAGATTGTGATATCTACCTGCTCGATGATGTTTTTAGTGTAGTTGATGCTCACACTGGTTCTGAGATATTCAAGGTGCACTACAGATTCTTGATAACCATGTAGATATAAGGAAGCATTGTAATGCATTCAAGTTATGATGGATTTTTCTTTGGAAAACTGGACTGACTAGATAACTTTTTATTCAAGGCAAACTATGAGCAGTAACAAAAGTGGAATGAAAGCCCAGTGATGCTTGAAAAGAACTAGCTTAAAACCCCTTAAAAGGACCAATATTTGTAGAATATTTTTTTTGTGCTCAAATATGAGAGACTCTTATTCGTTTTTTATTGGGGTACTAACACACCTGTAATATGTACATCTGAATTAAATTGAAAATTTTTGCTATATTGGTTCTATATTAGCTCTTTTTGGCTTCTTTTCTAACTTTTCTTGACCCTTGATGCAGAAGATGCAAGCATTTCTGCATTGGCGCAAATCTAAGACTACGTTTTGTGCATAGCATATATTTTAAAATAGACAATTAATTTTATTATCTCAAAGGTGATTTATATCAATTGATGTTTTCAAATAATGCCTATATATAAATATCATATAGGCACTATTGCTTGCTTAAATGTAACATATTTATTCTGAAATTTTATTCTAATTATCTTGGAAAAACATAACATAAATACAGATAGTGGGAATTGCATTTGAAATGAGTGGCAGTTCTAGAACTGGTGACAAAGACGATGGAGGTGACAACAAACGTGGTGGAAGGCTCTTATATCTTGACAGATGCTTTTGGAAGCAGCGTGAAAGGCTATTTTTTCTGATTTGCATAATAATTAGAAGAGGAAACAAAAGTGTGGTATAAACTTCGGAAATGACTTATTGTAGGCTATCTACTTGGTATGAAAAATATATTTTAACATTAATACATTGAATTGTGATAATATTTAACTGTTAACTGAACAGATCAAGCATCTGTTGTTCATACATCGAATTTGTCACTTTGAATTCAAATAGAGGCTCTTTCTAAAAGATTTTTTTTTTAGAAAAATAAAAATTCTTTTAATTCATGTAGAATATTAATTAAGTAATTAATCAAATTATCTAATAAGCTATATATATATAATATTAATACTAAATTTATTAAATTTTTAGAGTATGTTCTCTTGAAAAGAATAAAACTATAATATTATCTAAATTCATTAAAAATTTAAATTAATTAAGCAATTAACTAAATTAACTAATAAGATGTACATGTATTTAATATTAATATGTTGAATCTTAACAACTTATCAACTTGTGCAACACACGTACTATCAAACTAGTTTATATAATAGTAGAACTCAATCTTTTTATTAGGAGGTTACTGATGGTAATTTATATAATATTTTTATTATAACAAAAAATAATGTTTGTTTAGGAATAACTAAAAATAAAATGTGCACATTTAATTTAATAAAAAGCAATATATATATATATATATATACACACACACGTGCGCCCAAGATTGTGACTATTAAATTTTTATTTAATTCAATTTGCTATTTCAAAAAATTTAAGTTCTCAAATATTTTAAAAGATAAAAATCTATATTTTAAAAATTGAAGATAAAATAATAATTTCAATTATGTATTCCAATTAAAAAAATTTATTATGAATCTTTGAAGATAAAATTATTAATAAACTCTAAGTCAAATAAAATAATAAATTATTTTTGCACATAATAAATCATTAATAAACTCTAAAAATTTTTATTGTAAATCGTTGAACATAAAATTAAATATTATAAATTAAATTTAACTTTAAAATAAGAATTCATTTTTAAGTTATTTTTCTAAAATAAAAATACCTAAATATTAATAAAATATTTAATTGTTATTTGCCGAAATATAAATTATTATATGCATATTTTCTTTAATTTTTACTTATTATTCGAATTCAATTAAAATATAAATTATTTGAATTAAAATATAAAGGAATTATAAATTTAGATATATATATATTTTTTTTAAGAATCAAATTTAAGTTAATAATTTCTAACTAAAAATTATTTATATAATTAGAGTCGAATGTATTATGTGTTATTTTAAAATATTATTATTAAATAAAAATTTATAAATTTAAAAAATTGAACAAATATTTTTAAAATTTTTAAAAACATATTAATTTTTTTTTTAAAAAAAGAAGCACGTCGCGTTTGGCTCAGTGGAGCTCGCGTTTGCCAAGGCAAGTTTTCATTTCTGACCGAAAAATGAGACGGGCAGCGACAGATGCGCGGTGCAGCCAGATGCGAAGAAGGGGATACCTCCAATTACCTGGTTCGCAATTTCGATGGGTCAAATGATTTTTGATCTATTTTGGTCAAAAGCTCCCTCTAAGGAGACTTTATTTATTTTTTTAAAAAAGGACTTAAGTCCTCTTGACATAGTCCTCTTAACCTGAAATATCCAATGATTGATTGTTGGTGTTATAAAATTAGGGTAGTGTTAGAATAAAAATCTTCACACTACACACTAATAAAACTCTAACTATTTTACACAAGAATTTCTCTCTTTCTCTTCTCTCATAATTTTCTCTAATCTTTCTTTCACAAAATGATGGTGTATTACAAGCTTAGAGCATAGCTCTATTTATAGAGCTCTAATTAGTGAAATATATCATGGCATACATCATATTCAACTAATCTCAATTAATGATGTCTCCACTAAATGGTGGACATCCATAAAAATCTTCTAATAATTCACATAAATCCATAATTAGTGGAGCCTCCACTAATTAATGGAGATTCCAATAATTCATAACACTTCCCCTTGGATGTCCATCCATACATAAAGAATATGCCTCGTTAAAACCTTACTAGATAAAAACCCAGTGGGAAAAAAAATCTAGTGAAGGAAAAAGAGTACACTATTCTATATGTTTGTTTATTACTCCCCCTGATGAGATGATTCCTTTAAATCTTTAAACCGACGCATACCGATTTTATATCTCAACTTCTCAAATGTTGCAGTCGGTAAAGTCTTCGTGAAAATATCTACGAGGTTATCACATGACCGAATTTGTAGCACATCAATTTCACATTTCTTCTGGAGTTCATGAGTAAAGAAGAATTTAGGTAAAATATGTTTTGTCCGATCTCCTTTAATATATCCTCCTCGTAATTGAGCTATGCAAGTTGCATTGTCTTTATAAAGATGAGTTGAAATATCTTTGATTGATGATAATCCACAACTTTCTCGGATATAATGAATCATGGATCTTAGCCATACACATTCTCGACTTGCTTTATGAATGGCTATAATTTCAGCATGATTTGAAGAAGTAGCTGCTATAGATTGTTTCGTAGAACGCCATGATATAGCAGTATTTCCACATGTAAATAGATAACCCGTTTGAGAACGTGCTTTATGTGGATCAGATAAATAACCAGCATCTGCATAACCTATCAATGTTGGACTGGTTTTATTTGAATAAAATAATCCGAGATCAATTGTACCTTGGAGATATCGAAGGACTTGTTTAATTCCATTCCAATGTCGTCGTGTTGGTGAAGAACTAAATCTTGCTAATAAATTGACAGTAAAAGCAATATCAGGTCTTGTATTATTAGCAAGATACATCAATGCACCAATTGCACTGAGATATGATACTTCAGGACCAAGGAGTTCTTTATCATTTTCTTGAGGTCGGAAAGGATCTTTATCCACATTTAATGATCGGACGATCATTGGAATACTCAATGGATGTGCTTTGTCCATGTAAAATCTTTTTAGCACTTTTGCTGTATATGTTGATTGATGAATAAATGTTCCACTCTCCAGATGTTCAATTTGTAAACCAAGGCAAAATTTGGTTTTACCAAAATCCTTGATTTCGAATTCTCTTTTTAAATAATCAATTGTTTCTTGGAGCTCTTCAGGAGTTCCAATAAGATTAATATCATCAACATATATAGCTAATATCACAAATTTAGAACCAGATTTCTTAATAAAAACACATGGACATACTTGGTCATTTTTAAATCCCGCTTTCAATAAATATTCACTAAGACGTGTGAACTACATGCGCCCAGATTGCTTCAGGCCATATAATGATTTCTGCAACTTGATGGAGTAATTTTCACGAGGATAATGTTTATATGCTTCAGGCATATGAAATCCTTCGGGGATTTTCATGTAAATATCATTTTCTAAATTTCCATACAAGTAAGCAGTGACAATATCTAATAGACGCATATCTATCTTTTCATGTACTGCCAAACTGATAAGATATCGGAGTGTAATAGCATCAACAATAGGAGAATAAGTTTTATCATAATCAATACCTGGTCTTTGTGAAAAACCTTGGGCTACTAATCGCGCTTTATATCGAACGATTTCACTCTTTTCATTGCGCTTTCGCACAAATATCCATTTGTAGCCAACAGGTTTTACACCTTCTGGTGTTCGGACTGCAGATCCAAAGACTTCACGTTTTGTCAGTGCATTTAACTCCGATTGAATCGCATCTTTCCATTGCAGCCAATCTTTTCTATGCCGACATTCATCAACTGATATTGGTTCAGGATCATCATTATCTTGTATAACATCAAGAGATATATTGTATGCAAATATATTATCAATAACAGTTTCTATCCGATTCCAACTTCTACCGGAAGTGGTATAATTGATAGAAATTTCAGTGTTACTTTCATCAACTTCTGGTTCTTTGTCATCAGTTCTCTCTTGGTCTTTATCATTCTTTTCTTCAATATGATCTTCTGGATCAGTTAATCCTCTTTTCTTTCGAGGATTTTTATCTTTAGAACCAAGAGGTCGGCCACGCTTCTGGCGTGTTTTTGACTCAGCAGCTATAGGTATAATATTTCGTTCTGCTAGAACTTCAATTCGAATAGGAGCATTTATAGCTAGAATATGCGATTTTGTAACTCTCCTGGAGTCAACAAAAGCGTCTGGCATTTGATTTGCAATGCTTTGCAAATGAATTATCTTTTGAACTTCAAGTTCAAATGCGCTTGTGCGCGGATCAAGATAATTTAATGATGTTGTCCAAGCAAGATCCTTTTTATGCTGTTTTGGTTCTCTCCCTAATTTATGGAATAATGATTCATCAAAATGACAATCAGCAAATCTTGCTGTGAATACATCTCCTGTCAGGGGTTCAACATACATGATAATAGAGGGAGAATCATATCCAACGTATATCCCCTTTCTTCTTTGAGGACCCATCTTTGTACGTTGGTTTGGTGCAATTAGAATATATACAGCACACCCAAAAATTCTTAAATAAGTAATATTTGGTTCTGACCCAAAAGCCAATTGCAAAGGAGAAAATTTATGATAACTAGCTGGTCTTATACGTACAAGTGTTGCAGCATGTAGAATAGCATGTCCCCAGGCAGATGTTGGGAGATTTGTTTTCATTAATAATGGTCTAGCAATTAATTGTAATCGTTTAATCAAAGATTCAGCAAGACCATTTTGTGTGTGAACATGAGCTACAGGATGTTCAACATTAATCCCAATTGACATGCAATATGCATCAAAAGCATGTGATGAAAATTCACCAGCATTATCCAAACGGATATTTTTAATGTGATGGTCCGGAAATTGTGCTCGTAATTTAATTATTTGAGCAAGTAATCTCGCAAACGCCAGGTTGCGAGTAGATAATAAACATACGTGTGACCATCGGGATGATGCATCAATTAAGACCATAAAATATTTGAACGGTCCACATGGTGGATCAAGAGATCCACAAATATCTCCGTGAATCCGTTCGAGAAATGTAGGACTTTCAACTCCTACTTTTACTGGTGATGGTTTAACAATTAATTTTCCTAGGGAACATGCAGTACATGCGAATTTTTCTGATGTTAATATCCTTTTATTTTTTAAAGAATGACCATGTGTATTCTCAATGATTATTCTCATCATGGTAGATCCCGGATGACCCAACCGGTCATGCCAAATGCTAAAAGTAATAGGATCAGTAAACTTCTGGTTTACTAGATGATGAATTTCAATTGTACGTATTTTTACAAAATATAGACCAGTAGAAAAAAACGACAATTTTTCTAATACAGATTTCTTACCCAAATGCATTTGAGTAATAAAAAGATGCTAAATCCCATTTTCCTCATTTGTTTCAACATGATACCCATTTATGCGGATATCTTTAAAACTCAATAAATTTCTTTTGGATTTTGAGGAAAATAACGCTTTAGGAATAACAACATTTGTTCCTCCGGGTAATACAATATTAGCTCTTCCAGAGCCTTCAATCAACTTTACACTACAACCTATAGTATTAACATTTGTTTCTCCCATCTGCAGGTAAGAGAAATATTTTTTATCTTTCAATATGGTGTGTGTTGTACCACTATCAATTAGGCATATATCTTCAATGCCATTTGTGTATCCGGTAAGCGGAATAATAGCCATATGAGCATAACAAAACATTTATAAATGTAAATACTCAAATAATAAAAACCTTAAACGATAAGTACTATTACAATGCTAAAAATATAAAATATAAAAGAAACATATTAAAAGTAAACTTTTAAGTATTTTGAACACTTCCATCACCAATCAAATGCTCAATTACAAAAGAGCAACTATAAGCATGTATCATCAAGTTCATATGAACACTAGTGATATGAATAAAAGATGTGATGCTTATTATTAATAGAAATATCTTTTTCCCTTATTATCTTTTCTGTTCCACTTCAGGTAGCCAGTATTTCTCTGTGATAAGGGAAATATCGAGTGTGTCCATGACCATAACCACGGCCACTGCCACAACTACGACTATAACGATGGCTTCTGCTGGAGCCAACAGCATTCACTTCTGGGAGTGCTGTTGAGCCAGTTCATCTGGCTTCATGATTTCTCAATAATAACTCATGTTAAAGCTGTCAATTTTGGATACCATTTTTCTCGATATTGTTACTGTAGAACATGAAAAGTGGAGAATGTCTTCTCCAATATAACTTCATCAGTAACTTTTTCTCCGTAAAATTTTTAACTAAGATGTAGTTTTATACATCACGGAGTTCATGGTTTTACAATCTTGCAACTTCAGGTGCAACCATTCATACCGTGCAGTGGGTAGTACGACCATCTTCAGGTGGTCAAATATTTCTTTTTATCCACATGACATATGGATCTCCTTTTTTTTAGCATTTAGATGCATTTTTGTATGACATATAAATTTTTTTTTTCAGAAATATCAAGGGCTACAAATTCGAATTTAGCGAGATCAATAAATGCATACCTGTCTTCTGGCTTTAATAACGGCAGAGACTCGTGCTGATAACGTGTTATAAAATTAGGGTAGTGTTAGAATAAAATCTTCACACTACACACTAATAAAACTCTAACTATTTTGCACAAGAATTTCTCTCTTTCTCTTCTCTCACAATTTTCTCTAATCTTTCTTTCACAAAATGATGGTGTATTACAAGCTTAGATCATAGCTCTATTTATAGAGCTCTAATTAGTGGAATACATCATGGCATACATCATATTCAACTAATCTCAATTAATGATGTCTCCACTAAATGGTGGACATCCATAAAAATCTTCTAATAATTCACATAAATCCATAATTAGTGGAGCCTCCACTAATTAATGGAGATTCCAATAATTCATAACAGTTGGGGAATTTTTCGGCAATTTCTGTGCGGATCAAATTTCTTTAATTTTTATTTTTTTTTAAAAAAATGAAGGTATCCTTGTATTCTCTACAATCAAGCATGGCAGTCTCGGACCATTAGCATCAAAGAAGATTGAAGTCCATTAAAAAATCGAAATATTACAATTTTTTGATCTATTCGCAACGAACAAATAGTGCCTAAATGAAAATGTCCTTAGCATTGACACCTATAGGCATGGACGGAATCTAGAACCTGCGTTGGCAGGCAATCAATATAAAAAAATATATATGTTAATTGATACTGTTATAATTTTTTTTAAAAAATAAAAAATTTAAATTTAAAAAAAATATTTTTAAAAATTAACTTTTAAGACAAATTTATTAATTTTAAAAACATTGAAAGACAAGTGTCACTGTCCCTCTAGTTTTGTCTCTATTATGGAGTGAGTTTTTGTTAAAATTTATTATGGAAGAACAAAAATTTTAACGTAAACTTAATTTACGTAAATTGAATACATTAAAAAATAAATCATACCTTATACAATATAAATTATACGATATAATTTTTTAAACACTCTATCTATGCAGACTCAATCCACGCGAGAAGTGCCCGTGGAAGAGGCATAGCAGATAGACGAGACCTTTAAAAGGAGAACGCAATGAAGAGGTAAAGTTGTCTAGATAAGCCAACGATATATAGGAATGACGGGGTTGGTGGTTAGTGGTCGTTGGAAGTCAAAGAGGACAATTGGAAGATACGAGGGAATTGATGAAAGGTTTTTCAATTTCACCACTCATTCCATCTTATAACATAAGTAATGTGATTTAATTTTATACATATTAAGATTTTTAAAAATAAAGTGATTTTATATTTTTTCTTCGTAAAACACCTCTATTTAAATGTCTTGAAAATAAGAGAAGAGAATAGAGAGAAAGAGAGGAAAAGAGAATAATAAATAAGGTTAAAAATATAAAAATAACTTTAAAACCTCTTTGAAAAGTCTCAAACGATTTATAATTTGGGACAGCAAAAGTAATTTTTAACGACTCATATTATGGGATAGAGAAAGTATTGTTTTTACAAAGGTCAATAACACTACAAGAAAATAGAGAATTAGCGAGGGACATTTCCCTCGCTAATCCGTCGCTATATCAAATTAGCGACGGAAAATTCCCCCGCTAATTTCCTCCTCGCAAATGCAAAAATTTGCGACGGATTCAAAAACCCGTCGCAAATAGCGACAGATTAGCGAGGTATTTTTTCAGCAGTCAACGACTTCAGCAATAGATTTTTGAAACAGATCTGCGAGGGATTTTTATTTTCCGTCGTTGATCCCTTTCTATTTAGAAAGGGATCAGCGACGGATTATTTTATTAATTAATAAAAGTTGGAAATTTCCGTCGCTAATCCTAAGCTAATTTGCGAGGGATTAGCGACGAAAAATTTCTTTTTAATGTTTCGATTTATGTGTTCCGTCGCTAATCCCAAACTAATTTGCGAGGGATTTTAAAATTATACAGTACTAGCGAGGGATTAGCGAGGGGTTCAAGGAAATTAAATTGAGTATCCATCGCTAATCCCTCACAAATTAGCTTAGGATTAGCGACGGAAAACTTATATCAAAACATTAAAAGAAATGTTCCGTCGCTAATCCCAAGCTAATTTGCGAGGGATTAGCGATGGATACTCAATTTAATTTCCTTGAACCCCTCACTAATCCCTCGCTAGTACTGTATAATTTTAAAATATTATTTTAAAAATGTTTAAAAAATGCCTTATAATTGAAGAAAATTCATCTATCAAAATAATGCAAAATTTAATTAAATTAAAAAAACCACCAAATAGTCATTATTAATAGATATAATAATGACAAATGTGAATAATACATAAAAATGTTGTCTAAATATCCTAAATAAATATAATAATGAAAACATATGAATAATATATAAAAATGTAGTGTATATATCCTAACTATGAAGCAGGAATCGATGTGGATGCTGGAGCCGACGGAGGGGGTGGGGGTGGATCGGAAGGGCCTGGCTGATGATCTGGATGTGAATCTGGAGGACTGATGATGAAGTCCTCCTCATCCTCAGCATCGTCCTCCTGAACAGCTGGCATCGGCGGTGGCGGAGATAGATTCAAATTCTACGACACAAGGTCAGGTACTCAGTCAAGCTCTGGCTGTGGCTTCGATATACCAGTACCTGATACTCAACTCTCTCCCACCTCCTCCTCTCAGTGTGTAACTCTCTCTGTAGCTAGCTCACATCCAACGAGGTAGAAGAAATCGATGACTCAGATGAAGCTGGCTGCTGTAACCTCCGCCTCACCCTCGCAGACTCGGAGCCCAATCCATATACGTGTCCTTTCTTGCACGCTCTGTCATCCACCTCGACGAACAGCATCTTCTCGTCGGGCACTCGACTCGGTGAGACCGTGCTCATAGAATCAGTCTGGGAACCCGACTGCGCGTAACGCTTAATAATAGCAGTGACAGTATCCTGTCGAATTTGGGGCATGGAAACACGCATAAAATATTTAAAATTAGCGATCAAAATATAAATAATATTAAACTTAAAAACGTATAAGATTGTGTATTCTTACCAGCGTATGACGCGATCGATCACTGACATATTGGCCCTTCCTAGAACGTATGGGTGCGTCTGAAGAGGTCGACGTAGCTGAAGTTAGGACCTAACTGTCTCCGCTATCATTGTAACAAGAAATGACTGGATGTTAGCTTTTATGATTGATTAAATGTGAAATAGCAGATATACCGAACAGTAAAAAATTTTACACTTACCATCCGCTCCTCATGCTCAGTAAAAGAAATAGATCCTCCTGTGTGGGACGCTGACCAGTGGATCTGTTCCGCTTAGCAGCGGAAGAGATACACTGCCACCTATCAAACCCCCAATGCTCCGATAAAGAAGCCCAATGGTCTGGAGAAATCCACTTGGGGCAGCTACCCCCATGCTTCTTCTGAGCCTTGGACAATACATCCGAAAGTCTAGCCTTACACTTCTTCTCCCAATTAGCCTGGATTTGTGTGGCATGCTCGGGGCGCCAATAGAAGAAAGACTGCAAAATCAAAGTTGCCGTTACAAGTAATTACAAATAAAAAAACATATTAAAAATAATAAAAAGACTACAAGTAATAATTACAAATCGAACTCACACTCCAAAGATCGAACCACATGTTCCGAACATCAATCGGAACCTGTGAGAAGGTAGCATAGGCTCTAGTGTAGTGTCGCCGAAAAATCTCAACAATCTCCCTCACACATCGAATCGAATGTGTGAACCTGTTCCGAGAAAATAGATTTTGTAATATTAGACAAGTTATAATTTTGAAAATTTAGAAAATCGTATAATAAGTAATTATGTAGCCGACTTACGAGTCACCAACTGGCTCAATCAGCAGTCGCGTGTCGTCAGTAGATGGAGCGCCAATTGTGGATCCTGAAATACCTGGGATCGGGGTAGGGGCCTGCTCTGATCGGGCCTCTTCTGGAGGCAATGGCTGTGGAGCAGGTATACATGGGGCGATGCTCGGGGACGGTGTTTCATCCGCCCTCGACGACTCACGAATCGCTGATCGATCGTCGGGTGAGGCATCGGAAGCCATATGTATCTGGAATTATTTAAATACATAAAAATTGTCATATTTTGGGAGAAGAAAAAGATAATAAATTTAAAAGTATAAAGCAAAGTAAAACGCTTGTAATGTAACGATAGCATAACTACTAATTATATCTATACATTAGTTAAACTTGAACCTAGTCTATGAACTTCTGTCATCATCGGATGAGTAGCCTTCCACATCGTCGTCTGTAGAGGATCATGTCTCCCATTCTTCTTCCTCGTCATCGTTTTCGTTGTTCGGTTGTGCTTCCTCTATCATTAAATCCGAATCTATAAAATCGATTGTATCTCCAATACCAGATTCATCTGCTAATCTTCCAAAGTTATCATCCTCAACACGTATATTGATTGCCTGCGCATAATCTATTTCCTCCTGATATGATGCCTCGACAATGGGTGTCAATAACATGTCGAGCTTTCATTTTACAAACAGCTACCCAATCAGATTTTGGTCTTTTGCTCCCCGGGTAGGATAGGAAATACACTTGTGTTGCTTGTTGAGCTAACATAAAGGGGTCATATTTTGGGTAATTCCTCTTGCAGTTGATGTCAACAAGTTTGTAGTGAGGATGAATTTATCCCCCCCAATTTAGCGTTGGATCAAACTAATCACACTTGAATAGGACAACTTTTAAACAAGGAGTTTCAGGGAATTGAAGTTCGACATTCTCCTTCAACACTCCATAATAATATTTGGCACTATCTCCGTTGCCTTTAACACAAACTCCGCTGTTAGTTGTTTTTTTTTCCGAATGACCGATTATGTGTATGGAACCTAAAACCATTTATGAAGTAGCCATGGAAGTATTTCACTTGTCTCGAAGGTCCCCAGGCCAAGCTTTTTAAGTGTTGTTCAGTCACTTGATTTTGTGGATCATGAACCTAGCAAAAAACAAAGCGTCAATGCACCTTCGATATCAATGTAATTTATTTTAAAGTCTCATTTTGGATGTGTTCAACTTACATAAGTCCTAAACCATTCTGCAAACTTCGACTCTATTCTCCTATCAACTTCAGGGTCTGTTATACTCGGCTCATACAACTGCAAGTCATTTTTGAATTTCCTAAAACGATCAAAACGAACACATAAGGATACTCGTTCAAAGTATTATCGTATAAAATCTAGCAATATAAGGCAATAGCGGTATACTTACGTAATGTATGGTTGAACTTCTTCACAATTTAGGTATATCTAATTTGTGGCAGCCTTAATTTCTTCCGGGGTAAGATACCTATTGTGAATACTTCCCAAAACCCTCCCTGAAACGGCACATATAGAACACACAATGTCACTTGAGTTTGTATCATGAACGCCCTCATCATTCCTAGCCGTAGCTGTATGTCGAGTCTACACATGCGACTCAAAATAATAGGAGAAGAATGTAGATGCCTTTTCAACTAAGTAAGCATTGCAAATTGATCCCTCCACTCTCGTCTTATTTTTAACGTTGGTCTTCAAACGATATAAGAACCTAATGCATTTTTTACAGTTAGAACTGATTCACATAGTAGATGTATATATAGATATAATAATACGCAATATTTTCCCGCTCGAATAGATACATCCATCTATATTGAACAGGGCCACCAACCCTGGCCTCATATGGCAAGTGGACCATAAGGTGCTCCATCACGTCAAAGAAGTTGGGTGGGAAGATCTTCTCCAACTTACACATGAGTAAGGCAATATTATCTTTCAATTGCTTCATATGGGTTGTGGAAAGTTTAGGCGAATATAAGTCACGATAAAAGAGACTGACTTCTGCTATAATGTTCCAAATTGACACTGGGAGTAATTCTTTAAATGCAGTTGGAAGTAATCTTTCCATAAACACATGGCAGTCATGGCTTTTCATACCCGACATTTTCAGCTCATTCAAATCAACACACTTGCTTAAATTCGAAGCATATCCATCCGGAAGTCACAAATCTCTAACCCACTCTAGCAGAAGTCTCTTTTGTTCGGGTGTAATAGAGTATTTAGCCTTTGGCATTAATGTCCTCCCGTCACCCAAGCCAATCACGTGTAATTCAGGTCTATCACAATATACCAACAGATTACGTCATGCCTTCACATTATCCTTTGTTTTTCCCTTTACATTCATAACTGTGTTAAAGACATTATCGAACACATTTTTTTCATTGTGCATCACATCTATGTTATGACGGATTAAGTGTGTTCTCCAATACGACAAATCCCAAAAGATACTCCTTTTAGCCCAATTATGGTAGATGCCTCTGCCATTATCCCTACCAAGCTCCACAGCTGTCTCGGTTATTTTTGGTAAATGGCACACTTTATCCCACATACCATCTCCAGAAACGCGTTGTAAAGGGTGTGCTGTCTCGCGACCTTTATCCTTTCTGAAAGACCTAGCATCTCTTTTGTATGGATGATCTAAAGGCAAGAAGCGCCGGTGGCAGTCAAACCAAGATTGTTTACCTCCATTTTGCAAGTGAAATGATTTTGTCTGCTCCATGCAATACGGACATGCTAATCTACCAGCTGTGCTCCAACCACTTAGCATCCCATATGCCGGGAAGTCGTTTATTGTCCAAAGAAGTGCTGCTTGTAGACAGAAGTTCTGTTTCTTTGAAATATCATATGTAGAGACTCCACTAATCCACATCATCCTTAATTCATCTACCAAAATTCGTAGATAGATATCAATTTTATGCTTCGGATTCCTAGGGCTCGGGACAATGACGGTCAAAAACATAAATGGATCTCTCATGCACATCGACGAAGTAACAATAACAGGCCAATAAGAGTATTGTTTTCCCGACATTCCAAATGGTGAAAATCCATCTGTGCATAACCCATGACGCACATTACGAACTTCATATGCAAATTCAGGATGACTACGATCGAAGTGTTTCCAAGCTTCACCATCGCGTGGATGGCTCATAACGTCCTCTTTCGGTTGACTCTCTGCATGCCATCTCATGTGCTCCGCTGTTGTGGAGGATGCAAATAGTCTTTGCAGTCTGGGTGTTAATGGGAAGTAATACATTTTCTTGAAAGGAACGTCTTTCTGTTGTTTATCCTTTTCTACTTTCCTTTTCGCCAGATATCTACCATGGCCACAGAATTTGCAGTCCCTCCTAGCACTGTCGTCCTTCCAATAGAGCATGCATCCATTTGGGCAGACATCTATCTTCTGAACAGGTAGCTCTAGACCAGATACCAACTTCTTTGTTTGATAGAAGTCATTCGGGAGCTTATTACTACTTGGTAATATCTCATTCATCAATTGCATCACCTGATTAAAGCATTTCTCCGACACATTGTTTTCGGATTTAATATTCAAAAGCCGAGAAACAACTGATAACGTACTATGATTCTTGCATCCATCCCATATTGGAGTTTCTGAAGCTCTCAGCATGTCATAAAATTTCTGCGCATCCGGGTTTGGTGGTTCCTCAATATTCTCCGATGATGAAGGTCCAGTTGGAAATTGATGTCCAACTGCATCGATCACCATATCTCGATACGGATTGTTAGAGCTTGACTCGACTGCAGTCGTACAAGTGCCGGTTATTGATGTAGTTGGTGACGGATTAATACCCTCACCATGACTAGTCCATCTTTGGTAATTAGCAACAAACCCAAATCTGTACAAGTGCAGCTCCACTTCATCTGGGGAAAGGTACGCCTTGTTTTTACACTTTCCACACGAACACCTTATAACTGAGGTTGGACCAGTTGACAAACAATATGCAATGAATCGCTTGACCCCTTGTTCAAACTCAAATGTAATTCCTTTAATCCCCTATATGTGTCTTCTGTACATCTAACCACGATCATCCATCTACATTTAGGCCATAACCATGTAGCTTATTAGCACGTGTATAATTCGAATGAAGAACGATAGTAGATTGTGAAGGTCAAGGACCCTAGTATACTCGCTATGAATTATGGAAGAAAGATTGAATAATGATACAGAAGAAATACTATTAGCTATCGATTTGTGCATTCTAAATCCTTTAAAAAAAATCTGGCAGAGTTTCCTCTATAACTTGAACAATTTTCAGGCACAAAGTCACCTCAATTCACCCAACATTCATTATAAAAAACACACAATCCCAGAGTCATTAATTAATAAAATAAAATGTTCTACACAAGGAAGCTAAAACAAGCAACATTGTTCTCTTTATCAAGTAGAGTAATATACATCAAAATGTGGCTCACCATGCATAGATCAACTTCACAATGAAAAGAACATATGGAAATACACTAGGTAAGAATCAATAAAAATCCTTGGCATGCCACCTCTATTATTAAAAAAAAATTGAAAGAGTTTCCCCTATAACTTGAACGTTTTCTAGGCGCAAGGCCACCACAATTCACATAACATTCATTGTAAAAAATTTAAGACAATAAAGTATTCTACACACGAAAGCTAAAACAAGAAATGAACATATGGACATAGTCATTAAACAATTATTTGGCATTAAGCCACCTCAATTTAAAAAAAAAAAAATTGACAGAGTTTCCCTTCATTGTAAAAAACTCACAAAACACAAATAACCTCAAAACATTTAATATACAATACTAAATTTAGGGGTAATCACCCATTACCCATAGGGAGTGATCACCCATCACTCACGGGATTCTAAAGATCCCTACCAAGTGTTTTCTTACCTAAGAAAAGCTCGTCCGTCTGGACAAATCAATAAAGAACTAAAGGTCTAACCTGTGAGTAACAATAACATAAGGTTACTATAGTACAAATTATAAGTGTAACATAGTTTTTGAAACATATGGTTACTATAGTACAAATTACAAATCATGAGAGAATAAGAAGAAAAAAGAAAAGCAAAAAGAAAAAAGAGAATATTACTTAAAATCACTAGCATATATGCAACTTAGCATATATGCAAGAAGGTTAAAATGGTAAAGATATCATTTTTTCCTCCACCTTAGAATTCATTTCAACACCAATCTATTCAAGTTAATCTCATGTACACTCGTATATTAAGCTAGACATAACCAAGAACATCAAAACCAAATTAAACAAGTTTACGCCAATTTAATGCGATTCACTCTACTTTTCTAATTAAGAATTCAAATAACGTGATTAACATAAGATAGGATTAACTAACTCACTCAAGTCTCATGGCTTAACCCAAGTACATATATTACAAATGTTACAACAATACCTTACACTTTGATACAACAATGCAACAATATATTTCAACTTGAATTGGCAAAGTAGGAGCCACGCATTTTTCTTCATTTTTTTCTTTCTACAAGAGAATGCATTTATGCAGTCCACAGCTTGCTGATATAATGGAACATTCTGGCCAATCGATGATAACACTGCCTTCAAATTTTAAACATAGCATGTTCACAGAATAAGCTATCCAATGATGCATCACACAACTATTATAATTACACTTCAGCAAGCTAGGCAACTTATTCGGGTTGAAAAGTGATCATACAAAAGATAACAGTCTGGTTGATAATAAAACTGAACCCAATTTATTATGAATAAGTCATTAAACAACAAAACATATATAAATAGCTAATCAGTGGCAAAACAGAGACAAGCCATCAATGAGTTGCTGCAAAGCAACAAAAAACCAATCTTTTATGGATAAATAGCAATGGGAAAAGGAAAAATAACAAGAGGGACTGACACTTTATCAGAACAATAATGGAAATATTCCAGCAGCCCAAGGAGCTAATGCATAAAGCTGCAGGTATACTCTTCCAGTACATCCATAGAAACTGAAGCAACATAATATGCGAAATGGATTCTAAAACACGAAAAAGAATGCAAGTATAATAAATAGAAGTGATGAATACAACCTCCCAAGCCAACGGCTTTTCAACCAAAAGGACGTTTCAATATAGAAAAGAAACAGAAAATCTGGAAAACAAAAATCAATAACAGAGAGAAACCCCAAGGCAGATCTTAAAATAAATAGCTTATTCTGATATAATGTTCCGTTACCTATGCAGTCCACAGTTTGTTGAAGTCCACAGCTTCCTTTATCACCGGCGGCAGTGGTCCAAGAGGTGCAGGGCAGTAGTCGACCACGGCGTTGTTCGATGGTGTGGGGGAAATGCTGCTTTCGTCCGGTGAGTCTTTTGGTGGTAGGAAAGGCAGTGAGAAGGTAAGGTCGCCGGCGGGATAGGAAGGAATTAGAGAGGGATAGCCGGAGAAGACAGAAAAAGGGGAAGAACACAACGAAAGGGAAGACGGAAATGGGGTGTTATAGCCGTTGGCCTTTGTGAGGGACTTTCCCTCGCTAATCCGTCTCTATTAGCGAGGGATTTGCGATGGTTTAATAAATAAATAAATAAAATCCCTCGCTAATCACTCGTAAATTAGCATGCGATTTGCGACGGACATTTCAATGAAGGATTAGCGAGGGACAATCTCAATGATTTTTTAGTTCCTTTCTGATCCCTCGCTAATTGCGTTATTTAGAAAGGGATTAGCGATGGATTTTTTGAATTTTAGATTCCGCTCAAAATTTTTGCAGTTATAAGTTTTGTATCCCTCGCTAATGCATCTCAAATCCCTCGCTATTAACTTCCGTCTCTAATCCGTCACTAAATAGAGACGGATTAGCGATGGATATAACATTTTCCTCACTTTTTTCAATATTCTACTGGAAAAATATATTTATTTCTATCAACACTTAGCTACGAATTAAGAGTATGAAATATTTCGCCAGTGAAGAATTCTAAATAATCATCATGGTATTTGTTTAGGTTTAATTAATATCGATCATGTTACGCTTACTAATATATGAAAAGTTACATTAGTATTGACGTGTTTTCATATCCCAAAATTGTATTTATTACCCTAATCAAATGTAATAAAACGTAATATATAGAACTTCAATTATACACGTAAACTAGATATAGTAATTAAATATGTGTTCATATTTGCATAATTATACATCGACCATATGATTGATGCATCAAATATATATATATATATATATATATATATATATATATATATAGTATATATCCATATAAAGTGATAAATGTATTATATACATACTACACACGACGAATTTGTACAAAGGTATAATGTATGCATATTATTTAATTATAATCTATACTTCGTAACTTGCCGATGGTAAGTACACACACACATATTGAATGCAGATACAATAGTTATAATTTAACAAATAATAAAGAATTAAGTATTTGTAAGAATAGTACATAAAAAAATTTACCACACATAAAAGTATCGTGAGGAAAAAGTTTGAAAATTCGCAAAATGGGGAATCTCTTGCAAATCCCTTGGAAATTAGTGAGGGATTAGTGATGGAATTTCAGCGACGGATTAGTGAGGGATTATTAAATCCCTCGCCAATACAACTCTAATCCGTCGCAAATCAGGCAACGAATTGGGACGGATATTTCGGTCGCTATTCCCTCGCAAATTAGCGTCGGATTAGCTTGAGGCTAGTCGCAAATCTGAAGCTAAAAATTTACAACCAATATTAAGTAAAAATAAAATTTCCGTCGCAAATCCCTATCAAATTAGCGAGGGATTAGAATGAGATTTCTTATCCCTCGCTAATTTGAAAGGGTTTATGTTTAACGTTGATCCGTCGCTAAATCAACTAGGGATTAGCGACGGAAAGTCAATCCATGTACTGAACTCATTATTCCCTCGCTAATATCGGCCTTTCTTGTAGTGTAAGGTCTCATTTAATCAAATTGAAATCTGAATATTCAAATATTGAATTTTAAAAATTGATGTCTGAATAATGGTTTTGAAAATTAAAGTTTGAATTAATTATAATTTATTTTTACATTGTATTTTATTGCAATTCAGATTAAATAAAAAGAAACATTAATAATTAGATGAGTATTTAATATATTTAGATTTCAAATTTAAATAATTTTTAATTCACTTAAAATTTATAATCTGATTTCAATATATCTTAATTAATTAATTGATAACAAAAATATATTATCAAACGCATTTAGTATTAACTGTTGCCAAACACACTTAATAAAATAAGTATATAATTTATTCAATTTTAAATACTAAATTGGGCTATTAAACAGGCCCTAAATACAAATAATTTATTATTTTTGTTATAAAATTAGGGTAGTGTTAGAATAAAATCTTTACACTACACACTAATAAAACTCTAACTATTTTGCACAAGAATTTCTCTCTTTCTTTTCTCTCACAATTTTCTCTAATATTTCTTTCACTAATCTTTCTTTCACAAAATAATGGTGTATTACAAGCTTAGAGAATAGCTCTATTTATAGAGCTCTAATTAGTGGATTACATCATGGCATACATCATCTTCCACTAATCTTAATTAGTGGTGTCTCTACTAAATGGTGGACATCCATAAAAATCTTCTAATAATTCACATAAATCCATAATTAGTGGAGCCTCCACTAATTAATAAATATTCTAATAATTCATAATACTCCCCCTTGGATGTCCATCCATTACATAAAGAATATGCCTCGTTAAAACCTTACTAGATAAAAATCCAGTGGGAAAAAAATCTAGTGAAGGAAAAAGAGTACACTATTCTATATGTCTATTTATTACTCCCCCTGATGAGATGATTTCTTTAAATCTTTAAATCGACGCATACCGATTTTATATCTCAACTTTTCAAATGTTGCAGTCGGTAAAGTCTTCGTGAAAATATCTGCGAGGTTATCACATGATCGAATTTGTAGCACATCAATTTCACCTTTCTTCTGGAGTTCATGAGTAAAGAAGAATTTTGGTGAAATATGTTTTGTCCGATCTCCTTTAATATATCCTCCTCGTAATTGAGCTATGCAAGCTGCATTGTCTTCATAAAGAGGAGTTGGAATACCTTTGATTGATGATAATCCACAACTTTCTCGGATATAATAAATCATGGATCTTAGCCATACACATTCTCGACTTGCTTCATGAATGGCTATAATTTCAGCACGATTTGAAGAAGTAGCTGCTATAGATTGTTTCAGTAGAACGCCATGATATAGCAGTATTTCCACATGTAAATAGATAGCCCGTTTGAGAACGTGCTTTACGTGGATCAGATAAATAACCAGCATCTGCATAACCTATCAATGTTGGACTGGTTTTATTTGAATAAAATAATCCGAGATCAATTGTACCTTGGAGATATCGAAGGACTTGTTTAATTCCATTCCAATGTCGTCGTGTTGGTGAAGAACTAAATCTTGCTAATAAATTGACAGCAAAAGTAATATCAGGTTGTGTATTATTAGCAAGATACATCAATGCACCAATTGCATTGAGATATGGTACTTCAGGTCCAAAGAGTTCTTCATCATTTTCTTAAGGTCGGAAATGATCTTTATCTACATTTAATGATCGCACGATCATTGGAATACTCAATGGATGTGCTTTGTCCATGTAAAATCTTTTTAGCACTTTTGCTGTATATGTTGATTGATGAATAAATGTTCCACTCTCCAAATGTTCAATTTGTAAACCAAGGCAAAATTTGGTTTTACCAAAATCCTTGATTTCGAATTCTCTTTTTAAATAATCAATTGTTTCTTGGAGCTCTTCAGGAGTTCCAATAAGATTAATATCATCAACATATATAGCTAATATCACAAATTTAGAACCAGATTTCTTAATAAAAACACATGGACATACCTGGTCATTTTTAAATCCCGCTTTCAATAAATATTCACTAAGACGTGTGAACCACATGCGCCCGATTGCTTCGAGGCCATATAATGATTTCTGCAACTTGATGGAGTAATTTTCACGAGGATAATGTTTATATGCTTTAGGCATATGAAATCCATCGGGGATTTTCATTTAAACATCATTTTCTAAATTTCCATACAAGTAAGCAGTGACAACATCTAATAGGCGCATATCTATCTTTTCATGTACTTGCTAAACCGATAAGATATCGGAGTGTAATAGCATCAACAACAGGAGAATAAGTTTCATCATAATCAATACCGATCTTTGTGAAAAACCTTGGGCTACTAATCGCGCTTTATATCGAACGATTTCACTCTTTTCATTGCGCTTTCGCACAAATATCCATTTGTAGCCAACAGGTTTTACACCTTCTGGTGTTCGGACTGCAGGTCCGAAGACTTCACGTTTTGCCAGTGCATTTAACTCCTACCGAAAGATATATTGTATGCAAATATATTATCAATAACAGTTTCTATCCGATTCCAACTTCTACCGAAAGTGGTATAATTGATAGAAATTTCAGTGTTACTTTCATCAACTTCTGGTTCTTTGTCATCAGTTCTCTCTTAGTCTTTATCATTCTTTTCTTCAATATGATCTTCCGGATCATTTAATCCTCTTTTCTTTCGAGGATTTTTATCTTTAGAACCAAGAGGTCGGCCACGCTTACGGCGTGTTTTTGACTCAGCAGCTATAGGTATAATATTTTGTTCTGCTGGAACTTCAATTCGAATAGGAGCATTTATAGCTGGAATATGCGATTTTGTAACTCTCCCGGAGTCAGCAAAAGCGTCTGGCATTTGATTTGCAATGCTTTGCAAATGAATTATCTTTTGAACTTCAAGTTCACATACGCTTGTGCGCGGATCAAGATAATTTAATGATGTTGTCCAAGAAAGATCCTTTTTATGCTATTTTGGTTCTCCCCCTAATTTAGGGAATAATGATTCATCAAAATGACAATCAGCAAATCTTGCTGTGAATACATCTCCTGTCAGGGGTTCAACATACCTGATAATAGAGGGAGAATCATATCCAACGTATATCCCCTTTCTTCTTTGAGGACCCATCTTTGTACGTTGGTTTGGTGCAATTGGAATATATACAGCACACCCAAAAATTCTTAAATGAGCAATATTTGGTTCTGACCCAAAAACCAATTGCAAAGGAGAGAATTTATGATAACTAGCTGGTCTTATACGTACAAGTGTTGCAGCATGTAGAATAGCATGTCCCCAGGCAGATGTTGGGAGATTTGTTTTCATTAATAATGGTCTAGCAATTAATTGTAATCGTTTAATCAAAGATTCAGCAAGACCATTTTGTGTGTGAACATGAGCTACAGGATGTTCAACATTAATCCCAATTGACATGCAATATGCATCAAAAGCATGTGATGAAAATTCACCAGCATTATCCAAACGGATATTTTTAATGTGATGGTCCGGAAATTGTGCTCGTAATTTAATTATTTGAGCAAGTAATCTCGCAAACTCCAAGTTGCGAGTAGATAATAAACATACATGTGACCATCGGGATGATGCATCAATTAAGACCATAAAATAATTGAACGGTCCACATGGTGGATCAATAGATCCACAAATATCTCCGTGAATCCGTTCGAGAAATGTAGGACTTTCAGCTCTTACTTTTACTGGTGATGGTTTAACAATTAATTTTCCCAGGGAACATGCAGTACATGCAAATTTTTTTGATGTTAATATCCTTTTATTTTTTAAATGATGACCATGTGTATTCTCAATGATTATTCTCATCATGGTAGATCCCGGATGACCCAACCGGTCATGCCAAATGCTAAAAGTAATAGGATCAGTAAACTTCTGGTTTACTAGATGATGAATTTCAATTGTACGTATTTTTACAAAATATAGACCAGTAGAAAAAGACGGCAGTTTTTCTAATACCGATTTCTTACCCAAATGTATTTGAGTAATAAAAAGATGCTCAATCCCATTTTCCTCATTTGTTTCAACATGATACCCATTTCTGTGGATATCTTTAAAACTCAATAAATTTCTTCTGGATTTTGAGGAAAATAGTGCCTTATCAATAATAATTGTTGTTCCTTTAGGCAACAATATACTAGCTCTTCTGAAGCCCTCAATTACATTTGCACTACCGTTTATCGTATAAATATTTATTTCTCCCATTTTGAGATCAGAAAAATATTTCTCATTTTTTAGTATGGTGTGTGTAGTTCACTATCAATAATGCATACATCATCATTAATAACAGCCATCTGAACACAAATATATATATATGTAAACGTAAATATTATTAGAATAGAATGAAAATGAAAATACAAAAATATCAGGGTGAGGCTTTAGTTCTTCTGGACACTGCCATCACCAATTAAATGGTCTATCCTATCTTCTGGGTGTTCAAAAAAATCCGATACATCCATATGGGTAATATTGATATTAAGATCTTCAGGATCAATATCGTCATCCTCAGCATTATTTATTGGATGTTGAGAAAAATTTGCTTCCACATTTTTATTTTTCAATGAAGCTTGATACAATTCAACTAAATGCTTAGCCGTACGACAGTTTCGTGACCAATGACCTTTCATGCCACATCTATAACATATATCCTCATGCTTTTATTCAATTTCTTTTTCTTTTCCCTTTTGATCTTTTCTGTTCCACTTCAGGTGGCCAGTATTTCTCACAGTTTGATTATAATTGTGATAAGGGAAATATCGAGCGTGTCTACGACCATAACCACGACCACGGTCACGGCCACGGCCACGACCACGACTATAACGATGGCTTTTGCTGGAGCCAACGACATTCACTTCGGGAGTGCTCTGTAGAGCCGGTTGGTCCGGCTTCATGATTTCTCAATAATAACTCATTATTTTTCTCTGCAATGAGGAGTGTAGTAATTAAATCTGTAAATTTTGTATACCCCTTTTCTCGATATTGTTGCTGCAGGACAATATTCGAGGCATGAAAGGTGGAGAATGTCTTCTCCAACATATCTTCATCAGTCACTTTTTCTCCGCATAATTTTAATTGAGATGTAATTTTATACATTGCGGAGCTATATTCATTCACGGTTTTAAAATCTTGCAACCTCAGGTGCAACCATTCATACCGTGCAGTAGGTAGTACGACCATCTTCAGGTGGTCAAATCTTTCTTTTAAATTTACCCACAGGCCATATGGATCTTTTTCGGTAAGATATTCCATTTTCAAATTTTCATCGAGATGACGACGAATAAAAATCAAAGCTTTAGCCTTGTGTTGTGCAGATGCATTATTATTTGCTTGAATAGTTTCACTAAGGCCTTCGACATTTAGATGCATTTCGCATCGAGAACCCATGACATATAATTTTTTCCAGAAATATCAAAGGCTACAAATTCGAGTTTCGCGATGTTAGCCATAGAGATCAATAAATGCGTACCTGTCTTCTGGCTTTGGTAACGGCAGAAACTCGTGCTTAGTCTTCTGACTTTTGTACCGGTAGAGACTCGTGCTGATAACGTGTTATAAAATTAGGGTAGTGTTAGAATAAAATCTTCACACTACACACTAATAAAACTCTAACTATTTTGCACAAGAATTTCTCTCTTTCTTTTCTCTCACAATTTTCTCTAATCTTTCTTTCACAAAATAATGGTGTATTACAAGCTTAGAGAATAGCTCTATTTATAGAGCTCTAATTAGTGGATTACATCATGGCATACATTATCTTCCACTAATCTTAATTAGTGGTGTCTCCACTAAATGGTGGACATCCATAAAAATCTTCTAATAATTCACATAAATCCATAATTAGTGGAGCCTCCACTAATTAATAAATATTCCAATAATTCATAATAATTTTAACTTTTTTCTCCATTTTTTAGTTGAATAAGAAGAGTAATTTTGTCTTTTTATAATTATTATTGGCAAGTCAAAGGCTTTGGACTTTTTTTTTTAATCAATATCCAACTGCATTGATTGACAATCAATTTATGTAGATAGCAAATATATATATATATATATATATATATATATATATATATATATATATATATATATATATATATAAAGAGTTGTAGAATCCTCCAATAGTGACACATAATTGAATTCTATAGTGATACCTGATTGAATTCTAATGAAATTTATCAATTCTAATAAAGGTTATCTATTTCAATAAAGGTTATTTGTTTCACGTGTGCTAAAGCTTCCCTTGAACCTAGCATGCGATGTCTTGTAGAACTCAGAAGACGAGGCAACTTCCTGTAGAATTCGGAAGACGGAGCTTCATAGGTTTCACTTGGAACCCGTAAGAACTTCTCTCGAAATTCCCTCCAACATATCTGCTAGAACCTAAGGTCTTATTCTAGAATCCATCTTTTGACTTTTCGAATTTCTCTTTCTATTAAATACCCCACTTAGGCATTAGCTTCATAGATTTCAGAAGATGAAGCTTCGTAGATTTCATCTGGAACCTCTCAAAAGTTCCCTCAAAATTCCCTGGAACATTTCTCCCAGAACCCCAGGTCATGTTCTAGAACCCAATTCAGGAATATTAGGACACTGGCCTTGCCTTGGGACTGACAGCAAGTACTACCACGAACTTATTGCTAAAACTGAAGCACTGCCCTCGCCCACCCAGTTTAGGGTTTAACAAATGATTTGATCTTCAAAACAATTACAAAGATGCAATAACGAATGATTTTGATTCTCTTTAGTTTGATATTGTAATATAGATTCTCAAGCCAACCTCGCGCAATGTTACTCTATAGGGTAGCTGCTAATCTTAGAAAACTTTGTAATTTTTCTACTACTTTCTCAGCTTCTTCCTCTGCGAAAAAACACACTAGTTCTTTGCTTATTGCAAACAATTTCTTATTTTCTATCAAATCAAATTGGAATTCAACAATCGATCTCCAATAATTATTTATGATTAAGTTTAGTAGGAAGAACTTGCAGGGCACAACATGAGAGGACATTCCAGTGGATTTTACTCTTTGGACAAGTTGGTATGCAGTATACACTATTCTTTTAGAGTAAAAAGATAGAACAATCTGCACCATTAT
Organism: Voacanga thouarsii; assembly: GCA_026120185.1. Lineage (NCBI taxonomy): Eukaryota > Viridiplantae > Streptophyta > Magnoliopsida > Gentianales > Apocynaceae > Voacanga > Voacanga thouarsii. Next base: position 930,731 of record JANUWF010001217.1, on the reverse strand, counting down.
GTGTTGCTGCATTTTATCCTTGCTCGATGGTTGTATTTGTTGATATATACTCTTTTTAGTTCATTGTAATTTTTTTTGGCAGGGTTGTCTTATTCAGTTTTGGGTTGAGTCCTTTTAGCAGCATTCGATTGTGGTTTGTGATTAGCCTTAGACAAGGCAAGGATTCGGGAGGGGATGTGTGTCTTCAATATTAGGGCTTTCTATGTGATAACTCCATTGCATGGATGTGAGATGATATTTTTCTTCTCACGGATTTGCTTTGATAGAATTATTTTCACTATATCTAGGTGACTATACACCTTTTTCTTTACTTATTTGTTTTTTCATTCGAAAATTTGTTGGCATTTGTACTCACATTTCTAGATAATATCTTTGTCCCCAGTGCTGTGTTTTGCAAAGTAGATAGAGTTTGTTGCAAGCATTGCCAATTTCCTATTAAAAGAGGTGAACCTGATTTCTTTTATAAATGGATGTATATTGAATCTTTGATGGATACAGATCGATAAATCTATTTATAAATATTTCCTTTGACTCTGTTACTACAACATGTTGTAATGTTTAAGTTGTCGAATTATTATTTCCAATTCTTATACAAACTGCATTTGTTTGGGGGAACTTTCACATGATTTTGAACTTGAATTGTTTTTTGTTCTATAAAAATGTTAAGAAACATTAAAGTTTTCTTTTAATCTCATCAGAACTTTCTTGAATACTTGATTCTTTGGTTAAAGCTTTGTCTTATGAAATCTTTGAAGCTTAATAACTAAGGGAGGTACTTAATAGAGAGAAAATTATAATAAGTACATTTCACATAAAAAATAACTTAATACAAAGTACTATGTGCAACGTACGGGTATCAAACTAGTAAAACTGAATTACATTGGGGATTTTTTTGAAACTTCAAATGACAAAGTGAGTTTTTCAATCTTTTCTATGGTGTGAGTCATGAAATTTACCTAAAAAAATTAATTTTATTTCTGTAACAACTATCTAACCAACTCTCTTTTACAAAAAAGAATTAAAAAACTAAACTACTAGTCCTACTACTATTGTGCATAGTTTGTTGAAGTCCCAAATCCAGTGCTAAACTATAGCTTTGCTAGCTATAAGGGAGGAGCATCTACAAAAGGCCGATGGGCACCTTTAGCTGACGAGCATCTCTCCCTATCACTAAGTGTGCTTGGAACTCAGTGCTAGCAAGTAGACTGAGGTTTCAAGATGTTGGCATCTTAATAGTCATCCCAGTAGACGACTGGTGACCAAGGATCTGAGGACAGATACCTATAGTTGGATAGTTAGGCACCAAGGTACAGTGTTAGGACAGAACGAAATTAAGGTCATGAAAGTTTATATTGGTAGTTCCATATTTAGTTATAACTATTAGGCACCCAGGGGCCGCGACAACCTTTAGGACCAGCTATTCTTATTAATTCTCTATCCCTTGTTTATTGGTCCTTGATGCCTATCTATGCAACCTATAGGCATATTGGCTTGTTGTTAGAATGGAGCGTGAGACTTTAGACACATGTTATATTATAAATGTCTTTTATACGCATTTTTGGTTAATAAAGAAAAGGTTGCGCATTACATGTAATATTATGTTCTATTTACATTTCTTGTGTATTGTTTTCATTTTATCCCTAACAAACGAATCATAAAGTTGACTAACCAAATTCAGTTAGGTAACATGGATGGGAAACTTGACGTTTGTAGCAAGAGTATGAGAACTCTATTTTTGGTTTATGATTCGTGTTGTGTGGTGAAACACATCTAATTCTCGATTGTCTACTTTAGTGACCATGTTGAGGTCTTGTTCAAAGTTTTGAATGACCAAGAGCAGGCGACTTTGTGCCCATTGATCGGTGAATACCTAGAGTAACTTTGTGATATTGCTGAACGTTTATAACAACTTGATTCTCAATTAATATCCTTAGAGTACATGCAGGCTTCTCGGTTAGCTTCTGTCTAAAGCTTGGGCAATGTTGAGACGGAGATTGCAACTATGAAACGTGCCATTATGAGATTGGATGACTTCAAGAAGAAGTCAACATTGTCAAGGAGGTCGTAGACCAATCAGACAGACCCAATGACTAAGATAAGTCCCGAGTTATGATTCTTAAATCTAAAGCTTTCGATGGTGCTCGAAATGCCAAAGAATTTGAGAATTTCTTTTAGGATGCTTGTGGTATTTTATTATTGCCCATGTGCCTGTGGGTAAACAAGTTTCCTTTGCAAGGATATATATGTCCGATGATGCTAAGCTGTGGTAGAGAACCATAGCCACAAATAAATCCTTACCTAAAGTTATAATGTGAGAAACCGTGAAACAGGAAATAGGTAACCAGTAAAGCACTAAGGAAATTAAAATATCTGGCACTATTCATGAATGCATCAAGTAGTTCAGTTCCATTTTTTTTAGATGTTTGTGAGATGTTCGAAGAAAACAAATTGTTCAATTTCATGACCGGTTTACAGCAATGGGTATAGGCTAAACTTCAAAGACAAGATGTTCAAACCCTCATTCAAACCATTATTACAACTAATAGGCTTATCAATTTCAAAACATCTTTGGGTCAAGATGACAAGAGGAAGGTTAGATTGAAGGACAAAGATGAAAAACCAAAGAATGGGAAGTTTTTGGAAAGAAAACAAAAAACAAGGTGGTCAAAATATCAACCAGTGAGACCACCAACAAGAAGGATAAGGCATTCACCAGCAAGTCCAAAAATAGTGGATGTTTCATTTGTGGTGGCCCCATATTATGAAAACTTGTCTAAAGAAGAAAAAAAAAAATGAAGATACTAGTTCTTGAAGATAATAGCTAGAGAGAGGATGAGTCTCCAATGATGAATCCCATCCACTTGCTAAATACTATCACAATTGAATGTGTTAATTAATGGGCTATAGGGTTTGGCAATGTTAGGTACTAGTACAACCCATAATTTTGGGCTGAATGTGAGATGCAAAGGTTAAAGCTTAACTTCAATGGAACCCCAATAGAATGAAGGCAGTCAGTTCTAGTGCCATGTTAAATTGAGATACATCCAACGTTAACCTTTTGGTTAGACCATGAAGAGGTATATGCAATTTAATGTTTGTCCCTCTTGATTACTTTAATATTATTCTTGGAAACAAATTTATGTAGGAAACAAAAACCCTGTTTCCCTCTGCTTGGGTAGGTTTACCATCAGGGAAAGTTGGAACCCAGTCTTTATAAGTGCTTTCTTTGATCATATTCTTTTATATGCTGAGAAATATGTGCTATTGGCCTTACAAGAAAAGGCTAGATTAAAGAAAAGTAAAGAGACTTATAGAGCTACATTGGTAGAAATCAAACCAAATAAGTTCTATTTTTTTTTTTATTTTATCAGCTTGCAAAAGTTGTTGATGAGTTCAAAGACATCATGACATCAGAGTTGCCCAAATAACTTCTTCCTATAGAGTTGGTTGAATTCAGAAAATAGCTGGATAAGTTGTTAGAAGGCAAATTGATCCTGTAACACCCCGACTAAAGGTAACAACAGAAGCATCTTCAATCCGGGTGTTGCCCCGTCCAGTTACTCAGACAATGGGTTTTTATAACGAAAAATCCATCAGCGTATTATCCAAAAGGGAAACGTCCAGACTTATTCTGCTGTTACTGTGGTATCGTCCTCTATTTGTAGGTTCTTCCAACTCCGGATCCTACAAAAAGGTAAGATAAAAGACACGTGTGAGTGAAAAATCACCCAGTGAGTCCCGTGTGTGCTAATGTTTTATTAAAGAAGTAGAGTACATAAAAATTTTATAAAATAATATATCATTTGTTCATTAGAAATGAATCCAAAACTCTTTAATGAAGAGTGTATTCAGAACTCAATAATTTTTTGAAAAATGGTGTTTCGACTTTCAAATCATTACCCATTTTTTTCCAATCACAGGCGCTTCTCCAACAGAAAGTCGGCCTGTATGCAAGTCCCGCATTCCTTACCTTCGGCTACACGGTCTTTTGTGCCAGAGATTGTGCCTTACAGCACGTCACTCGTATCATGCCGGAATGGTGAGCAGCGTACAAATGTACCTCACCTTGCACTTAGGGATCTTTTACTTGCCACTATAAGTCAGGGGTCCCAATCCTGACGTCAATCACCATCGAGGTGGCAAGGGATTGAACACACCGAGTGTACCCGCCTGGTATCATGTGAACAATCCACCATCATAATCAATAGGCAATTGCCAGGCTCAAAACGGCTAGCTAGGACGACTCATCTTAATGTCCTGTCGCCCTGTTTGGAGTAAGACAATCCCCAGAACTGATCAGATTACTTGGGGTCGTCTATTTCTAACATGGGCCAGTACAAAGATCAAAGTACTTGCTGAGGACTCAACGTCACCAACCCCGTCTGACTGATCAGGCCAGAGGGTTATCTGATCTCACAGAATTTTCATATCAAAACAGTTTTGGGGCAAAACAACATTTTTCCAAAATCATGTTGAAACCAGATAAAGGGTTCTATTCACACATCAAAACATGTTTCCAAGAGTATCCGGGTCATTTTCCCCATGCTCGATCTCAAAATTCATTTCCAAGGGTATTCAGGTTATTGTACCGACACCCGATTTCCAAAAGGCTTTCTGAGGGTATTCGGGTCATTTTACCCTTACCCGATTTGAAATATATTCACAAGAATTCCAATAATGATACTTCGGTCATTTATCGAATACCCGAGTTCTAAAAGTTTTTATAAAATATTCTAATAAGGGCATTTTGATCATTTTCCAAATACCCGATTCCAAAAGGTACTTATTTAAGGAAATCCAGAATTCTAATATCAAAAGAAGATTAAATTCAATGTTTCCAAACATATTTTCATAAAATGTTCCAAACAGTATATAATATAGCATTTTAGAGAAAAACAATACACACTAGCTTTAGAAAGAGTTTTAGAAATCCAAGGGACTCACCTCGTGTCATAAGCAATCATTTCTGTTCATGGCCGTTTAACCTTCGTTTCTACCGTTTTCGATGTTTCGTTAACCGTTTATCGCTAAACCTACATCAAACATCGTTTTCGGGTCAATTCGTGTTTGACAGAAAAATAACCGACGTTCGGCCGATGTGCTCGACGGTTAGTCGATGAGGCCGATGGTTAGCCATCGGTCAAGGAAAGCGATTAACTTTCGTTCGCGTCGTTTTTTCGTCGTTTAATCAATTCTTTCGTTTTCCTTTTTCCACATCCTTCTTCCCTTCATAAACAAGGGATTCACTTCATGTTTTCCCAATTAATTTATCCAAAATCACATAAGTAGTCACCCTTAAGTCCATTCATTTTCGGACTACTTTCTGGAATTTCATTGGTTTGACACACCATTTTGTTTTACATATAACTTTCAATTTACAACTCCAATTTGGCTCCATGATATACCAAAATGACCATAAGACTCTTAAATTTAATTCAATATAGGCTATTTTTAGAGTTCTGGTTCCAATATCATAGTACTGAGCAAAAACAGCCTCAGTAGTTTTGACTTAGTTTCACTATTCATTCTTTCCTTAACATTCTGCAATTTTCCAGTTTGACACCCTAACTTGTTTTGCCCATAACTTTTAATCCACAAATCCAAATGATGTCAAACCAATTGTAAAATATCCTTAATACATTCCTTTACAAGTTTCAATTCATGGAGTACCAATTCTGTTGTCCATTTTGTTCAGTTTTGAACACAAAGATCCAGTAGTAAAATCCCGTTACTGATTTGGCACCTTTTACTATTTTTACCATAACTTTTGATCCGTAAATCCGATTAATCTCAAACTTGTTCTAAAATATCTCGATGATCCTTAGCTACAAAGATATATGCCTAATTTGTTCAAATCCAGAAATGTTACAGATTTACTGAACATAAAACCTCACAGAATTTTCTGCATACAAGGACAACTTTCACACAACTTCACCTAACTAGTTTCCATAATTCACACATAAACTTCTCACAATATATATACCAAAATGATCTCCATGCTTTATATAATAACTTTACTTCAAGTAAGGTAGATCTTTACCTTTTCTTTGCTGCGTTTGGAGGCTGAACAGTCCAAGCATCTTCTTGCTTTTCTCTCTCTCTTTCTCTCCTCTCTATTTCCGGTTTCTCTCTCTCTTTCTTCTCTATTTCCTTTTCTTTTCTCTCTTGTTTGCTCCGAAATTCTGGCTATCTAAAGCCATTTTAGTTGGCTTTCATGGCCTATATATAGAGAAATATGGTCTTCAAGTCAAAGGCGCATTAAATGGCCTTAACATTTGGAAGCCCTTGATTGGTTCACTTAGCTACTTAGGTGTTCTTTGGAATATTTAAGAGTTCTATGGAATTCTTTAGAAAGTTCTTGTAACCATTCATAGAATCAACACTTGGTGAGTTTTCATTGGTCCATATGGTGATGAAGTGTAGAAATTCCTAGAATTCTCAAGAATTAATAGATATTTTCTAATCTTGTATGGCCATGCATAATCAACCATGATTAACTTACTCAAATCAAGATTAGCTTAATAAAGCTTGGTCAAATGAAGTCAAAGGGCAGTCCAACTTGGTCAAGATTGTCATGCTTGTGGGTCATCCTTATTTATTTCTTGTGGGCCCTCTAAATTCTCTCAACTTATCACAACTAATCAAATAGAAGCACTTGACCTCATTAACCAATCACTAAATGACACTTATTTTCATCCACCAATTATAAGAAGCCACACGTCCCATTTCCAACCTTAATTTTCTATTTTCTTCAGAAATGACCAAAATCGGGTCCGTAATGAAAAAATATTTTATTTCACTATCCAACTCCAAAAATTCTACTGAATCCATTGGTAACACTTAAATTCTTCAATTCCCTCTCTACTTGGTCAAATTTGCGGTCGAAGTCACGAACGCAGTCAAAATGACAAATATGCCCTCGATACCCCGTGTAGCAAAACGTGCATCTCATTGTACTGATCAATTTCTCTTTCTAAAGTATCATAAAATTCTTATTTTATTAATCTTAATAGCCTTCCAAAAATTTAGGGTACGGGTAGAACAAATTCAATAATTACATTCAGGTCTCGATAAAACTTTGTTTCACCAAAGTATTCGTCTCAATACACCGATCAACTTTTGTTCTGACTGTTGATATAAATTCTCATCCCATTACAGGTAGTAGCAAATCGAAAGTAAAAGGGTAGGGTGTTACAGATCCAATCATCCAATGCCTCATACAATGCTATTGCTTTATTCTAGAAAAAAGGTTGATTGTTCCTTTCATTTCTATGTTGACTATCGGGTATTGAACAAAATCACTTTAAACATTAAACACCCAATTCCTGATGCTTTTGACTTGTTTGATATGGGCTAGGTGCTGTGCTAAAAAATCAATCAAAGATTGGCCAACTCCTCTTAATTAATTAATTATCTTTTCTGGACCTCATTAAACATACAAGACTAATTAATTAATTCCAATTAGATTATTAATAAATGTTAACATATATCAGTCTAATTAATTAATTTGTTCTAGCCCAATTCTCTTAATTAATTAATTATCTTTTCTGGGTCTTATTAAAACCCAAAACTAATTAATTAATTCTAATTGGACTTTTAGAATAAATTTTATTTTTCTTCTAAATAATTATCCATTAAATCCAGATTGTGTCTAAACAATACCAAGGTAACTTGAGCTACTCCGGGGACCGAGAGACATATTATTCAAAATTACTAAAATGATCAAAATACTCTTATTATTAAATAGTCGCATTTTATCGTTTTAAATATTTCCATTTATCACTATATGGAAATATTAACTACAAGAATAATATTTCTTAAAGCAATATCTCCGACCTACAGGTAAAATGATAGAAAAACCCCTTTATGTAACACTCATCAATGAAATAGGATAAATGTACTAACACTCATCTCAAAGACATCTACCATTCTTAGATCTCTAGTCCGATAATCCATTACTTACTTGAATGTACTGCTTACCATTGGAAGCTACCCAAAAAGCACACATTCTAGAGTCACGTTCCCAAGGCCCTGGATTATTTAGATTATCTTGGATTACAAAGGGGTGATTAAACCTCACTAAATAAAGTATAGAAATTCTTTTGCATATGTCCGTTTTAACTAATTAGAATAAAACACCCAACATATAAGGATATTGATATCACAAAAGAAATCTTACCCAACATACATCAAATTATAAAACCTTAGCTTTGCCAAACCACCAACTCATACTCAAGTATGAAGGTATCTGTCTACGCTGTAGTAGTAACAGTCTTGTCTCTATAATTATAGTACTTTAAGAGAGATTACTACTACTGGTCCAATTCTATGTATTTGAAATACGCTTATACCTATGATATGAGTGAGCTACTCACTGTTTCAAGGTAAACCATTCCTCATTGGAAATCATGGCATAATAGTCTTACTTTGATGAAATGCCCAATTCTATTAAACGACTAAGAACTCAATTTTATTTGTGTAACAAGTATCCATGGTCTATACCTTACTATGAAGAATGACCCAATACATAAACCATTACTTGTCATACTTGGACCTTTAAACATGCAATAATATAAGAAATAAACTAAATGAATGAATAAACATCTTATCGCAATATGTTGATATAGAATACATAATCATTAAGGACATACTTTCCAACAATCTCTCACTTGCACTACAAAGACTAAGAAAGTCCATAAGTGCCTACCCCTATGACATTTAAGTGTTTGCGAAGCACCTTTTCTGTCAAAGGCTTGGTAAAGGGATATGCCAGATTGTTGAGAGAGAAAATCTGATCAACCACTATCTCCCGTTTCTAGATGAACTCCCGGATGATGTGATACTTCTCTCTACGTACTTGCCCTTTCTATAATTTTGAGGTTCCTTACATTGTGACACTGCTCCAGAGTTGTTACAATAAATAGTGACAGGCCTATCCATGTGCGGTATTACTCTAAGTTCTATGAGGAATTTTCGGAGCTACAGAGCTTCTTTAGAAGCCTCTGAAGTAGCAACGTACTCAACTTCCATAGTAGAATCAACAATGCAAAATTGTTTGATACTTCTCTATGAAATAGCTTCTCCAAACAAAGTGAAGACATATCCACTAGTGAATTTCCTTTCATCTTTATCTGCCTGAAAGTTTGAGTCTGCGTAATTGGTAGGAACCAAATCATCAGCACGATATACAAGCATATAATCTCTCGTTTCCTTGAGATATTGAAGTATATGCTTTACGGCTTATAAGTAGACTTTTCTCAGATTTGACTAATATCTACTAACCATACCTACTGCAAAGCAGATATCTGGTCTAGTACAAAGCATAGCATATATGAGACTTCCCACAACCGAAACATAAAGGATCTTACTGATTTTCTGCTTGTTTCCCTGTGTCTGAGGACACTGCTTGAAAGATAAGGATAATCCATGTCTAAAGGGTATGATAGCCCCTTTATATTGATCCATATTGTACATGACCAATATCTTGTTAATATAAGAAGATTGGGATAAGTCTATCATTATTTGCTTCCTATCTCTAAGAAGCTTAATACCTAGAATGTAGCTAGTTTCTCTCATATCTTTCATGCTAAATTGATTAGATAGCCAAACCTTAACGGATGACAATGTCTCCACGTCATTTCTATTGAGTAGAATGCCATCCACATAAAGTATCAATAAAATCACTTTGCTACTATCTGATTTCTTATACATACATGGTTCATCCATGTTTTGAATAAAACCATAAGCTTTTATGGTTTTATCAAGATGTATGTTCTATGCTCGTGACGTTTGTTTAAGTCTATAAATAAATTTCTCTAGTAAAAAAATCTTCTAACTGGGACATATAGACGTCTTCGCTAAGACAACTATTTAAAAAGGCTATCTTGACATCCATTTTCTATATCTCGTAGTCATAGTGACATGCAATGGCTAAGAGAATTCGGATAGACTTAAGCAAGGCTACTGGCGAAAATGTTTCCTCATAAGCGATCCCTTTTTTCTAAGTATAATCTTTAGTAACCAACCTTGCGTTATAGGTTTCAACCTTTCTAACCACTTTTTCTCTTGTATACCCACTTACACCTAATTGGTTTTATCCCATCAGGCATAGTGATAAGATCACAGACTTGATTGAGGTACATAGACTCAATCTCGGTATTTATAGCCAGCTTTCATTTGTCCATATCAGCATCAACAATAGCCTCCTCGTATCTAGTGGGATCTTATTCTTGATTATCAGAGACTAAATCATAGATCTTCCCGATCCACCTTTCTAAAACTCCTGTGATCCTTCTACTACGACGAGGCTCTGTTTGTATAGGAACATCCGATTGTATTTCTCTTGGTTCCCCGATCGTGATGTTAGAAGTACTTGAAGTTGAATTAGTGACCAACTTCTTTTCTAACTGTATTCTGTTTGAATGCGTGGTAGATGTAACTTGTTCATCCTCTAAGTATCTAACATTAGTATTAACAAGTACTTTGTACTGTTGAGTGATAGAGGCTAAATTAGTCATATTTTTCCTAGTTATTTGAGGCTCTTGTGTGATATATTATGTTCAATAACTAGTCATATTCCGTCATATTTGAGATTTTACCATTTGAAAGGTATTTTGTTCATTATTTCAGATTTTAAGGGTAAAACGAAGTAAAAACGTCGCAAAACAGAACCAAGGCGGTGTCAGCTGGACTCTAGATAACATTGCGTGGAAATCAAGAAAAAATCAGCGAACAACTGAAGAAACAGAACACAACTGGCGCTGGCTCCAGTAGTTAAGGCGGCGCCGACTATGCCATGAGGAAAAGACGGGATCTTGATTTTTGGACGCGATTTTTGATAATCTGTGGAGTTTTAGTACTTTCCTACTTCTACTCGGCCAAGAACATTATACCAACGAGTTTAGACACTTCATAAGCCCATAGATAGATGGAAAACACAAGAGAAAATGAGAGAATTCATTGATCATCATAGAAAATCACTCAAATCAAATGAGGAATTTTTCAATTCAAGGAGAGTTGTACGAGAGGTCTTCAAAGGAATAAGGAGGAGGCTTGTCTATGAGTGCTTTTTTTTACTTTTTTTTCTTTTTCTTGAACAATGGTGTATTAATTGTTTCATTGTAATTTGACATTACTTTAGGTGATCATGATTTTTAGAGTTACTTGATCTTTTGATTAATTGATTGTTATTCTTGGTATTTAATTACTTGTGCTAATTACGAGATTAATTGGTTGTTTCTTTCCATTAACTTTCTTGAAAAAGGGATTGATGGTGGTTTCAATTTATTGATTTCATATATGTTGTTTCTTAACTTGCTTGGAAAATGGGTTAATTGCTAAGAACTGGTAATTAAAGGTTAATTGATGTCTATCAGGAAAGGATTCATTAGTTAATTTCATGTTTTAAGTTTGTCAGGAATGAAAATTTAATTAAAGGATTATGTTTAATGCATTTTTTGGGTAGGACTGGCTGAGACGGGAATGTGATAATAAGTTATCTAGAAGATAGGAATTCATGGATTGGAAACGAAGTGAGTCTATATTAATCCTTTATGATGCCAAGAGAATGATTAGTTATAATAATGGTTAGGTACTTTAAGGTCATGTTTGCCAAAATAATGATTTAAGTTACATACTTTTCCATCCTTGACATCTATATATTTTTATTTTTATTTTTATTTAATTTTCCTTTCTATTTCTTTTTCAGTTTATAGAGTCGGTTAAACAATAAAAGAAGAGTATTAATGTCTACTTGTTCCTTGAGAATCGACACTCGTTTGAATCCTATACTCTGTTAATGATGAGTACGCTTGCTCATATATATAATTTGAGGTTAACGTTTTAATTTTAACTTGATTAGGAATGTGCTTATTTTCATATGATTTTTATACCAAAATAAAATACACATCAAGTTTTTGGCACCGTTGCCGGAGAACAATATCATGAAAGTTTGGATTTTGTTGATTTAACCATGTAAATATGTAAATACGTAAATATATAAATATGTACAATTGTTCTTTTCGCAATAAGGTGCTATTTTTTGTATCTTGTGTATTTGTGTATACCTTTATAACCTAACCTACTAACTTTGACTATATTCTATTAACTAGCTTTGTAATCTTGTAATTTTGTGTTGTAATCATGAATTCTATTATCTAACTTTCGTCTTGTTTTTGCTAGGTGTTAGCCTTGGTACATGATTCAATGACTTGAGGTGATATAGTAGATTTCATTTTATTTTATTTTTATTTCTTTCTTCATGAATTAAATTGTATTATTCATCATTGCTGCATGTTCATCATTTTTATTTCATTTAAAAAAAAAAAACATTAGTGTATTGATGATAGATTGGCAAAATTACAAGCTAACATTGATGTTTTTAGTGAGATGTAATTAGAAGTATTAGTGAATTCTTTTGTTGCCAATACAAATTCATCTGTTCAGTGGCATAAAGAAGCTTCACAATGATTGGGCGATCAAAGGAAACAATTAGTTAAGATTGTTGAGGAGACGTATGAGTTCATGCTAGCCCGTATAATTGACCATGAAAAAAAAGAGAGGCTATGAGGGACAATTGCATGATGTGACAAAAGAGGTATTTGATTCTACTCTATGTGCTCATAATTCTAATATTTCTTTGTCATATGATTTCTTAGACTCTTCTCACTTCTTAGAGAACAATGGTCCCAATGATGATGCATGGAGTTCAACATACCTCAAGAAGTTGGATTTATCATTCATTTTAAGAAACCCTTTGAGGATGTTGACAAATTCTACCCTTCACCCTAATCTCAGGGAGGTAACTTGGTATTTGTAGAAGCATTGAAAAGTAAGGATTTCCCAATCCCATCTTTAAGAACTCAAACACTAAGTTTAAAGGGGTATTTTAAATTGTAAAAATTCTTTTGAAGGGTTAATCGGTGATTTCAAACTTGATGTATTCTTTAGAAACCATGTGCACTTATATATTGACAATAATATTTGTGTATCTAAATAAATGTTAGAGAAAGAGGTTTATGTATTTTGCTTTAGTGAAAAAACAAAATTATTTTCATGAACCTTCTATTTTTCAAAATTTTCAATTCTTCATTCTACATTCATCATGCTTATCTTCTATTTTGAGCTTTAATTTCTTTCCAAAAGGTTTGCTGAGGAAGCATGATGGGTGTAGAAAGTTTTTGTTTTATTTTTATTATTTTAGTCTTTTTCTTTAGTTTGTTTTCTTTTATTTAGGTATATTTTTATTTTATTATTATTTTTCGTGTTGTTTTATTTTTATTATTTTAGTCTTTTTCTTTAGTTTATTTTCTTTTATTTAGGTATATTTTTATTTTATTATTATTATTTTCCGTGTGCTTTTATTTATGTTTTGTTTTATAGGCATAAAGTCCTCTTGGACAAGCCCTTCTCTTTACCTCAAGCTTGGCTATCTATTGGAGCATTATTGCACTGGGTAGTATTACTTAAACTTTCTAACCCCTTATTATTTTTAGTCCCTTTGGAAATGCTTTCTTGTGTTTAATTTTTGCCAATGAGGACATTGTCCAATTTAAGTATAGGGGAGTGGTTTGATGATATACTTTATCCAAATTTTTATCACTTTTATTGTGAGCACAATGAATGGAAGTATTGTCTTTCTTATTTCTTCTCCTTTATATTTTTGGTCTCGCGCCATTGTTTAATTCTTGTTCTTTTTATTTGGCCATTGAGGACAATATCCAGTTTAAGTGTGGGGGTGTGATTTGATTGAAAATTCTTCTATGCATATATTTTATCCTTCTTGTGAGCAAAATTTTCAACATTTTTCTGATTTTCTTTGAGATTTCAAACTATATTTCTAATGCATGTCTTTATGATGGATTATAGAGCATATGTTCTAGATCATTTATGGCTTATGCATGAATGTTTGCACGCACTTGGACGAAGTAGTTCTTGATCAAATACTTTACATTGTTCTTAAACTTGTTTTTCTACTAAAACTCATGGAGTATTCTAGAACTTACTTGAATACCTCTCAAGGCGAAATAAGAAAAACATTCATGATTTAACTTAGGGATGGCGGTAATAGGCCTTCTTTGGATAATTTGAGCTTTTCAAGCCTACCTATTTTTATATTATCCATAGTGCTTATTTTGAGTATAAATTGTTGATTTCTTTCTTTAAAACCCATCACAATACTTTATCCATTGCTTGTTTTTGAGAGTTTGAATAATTTTTCATATCTTTATGCTCTTGATAGATGAAAGTACATGGAGAAAGATCATGACTCGTTACTTTCAGTCATGTATCAATACTGAGTTGAACTGGAAAGAGAAAAGAAAGAGAAGAAAGAGAAAAGAGAGATTGAAAACAAGAAAAGAAAACAAAAATTTGCTAGAAAAGATGAAAAAAAAGAAATTGAGAAACAAAAGAACAACAGTAGTGAAAGACAAAAGAAGAGTGAAAAGAAAGAAAAGATAAAGAAAAACTTTTTGAAAGAAAAAGAAAAGAAAGATCACAAGAGGAATGGTGATTGAGTTGTAAAAGTTGAGTTCATGTCAAGTCCTTAACACCATTGCTAAAAATTTGAGTGATCTTGTGGAAAAAAATAGAGAAGAGTTGATGAAAAGAGACAAGAAAAAGAGAAAATGCAGGATTTTCTTGAGTTGAACTGTAATTGCTAAATAAGGTTATGGGTATTGATTTCTTTTGGAATAGGAGAGTGAGAAGAGTTGGAAATTATTGATACATTTTGTTTATCCTTTTCTTGCGAACTCTTAATTTCTCTAACATTTGAATCTTCTATATCCTTCAGTTGATAAACTACACTACAAGCCTTTAACCTTACATTACAAGCTTAAAAGTCCTACTTGATCTAAGTAGAATCATGATATGTCTCGGATTAGTGGAGAGAGTGTATGAAAAGTAAACTTATGGAATGCATAATCTTTTTGAACTAAATTCTTTTCAATGGTTTGGGAATATTGTTAAGTATTGGGATGGTTCTACTAAGTCATTATTCACTTACACAAGTCTTGCATTTGTTGTGAAAGATGTAGTAGCATGTGTTTTATGTTCTTGAATGAAGATATTGTTTTGAAATTAATTGAGTGATTGTTAAACCTTGTGTTTTCCTACTTGTCTTTAATACTTTGTTTGAGGACAAGTAAAGAGCTAAGTGTGGGAGAATGTGATAGGGGCTAAATTAGTCATATTTTTTCTAGTTATTTGAGGCTTTGTGTGATACATTCAATTCAATAACTAGTCATATCCGTCATATTTGAGATTTTACCCTTGGAAAGGTATTTGGTTCATTATTTCAGATTTTAAGGATAAAATGAAGCAAAAACGTAGCAAAACAGAACCAATGCGGCACCGGCTGTACTCTGGATAACATTGCGTGGAAATTAAGAAAAAAAAATCAATGAACAACTGGAGAAACAGAACACAACTGGCGCCGATTCCAGTAGCCAAGGCGGCGTCGACTGTGCCTTGAGGAAAAGACAGGATCTTGATTTTTGGACGCGATTTTTGATAATCTGTGGAGTTTCAGTACTTTCCTACTTCTACTCGGCCAAGAACATTACACCAACGAGTTTAGACACTTCCTAAGCCCATAGATAGATGGAAAACACAAGAGAAAATGAGAGAATTCATTGATCATCATAGAAAATCACTCAAATCAAAGGAGAAATTCTTCAATTCAAGAAGGGTTGTACGAGAAGGTCTTCAAATGAAGAAAGAAGAGGCTTGTCTATGAATGCTTTCTTTTACTTTGTTTTCTTTTTCTTGAACAATGGTGTATTAATTGTTTTATTGTAATTTGACATTGTTTTAGGTGTTCATGATTTTTAGAGTCATTTAATCTTTTGATTAATTGATTGTTATTCTTGGTATTTAATTACTTGTGCTAATTACGAGATTAATTGGTTGTTTCTTTCCATTAACTTGCTTGGAAAAGGGGTTGATGGTGATTTCAATTTATTGACTTCATATATGTTGTCTCTTAACTTTCTTGGAAAATGGGTTAATTTCTAAGAATTGGTAATTAAAGGTTAAATGATGTCTGTCAAGAATGGATTCATTAGTTAATTTTATGTTTTAAGTTTGCCAGGAATAGAAATTTAATCAAATGATTGTATTTAATGCATTTTTTGGGTAGGACTGGCTGAGACAGGAATGTGATGCTAAGTTATCTAGAAGATAGGGATTCATGGATTGGAAACGAAGTGAGTCTATATTAATCCTTTATGATGCCAAGAAAATGATTAGTTATGATAATGGTTAGATACTTTAAGGTCATGTTTGCCAAAATAATGATTTAAGTTACATACTTCTCCATCCTTGACATCTATATATTTTTATTTTTATTTTTATTTAATTTTTCTTTCTATTTCTTTTTTAGTTTATAGAGTCGGTTAAACAATGAAAGAAGAGTGATTAATGTCTACTTGTTCCTTGAGAATTGACATTCGTTTGAATCCTATACTCTGTTAATGATGAGTACGCTTGCTCATATGTGTAATTTGGGGTTAACGTTTTAATTTAAACTTAATTAGGAATGTGCTTATTTTCATATGATTTTTATACCCAAATAAAATACACATAATTGAGGATGATAGAAATATCTACCTCTCGTTCCTTTTAGATACCTAATGAAGTAGCATAACTTTAATCTTGGTTCTAGCATACTTCCTTTTGTCAGCACATAAGTTGGACAACCCTATATGTTGAGATGGTTTAGACTAGGCTTTTGTCTAGTCCATATCTCATAGAGTGTCCTAAGTACAGATTTGAAAGGTACCAAGTTCAAAATATATGCCGTTGTTTCTAAGGCATACTCCCAAAAAGAAATAGAAAGAGATGCATAGCTCATCATACTTCTAACCATTTTCATCAAAGTTCTATTTCTTCTCTCAGCTACTCTATTTTGCTGGGGAGTTTCAGGTGCAGTTAACTGAGATATTATGCCGTAATGTACTAAGTAATCCTTAAACATACCGAGGAGGTACTCTCTACTACGATCCGATCTCAAAGTTTTAATTAGTTTATCTGTTCAACGCTCCACTTTAACCTTAAATTCCTTGAATTTATCAAAAGAGTCAGACTTGCGTCTCATCAGATAAATGTAACCAAAACGAGTGTGGTCTTCTGTGAAAGTTAAGAAGTTTTCGTAGCCTCTTCTAGCTGGTGTAGTCATTGGACCACAAATATCTGTATGAACTAGTACTAGTATTTTCATGGCTCTATCCTCCTTTTTGGTAAAGAACCTTTTGGTCATTTTACATTTAAGGCAAAATTCATACTGAGACAATTCTTTCAGTCTTAATGAACCTAAAGGCCCATCATAGTTAGCATCTAAATCTTATTGAGATTTCTATGTCCCAATCTTAGATGCCACAAATATGAGTCATTTGATATGACATTTCTCATTTTTTTTTATCAGGTTTAATTTGAATATTGTTTACTTGATTTCGAATATGATGTATATAAAAAAGATTCTCATATATTTTTCCTGAACAAATTAAATTACCATCTCTACTAATAGAAACACCAGAATGGAAAAAAATAGAATATCCTTGATTCATCAATTTGGAAATTGAAATCAAATTTTGTTTAAAACAAGAAACATATAAAATATCTTTTAAAACTAACTTCCTATTACAATAAAAAATAAACTTAAGATCTCCCACTGCTTTAACCCATATTCTTACTCTATTATCTACTTGAAGTCCATGCTCACCCTTATTGAGTCTTCTTGTCCTTCTGAACCCCCGTAAAGAGTTACAGACATGATCAGTGGCTCCAGAATCTACTATCCAGGAGGATGTTTATCTAACAATTAAAATAGACTCTAGGTATCGAGCAATACCTAAAGTAGACTTGGCTAAGAAGTCCAGACAGTCTTTCTTCCAATGCCCCTTCTTGCCACACTTGAAACATTTGCCTTTGGGCTTCCTTTTGGGCTTGGCATGACCAGATGCTTTGGGCTGGGCTCTTGAGTTGTTCTGGATTTTCTTCTTCTTGAATTTCTTAGACTTTATCTTAATTCCAGAAGAAGAGGTAGAAAGAGAGACCAAAACCATTAACACGGGCTTAATGATTTTTCTGTCTCCCGGAGCTTTTTCATAAGCTTTGTGAGATTCATATTCAACTTGTTTATGTTGTAGTTCAACTTAAATTGAGAATATGAGTCAGGCAGAGTTTTAAGAACCATGTTAATTTGGCTCTTGAGATCTATCATTCCACCTAGGACGTTGGCCTCGTTGAAGTAAACAATCATCTTGAACAGATGCTCTCGAACCGATGTCCCCCAGCCATCTTAGTGTTCATGATTACTCTAAGAGTTTCTTGCCTTGGGGGCTGGCTCTTATCAGCAAACATGGTACGCAATGACAGATCAGTATCATACACAATGGCCATGTGCTCATGTTTAGATTGGAGTACACTAGACAGGGAAGACAACATGTAGCATTTAGCCATCTCATTGGCTTTCTTCTATGGTTTCTCGGCCTCTCGACCCTAATCAATGGATTCTTTCCCAATCTCTGGATAGGGATCTATAAAAATATACTTATACTCCTCGGCAGTGAGTACTATATTCATGTTCCTCTTCCAATCTACATAATTTGGGTCTGTCAACTTATTCTCTTTGAGAATGATTGACAATGGACTGAAACCATAAATTTATGAAATATTGCAAAAAAATATTCATTTAGTTTGTAATAAATAAAAATGCACATTCTTTATATTATTTGTTTGATAATAGATAACTCTTAAAACTATTATAAAAAATATAAATAGTTCGACTCTTAAAAAAACTAACAAAGCTTCGTAGGAAGATTAATAGCATCATAAGTGTTAGCCCTAAGGGCAGTCTCCTGTATTTTGACTTATGACAAACAATAATGAGTACTAACATATGTGATTTACTTGTTATAGGACATGTTTGACCTCAGGTCTTCCAAGATGTTCAAATATAATTTTTAAAGCAACTCTTGAAGTTATAGAATCTAAAAATAGAAAATCAAGAAGAAAGATCAAGCTTGAAAGATTGCAAATCAAAAGAATCCATTGTGGAAGAACCTTAGACTAGGAATCCTTGTTAAAGTATCTCTCTGTGTAAATTCCTATTTTAACTTTACCTTTTGACTCAGTTTAATTCCACCGAGAAGCACTAAAACAAAAGATTTCAAAGTTTTAAAAATCCTCAGAATTTTAGATTGAGCATTTTGGGTGACCTTGCACCCAGAAGCTTTGTCCAAAAAGCTGTGAACAATATCAAATTATTTTTGCCTGAAAAAGTGCCATTTTGGACTTACCTTTTGGATGCACCATCGTCCAAAACATGAGTTCAAAACGCGGGTAAATCTGACAGCAAAAAATAGCCGTCGATACTTTACTTTATGTCTCTATATAAGGTTTCTAAACTCGATTTGAAAGCAGATTTTTGTTCTATCTTTCTAAGAAACACTCTTACTCTATAGAAAACAAAAATCTCCTTTATCAAAGTATTTCAAAGTGAAATCAAATTGTGTGTTAAAGGTAAAAGTGTTTGTGCTTGTTCTTTGTGTGCATCTGCTCAAAGAAGTGAGCCTTTTCTATTCCATTTATCTTCAATCTCTTTTGTGTACCAAGGTTGTGATGTAAAACTCATCTGGAGTGAGCTTTGATTTGTTGGTTGATTGAGAGATTTTGAAAAACCAAGTGTGGTGATCCTCTCTTGTATATGGTACAAATTGATTCCATTAAGTTGGGTAAATGAAATCTGATTGAAAATCTTTAAGTGTGAGCTTAAAGTAGTAGATGTAGATCTTGTTAAATCAAACCACTATACATTCTGTGTCTCATTCCTCTGCATTTACTCTTAGCATTTATTTTCGAACAATCTTGCAAACTATCGCTGCTCGGAATCTCTTAGTGTCTTAAAGAAATCTTTAAAGGTGTTCACCGACCCATTTTCAATATAGCATTAATTGTATCGTGCTTCTTATCTCAGTCTGAATCTGGATATTTCTTAAAGTTTCCTTGAATAGCTTTCTCTGTTGTAGTGTAGTTGGTCAAAGAAACTTGAAGAACATTTATATTCTGTAAAATAGATTTCTTAAAAATTTTAGTTTGCCAAAAACCTTATTCACCCCCTAAGGTTTTTCATTTGGTATCAGAGCTTGGTCTACTTTACTCTCGATTTAACAACCTTGTAGGAAAGATCCTTATAGCAAACTCATCCTCTCTTTCGTATGTTGAAGGTTCATCAACAGATCAACCTCCTATGTTCAATGGAAACAACTATACATTCTGAAAAAAATAAAATAAAAATCTATATGTATTCAATCAATTTTGAGTTGTGGAATTTAATAGAAAAAGGTCATTTTATTTTGACAAAAGTTGTTGATGGCTTAAAAATGCCTAAACAAAATGACGAATTTGATGTTAAAGACAATGCTAAGACGATATTGAATTTTCAGACTGTGAATATCTTGTGTTGTGCACTAAATGCCACTGAATACAATCGAGTTAGTGGCTGTAATTCAATCCATAACATGTGAAAATTACTTGAGGTTTGCCATGAGGGGACAAACTAAGTTAACGAATCTAAATTGGGGCTTTTAATTTATGATTATAAATTATTCACAATAAAGCCAAATGAAAGTATAACTGATATGTTCACTAGATTCACAAATATCATAAATGGTCTCAAAGCCTATGGGAAGGTTTATTCCATTGGGGAATAAAACTAAAAAATTCTGGATGCATTATCTAAAAGCTGGCAGTCGAAAGCTTTTGTTGTGGAAGAATCCAAAGACTTAAAATCCTTACCAACCGAAGAGCTGATTTAATCTCTTCTAACACATGTAATGAAACTCAAGAGGTTTCAGGAATCCGATAATCATGATAAAGGTAAAAAGAGAATAGCACTAAAAGCTGAAAAAATGATGCAGAAACTAGTCAATCAGACAATAGTAATGAAACTAAAGTAGACAATGAAGAACTGGCAATGATAGCAAAAAAATTCAAGAGGATGTTCAACAAAGGGAACTTCAAAAGATGAAAGAAGTTCGCAAAAAGGAAAGGAAAACCTCAGCGTTCAAGTCTCAATGTCATGAATGAAAAAGTACTAAACACTTCATTGCTGACTGTCTAGTTGTAAAAGAAAAGGAAGGCCGAATGCTTAAAAAGAAGAAGCATGAGCTAAAGGTAAAGAAAGGCAAAGGATTAATGGGGACTTGGGACCAAAATGGATCTGAGTTTGAAGAAGAAGATTCTGAAAATGAAACTACAAACCTATGCTTCATGGCCATGGAAAACGAGGTAAACTCTACCACTACTGATTTCATGTCTAATTCGCATATATCTAAACATGAAAAGCATGATGATCCAAATGAATTGCTAATTGATATGTTCCATGAACTAAAAAAATTGTCTAGAAAAAATAAAGAAATGAAATTGAAGATTGATTGTTTGTTAAATGAGAATGAAAAGTTGTTGAGTGAGAATAAAATGTCTTTTGAGTCACACATATGTGTTATTATGGAAAAGAATGTGACCATGACTACTTTACAGTATGTATCTCTAGAAAATGAAAGTTTGTATGATAAAATTCATTCTCTTGAAAGCATGGTTAGCACATTTGATAACATGAAAAATAGAGTTAATGACCTTACCACATGTATTGAAAAATTTACAAATGACAAAAACAACCTGGAAAAATTACTTGGGGCTCAATACCAAGCTAGAAATTGACATGGCCTAAATTATAGACATGAGAACAAGGATAAAATTTACAAGTCTCGATTTGTTAAAGCTGCCTTATATTACATAACACATAAAGCATGCACATATTGTGGACAATCTGGACACATAGCATCTAGGTGTCATATTAAGAAGAAAGTGAAATTCGGTGGAATAACATTTTGAAAAATTAGAGAAAATACTACTAACTCCTATGGACTCAAGAAAATGTGGGTACCAAAAATCACTCTTCTTTCTCATGTATAGGCACATTTATTGGAGAAAATGAGCTTCACTAAGTAGTTCTTGGACAACGGATGTTCAAGACATATGATTGGAAATGCAGCCTTATTAGAAGATGTACAAACCATAAATGAAGGATTTGTTACCTTTGAAGACAAAAAAAAAAAAAAGGAAAAATTCTTGGCATAGGTAACATTGGTAAAGGTTTCTCAACCATTATAAAACAAGTATTACTTTGTTGAAATATAATTTGCTTAGCATTAGCTAACAGCTGCAAAGTCATTTTTGAAAAGGATTCTTGCTTTATCATGGATAGCTCAAATAAGGAAATAATCTTTGTTGCCAACCGTGTTGGAAATGTGTATGTATTCTATCTAAATAACCTTATAGCTCATGGTATTAGATGCCTCTCCATACATGACAATGATAGTTACTTTTGGCATAGAAGATCAGGTCATGTATCTTTTGATTTACTAAACAAATTGTCCTCAAAAGAGCTTATTAGGGGATTGCCCAAAATGAGATTTGATAAAAGCAAAATTTGTAATGCATGCCAATTTGAAAAACAAATCAAAACTTCTATTAAACCTAAGAAAATGATTTCAACCTCAAAACCTCTTGAATTAATTCATATGAATTTGTTTAGACCAATAAGGACTGTTGGCCTTGGCGGTAAAAAGTATGCACATGTGCTAGTTGATGATTTCTTCAGATTTATTTGGACTTTATTTCTTAGACAAAAGGATGAAGCCTTTTCTAAATTTTCAAAGCTGATCAAATGCGTCCAAAACGCTATTGGATGCAAACTGATTTCTATTAGAAGTGATAAGAGTAGAGAATTTTGTAACAATGAATTTACACACTTTTGTGATGAAAATAGAGTATTTCACAATTTTTCAGCCACCAAAACACCTCAACAAAATGGTGTTATTTAGAGAAAAAAATCGAATTTTGCAAGAAACAACTAGATCCATGATTTGTGAAAACGCCATTCTAAAATACTTTTGGGCTGAAGCTATTAATACAACATGCTATATTATAAACCGAATAATATTGAGACCGTTTTTGAGAAAAATGCCCTTTGAATTTATATTTGACAAAACTCCATTAATCTCCTATTTTTAAGTGTTCGGCTGCAAATGTTTTGTCCTTAATACCCGAGACAATCTTGAAAATTTTGATAGCAAATCTGATGAGGTTATATTTCTTGGATACTCTTCCAATAAAAAGACATATAGAGTGTACAATAAAAAAATTCTACGTGTGGAAGAATTCGTGCATGTTATTTTTTATGAATCTAATATTTATGCTCCAATGAAAGATGATGATGATGTAGGTGGTTCAAAGGAAGTAAGAAAAGACCAACTCAAAGCTCCACCGCTAGATATTCATGCAAAAGAAGAAGAAATTGAAGAACAACAATCCGAACAAGAAAATTAACAAACTGAAGAGTCCACGGATCAATAATTACCAAAGGATTGGAAATACAAAACCGATCATCTCAAAGAACAAATCATTAGTGATCCAAGTTATGGAGTTAAAACTAGACGGTATTTCATAGATAACTTTACCCTCAAGTATAGAACCTAACTGTATTGATGTAGCACTGCATGATGAATTTTGAATAATTGCTATGCAAGAAGAACTAAACCAATTTGAAAGAAATCAAGTTTGGAAACTTGTCACTAGACCACTTAATCGTCTGGTTATTGGTACCAAGTGGGTATATAGAAACAAATTTGATGAAAACGGAGCTATCATTAGAAATAAAGCTAGACTGGCTGCCCAATGATTCAATCAAGAAGAAGGCATTGATTATGATGAGACATTTGCTCCCATTACTAGACTAGAATCTATAAGAATACTTCTTGCTTTTGCTTCCTTAAAAAATTTCATGCTCTATCAAATGGATGTTAAGAGTGCGTTCCTAAATGATTTTATTAAGGAGGAGGTGTATGCAGAACAACATCCTGATTTTATTCATGAGCACTTTCCAAATCATATTTTTAAACTTTTTAAGGCTCTTTATAGGTTAAAACAAGCTCCACGAGCTTGGTATGAGAGGCTTAGTGGATTCTTACTTTCAAAAGGTTTTTCAAAAGGCTTGATCGATACTACTTTGTTTATCAAATTTGATAAATTTGGTGATCTACTTATTGCTCAAATTTATGTTGATGACATCATTTTTTATGCTACTAATGATTCTTTGTGCAAGATGTTTGCTAAGACAATGTAGCAAGAATTCGAAATGCGCATGATGGGAGAACTAAACTTCTTTCTCAGACTGCAAATTAAGCAAACCAAGGATGAAATCTTCATAAATCAAGCTAAGTATGTCAAGGAGCTGCTCAAAAGGTTTAGTATGAATGAAGCCAAAGAAATCTGCACACCTATGAGTACTTCTATAAAACTTGACAAATATAAAAAGGGTAAGAAGATAAATGAACATAAGTATAGATGTATGATTGGAAACTTACTCTATCTCACCACTAGTCGGCCTATTATTATGTTTTCAGTTTGTCTTTGTGCCCAATTTCAATCATGTCCAAAGGAATCGCATCTATGTGTAGTAAAACACATCTTTCAATATCTAATTGGCACATATGATTATGGCTTATGGTATCCTCACACTAACATATTTAATCTTATAGGATACATTGATACAGATTATGCGGGCTGTAAAATGGAAAGAAAAAGCACAAGTGGCCATGTCAATTTCTTGGGCACTCTCTAGTGTCATGGCACAACAAGAAGCAAGCATGTGTATCCTTATCCACAATCGAGGCCGAATGTATTGCAGCGGCAACTGTTGCGCACAAATATTGTGGATGAAAAATACATTGCTTGATTGTGGTTTTAATTTTAATTGCGTACATATATTATGTGATTATACAAGTGCTATTAATCTAACTAAGAATCCTGTTCAACATTCTAGGACCAAGCATATAGAAGTTAAATATCATTTTATCTGTGATCATGTGCTTAAAGGCGATATGTGTGTTGAATATATTTCAGCTGATGAACAACTCGCCGACATCTTTACAAAACCTCTAGTCGAATAAAGATTCAACAATTTGAGAAGAGGTTTGGAAATTACAAAAATCACATGACTGACTTGTTTGCACAAATTTTTTTTTATCTTGCAGAATCACTGAAGACAAAGATTTTGGACACAGTGTTTGAGTCCAAAACCCACCTCCAAAACTCATCCCTGAAGCAGTTCCGTTTGGATATATATTTCAGATCGGGCCTGAATCCAAAACGGAATCATCTTTGATGTTTCGTATTTTTCTTTTAAAATAACTGCTTCCATATTTTCATGTTTGAATTTCAAAATACTTTTCTTTTCTCAAGACGACTTTTTGAAATCTTTGAATAAAATGGCTTTTTTCAATGTACTTAAGTGTACTTCTACCACAGCCTTCTAGGTACTCACAAATGACTTTCCTTCATTTCTCTCTTCCAAACTCTGAAATCGACGATTCCTCACTCCATCTTCCTCAGAGTTCTCTGAGTTTTTCTTCTTTGAACAATCGAGTGTCAACGCCCTCATCTTCTCAACAAAATGGCAAAAACAAAATCAGCCACACCGAAACTAAAGAAGGTGCGAAAAAGTTCTCTAATGATGTAGAATAAGCCTTCAGCAACGAACAAAAGAAAAGAAACTGCATCAGATTTCTTGGCTTCCTATTATGATTTCTCAAAATCATCACCGAAACAAGAGAGTTCCGAGACTCGGGTATTTCGATTTTTAGATTCAAAAAGTGAGTCTGATTATAATGATTAAGTCTCAAGAAATAGAACTTTGATTATTGGGTATCGAGTAAATCCATCATCTTTCTTGAATTTCTCCAATGTGTTGAATATGTTTGAATCTGTTGGTTGGTGTAGTTTATTGTTCTCGATGAAAAGTTGTTTACCCCGCTCATTTGGGAATTTTACGCTAATTTGAGGAAAGGTCGACTTGAGAAAATCGGAGGAGGGTTTATGATTAGATGGTATACTTCTAGAGTTGGGGGGAAGAGTTTTGAGTTCGACCACCGTTTGCTGAACAGAGTGTATGAAGTAAGAGATGGAGGAATTCAGCATTTTGAATTGACTAAATTTTCGGAGGGAACTGACAAGTTTAATTTAAAGAAGTTTGAAAAAATGTTAGCTGGTGGAAGGAGTTTCAAGAATTTCAGTGACAATGGAGAAGGAAGAATCTTACACTATATGGTCTCAGCTATGGTGGTGCTAAGTTTTGGTCACAAAACCTCTATTAACATAATGCAGATGGTGATTATGTTAGCCTTGGCTGAAGGAAGGCAAATAAGTTTTGGGGTCTTGGCTACCAAGTTGATGTTGCAAACAAGAAACACCTCTAGCAAGGCCCTGGCGTATGGAAATTTGTTAACAAAAGTCTTCAGATACTTTGATGTTAATTTAAATTCAGTCCCTTGTGTGCCATAAAAAATGAATATATATAGCTTTGAGTCCTTTGAGAGCATAGGATATGTGAGGATGGGAAATGAATGAAAGTTGCTCCATAGCATACATAGTGAGGAAAGGGAAAGATTGTTGAAAGTAAAAGTTGAAGGAAAAATGCCCCTTCTATTAGAGCTAAAAGAAAAATTGAGGTAGAACCTTAAGAAGCATCCTCTGCCAAAGGGAAAGAACAGGCTTAGGACAAAGGATTATCTGAAAGCATCTTGGATGTCATCAATTCTCTGGCTGTTAAATTGGATGGTCTCAGCTTTGAAATTCAAACTCTTGAAAATAGACTAACTGTAGTGGAGAAGAAGGCAAAAACGGATGAACTGGTGTCTGCTCTTGCAGCACTGATAGCGGCTAAATTAGTCATATTTTTCCTAGTTATTTGATGTTCTTTTGTGATACATTTTGTTCAATAACTAGTCATATTCCTTCATATTTGAGATTTTACCCTTGGAAGAGCATTTTGTTCATTATTGCAGATTTTTTGGGTAAAACAAAACAAAAACGTCGCAAAACATATTAGAGGCGGCGCCGGCTAGGGCACTGGAACCGGCGCTGGCCATGCACTGTTGGCACGAATTTTGAAATGACGAAAAAATTAGTGAAACAGAGCAAAACAGAGTGGAACCAGCGCCGACTGCATTCTGGTCTTCATTGTGCAAAATTTGAAAAAAATTGGCGAACAAGTAGAGAACCAGAACACAACTAGCGCTGGCTCTAAGAGCCTAGGCGGCGCCAGCTGTGCCCTAAAGTTAAGGCAGTGCTTAATTTTCTACGCGATTTTTGATAATCTGTGGAGTTTTAGTATCTTCCAACTTCTACTCGGCCAAAAACATTGTACCTACGAGTTTAGGCACTTCCTAAGCCTATAAATAGATGAAAAACACAAGGAAAAATGAGGAGAATTCATTTATCATCATAGAAAATCACTCAATCAAAGGAAAAATTCTTCAATTGAAGGAGGGTTGTGCAAGAAGGTCTTCAAAGGAAGAAGAATGAGGCTTGTCTATGAATGCTTTCTTTTACTTTGTTTTCTTTTTATTGAACAATGATATGTTAATTGTTTTATTGTAATTCGACATTATTTTAGATATTCATGATTTTTAGAGATATTTGATCTTTTAATTAATTGATTGTTCTTCTTGGTATTTAATTACTTGGGTTTATTACGAGATTAATTAGTTGTTTCTTTTTATTAACTTGCTAGACCAAATAGGTTGATGGTGGTTCCAATTGATTAATTTCATATTTATTGGCTGTTAACTTGTTAGACCAAAGATGTTAATTGTTGAGGATTGAGTAATTAAAGGTTAATTGATGTTTGCCAGACTAAGGATTCATTGATTAATTTCATGTTTTAAATTTGCCAGACCAAGAAAATTTAATCAAGGATTGTGTTTAATGCATCTTGTGGATGAATTAGTTGAGACAGACCAAGTGATGCTAATTTATCTAGAAGGTAGTAATTAGTTGAGACAGATCAAGTGATGCTAATTTATCTTAATCCTTCATGGTGCCAAGAGAATGATTAGTTATGATAATAGTTAGGTACTTTAAGATCATATTTGTCTAAATAATGATTTGAGTTACATACTTCTCCATCCTTGACATGTATATATTTTTATTTTCTTTTGTTTAATTTTATTTCATTTTCACTTTATTGAGTCGGTTAAACAATGAAATAAAAGGGATTAATGTCTACTTGTTTCTTGAGGATCGACACTCGTTTGAACCTTATACTCGGTTAATGATGAGTACGCTTGTTCATATGTGCAATTTAGGGTTAACGTTTTAATTTAAACTTGATTGGGAATGTATTTATTTTTTATATGATTTTTATACCCAAATTCAGACACATCAAGCACCTGCTCCAGCAAAGGAAACAGCAGAGGCAACAGTCCTTGAGGAAGAAACTGGAATAGCCTGCTGAGGAAGTGATAGTTACTGTACACGACAAAGAAAAATCCCCACCTTAGAAAGCTGTAGCACCTCCTGCCTCTTTTGGGTTTGGTATCTTAGGCTCGTATCCTATACGGCGCAGTGAAAAATAAACGAGATATCATCCCAGAACCTGCCTATGTGTTGAAAACAAGACATAAAGATAATAAAGGTAGCAGTTTTTTACCTTTGTTTGATCATTCGAAGAACAAAATTTCTTCTTCAAGTCAAGGCGCGATCCAGCAATCTTCGTGATCAACCTCCACGTGAGTTGAACGTCTAACCACTATAATCACAATGTGTGATTATCTCTAACAGCAATCCACACAGAGGAATACTCAAGCACCAAACTTTTCTATGCCAGCAGAAACAAGATGGCAGCTAGGGTTGTTTCTCAAGACAATTAAGAGAGATATAGGAAAGAGAAGGTCGAGTGTTGTTGGTTTTTCGTGTGTCACTTTTTAGCTAGGGTTTCATGTGTCTTGTTAATATGTCACACGAAATTTTTCTTCCCAGAATTGAGAATTCTAATCCTATTAGAATTCCCTAATTGTAATTGGAAACATCATGTTTTCACAATTACAATTTGGATCACAAATTATAACTAATTATAATTTGTCCACAATAACTTCTCTTTCTCTCAATTAACTCCACTATATTATCAAATAACATCTTGAGTATATAATTATCTATTGTGTGTGACCTATTAGGTTTCTCAGTCAATTTGTAGTGAACATGAATTAATCCAAATGTCTTTGAGATTAATAATCTATAATTAATTAGAATTAATCACATTAATTTTAATTATGATTAGTTTATTAATTCATCAATAAATAAACCCATATTCCTAGATCATGAGCGGTATTTAGCAACACATTATGACCACCCAAGAGTCCAAGAAGTCAAGTGGCTTGACATGAACCATTCAATAACAAACTTCAGTGCAAGTAACTCCTTTCACCATACAATATCTTATTCGGTTTGGAGTACGGAATTAGTGCCAACTCCCTCCAGAATTAATTCTGGCCCGAATACAATAATACTTATACCAGGAACCCACTACTCTAGATGCGTATCAATTGGAACTATTTCCAATACACAATCGCCTTAGCCAAGGACTTTTCGAGTAGTAATTCCTACAAGTGGTCGTGAGATATTCGCCCCTACTATTAGGAGTGGTAAATCCTTTATTGACCTTCTCAACTACTTTCGTTTACCTCATAATGTACCCAATATCCATCCCATAGACGGCCCTCGATCGAGCTCCGGAGATTGGAATTAAAGTACAAAGCTCAGCAAACAAAGTACCTTGGAGATCTCAAGTCTAAGGATACTTGCACGTTTGCTATATTGAGATTTTATCACTGGTACTAAATAGTTGTCCATGTGATTATCTCAAAGCTAGGTCATCCAATGAACTTGTTCTATTAACAAGCATCCATGTGTTAACTTTGAGTATCTCAATGCTCATGGTTATGAGAACCACTACCTGATCAAATTAGGAAGTCTAACACATGCTAGTCTTAACGCATTAATGATGTTTTGTCTCATTAATACTATGACTAGGGAGTATTTAAGTACTAACACCATTTAGTGTAGTAGGAATCTCATATCATGATCTCTATCATGATTTCCTTAACACAGTGTTGTACTATGGACTTTATCGAACAGTTATATTACTTAAAGTAAACAAAAGAAACTGTAAGATAAATAATACATTTTATTAAAATAAAATGTGTCATATATAATGTACAAGTGATTGTCTCTAGGGCACAACACTAACATTTTGAACCTCATGTCTCATATGGGAAGAGATAGAAACATGTGGTGATTAAAAGGAAATCAAGTAGGATTGTTGGCCAACAATCCCGAAAAAGTGTTGTTCAAAAATTGAAATAATTCACATTTTCTGAGTGGCCAGATTAGCAAATTGCACTCTAGCTGACCTCTACCCAGACTGAACTCAATTCTCACTGATATCTTGAACAATCTTAATTTCTTTTTGCATCTGAACAATTTATTTTTTGTCTTTTAATAAGTCTATCTAGTTACCTTATGAATGCTTCGTATCCATATATCTATCCTTTTTCCTACTTCATTTCTGCTACTCCTCATTTTGATTGATGACAAAAGGGTAGAAAATTAACTGATATTCATTAGATTGTGATTGTCATGCTTGGATGTTTTGCTTATACCTACTTGTTGTGATTGGGCAATGTTAAAATAAGTTTCTACTTATGCCTATTGTGATTGGGCAATGTTGGGATAAGTTTCTGCTTATAATTGTGAATGTGCTAGCTCCGCTGACTGTGCTATGATTATTCTACTTATCAGAAAAGAATGAAAAAATTCAATTGATCACTTATGTGGTATTAGCAATGGCCAGTGGGCTGGTTCAACCCGTCGGGTCTGGCCGGGCCCGAAGGCCGAACCGACCACTGTACACCGGGCCGGGCCAGGGGTAAAAACCGCTGGCCCGCCACGAGCCGACTTGCTTGGGCTCGCGGCCTGGCAGGCCGGCCCGCCTGAGAGAGTCGTTACCCAACAACTCTCTAAATTTGTTTTATTGCATTTCAGCCCCAAAAACGCCTGAAATATTTTTTTTTTACATTTTGATCCTTAACGGTTATATTCTCTATTCTAACCCCTAAAACTCTATAAATACCTCCCAATTCAATCCAAAACTCATCAAACACTCTCCAATTCTCAAACTCTCTTATTTTCATTTATCTTTCTCTCATAATTCTCAAATTTCTTCATTTTCTCTACAATAAGTATTAGAATATAATTTATTTTTGTGTTATACCTTTTCAATTATTCAAGAAAGTCTTCATATTTTGGAAAATTATTGAGTAGCGAAATAGTGGATACAAGAAGTAAAAAGCTTCACAAAGTATTGTTATTTTTTGTCATCAATGAGTTAGTATTTCTTAATCTTACATTTTTATATTTTAGCTTTATTAATTATTTATTTGTTTTAATTATTTATTTAATTTTTAAGTTAATTTGTTGTTTATATTTTTCAATTCTCTTATTTCATTATTTGTTACTTTATTTTTTTGAACTTTTATTTGAATTTTGATTGCTTGGTTTTTTTAAGAAATAACGGATCCAAAACAATATAATCATTTTTCTTCATTCCAATCATTTATACATTTTGATTTTAATATAGATCCAGCCTTAAATTTAATAAATAATGAAATAGGTAATGAATATAAAGGTCCTAGTAGGCCTAGTGTTAGTGTTTTACAATCACACTCAACTCCAATAATTAATCCTAACGAATTTAATATAGGTGATGATGGTGTTGAATCAACGGATGTCATAGCTAAAGCAAAAACATCTATAGTTTGGAATCTTTTTGAAAAAGATAATGATAATAATAGGGTAACATGTAAAATTTGTTGGGTGGTATATGCGCATAAGAAGAGAGGAGGGACAGGAACATTAGTTAGACATATGAAAATGTCACATAATGATTAGTTACAAAACCTACTTAAATAACAGTAAATGCGTACTATAGGAGGTCAAATTGTTGGTAATTTTCAATATGATCATAGAAAAAATAGAAGTGGATTTGCCAAAATGATTGTTCAAACTAAATTACCTTTTAATTTTGTAGAAAATTCACATTATAAACAATATATGCAAAATAATTGTCAACCAAAATAATTGTCACGTTAAAAAATGATATAATAAAGATATATAAAGAAATGAAAGAGTATCTAATCGCTATGTTTGATTTTTGTAATTGAAAATTTGCTCTTACTTATGATGGTTGGACTCCAATTACTAATGAGTCTTATTTGTGCATTACATGTCATTGGATAGATCATGATTGGTTAGTACAAAAAAGAATTATTTGTTTTAAATTATTTAAATATCCTCATGTAGGTAATAGTATAGCTAGAATGATTACTCAAACATGTCGTGAATATAGGATTTTAAATAAAATTATTTCTATTTCTTTAGATAATGCTTCAAATAATGATTCCGTCATAGCAATTTTAAAAAATATTATGAATCATATGTTAGATGGTATTTTATTTCATACTAGGTGTGCTTGTCATATACTTAATTTGTGTATTAAAGAATGATATAAATATGTTGATGATATTGTTAATATAATTAGAAATATTGTTTTATTTATTAAAACCTCCCCAACTAGGCAATAAAATTTTAAGGTATTATGCCGAGAATAAGGTGTATTTTTTAAAAATTTTAGATTAGATTATAAAACTAGATGGAACTCAACTTTAGATATGTTTGAAAGTGTTATACCTTTTCAAAACCAACTTATTGAATTTTGTAATAGTAATAATTTTCAACTTCCACTAACTGAAACTCATTTTGAAAATTGTACTGCACTTTCAATATTTTTATTTACTTTCAAAGAAACTACTGAACTTTTATCGGGATCTTTTTATCCCACTACTCATCATATTTTTCAAGCACTTGCTAAGGTAGCACATATTTTTTTTAAGTATATGGATCATCTCCAATATGGTTATTTTATGAGAAGTATGTTTGAAAAATATAAAAAAAATTATGAAGATATTCTTATTTTATATTGTATGGCATTGTGTATGGATCCTCAAGTAAAGACGACTAGGTTTCATAATATTATTGAATATTTATATGAAACATTAGATTTTGATGAATCTCAAACACTTAGATAATGTATGATAAAAGATATAAAAGATAAAACGGCTAAAGCTTTATTTGACATGTATAATATGTATGAATTTGAGTCTTCTTATTCTAATTCTCCTAGTTTAAGTAGGCAAGCTTCATCATCATCTAGTAGTCACTTTCAACCTCCACGAAAATCTACCTCTTCAATTTCATCAGTATTTAATCCATGGGAGGTATTATGAAACGTAAAAAAAGATCGTCTACTACCTACAACGAGATGGCAATTTATGAGATGCAGCCCTTGGTAGAAAATGAAAATCAACATTTTGATATTTGTGATTAGTGGAAGGCTCATGTAAGTCAATACCCTATTTTATCTAAAATGGCATGTGATCTTTTGACACTACCAATCTCTATAGTGCTATCGGAAAGTGTCTTCAGTGAGAGCACTCGAACAATCGATGAAAGAATATCTCGATTGGCTTCTCAAACTTTGGAGATGTTAATGTGTTGTAGTAGTTGGTTTGTAGTCGAAGATAGAACGGCTAATTCGTGGATTATTGATGATGACTCAGATGATAAATGTGGTGAACCAAGTAGTTAGTTTAGTATTCTTACAATTAGAAATTTAAGATAAGTAATATTATGTATTTAATTTTATTTTTAGGATATTTATTATATTTTTAAAATTTAATCATTATAATATTTTTAAGAGGTTTAGGCATCAAGTCCCCATCTTATGTAAATTTTATTTTATTAATTAATAAAACAAGTAGGGGTCTAAGTCAAACCCCCCACCATTTTAAGGTGGTTTTTTTATAATTTTAAAAAATTGTGTTATTTAAGTAACAATAAAAAAATTACAAAACAGTTGAATATAAAAATTTTTAATTGAATTAAGTAGAAGAAAAAAAAAAGAATAAGCCCACGGGCCAGGGGCCCGGGCCGTGCCGTGCCACGCTGGTCCCAAGGCTTCTGGCCCAGGGACCGGCCCGCACACCACGCGAGCCAGTCCTCAGGCCCGGCCCGAAACCGTGCGGGCCGGCCCAAGTGTCAATGCTATGTGGTATTATGCTATACTCTTTGTGGCTAATTATTAATAATACACTAATGAATAACTACTTGACAGTCCTTGGGTAGTAAACTAACATGAGGGAAACTTTGTGTTTTAAATTGATGTTCTGCACTAAATTTGATATTCTGCACTAATATGTTGCCACTAATGAATAATTGCTTGACAGTCCTTGGGTAGTAAACTAATGTGAGGGAAACTTTGTGCTCTGAATTAATATTCTGCACTAAATTTGATATTCTGCGCTAACATGTTGCCTTTGAATATAGCTAAGGTCCTGTAATTCTCTCTATGAAATTCATGACAAGATTTGGGTAAATTGTTTGATATAAAATCTTTGATCTGTAATCTCAGTTTGTTGATGTCCAAAAAGGACACCAGTTTGATTTTTTGAATGTTGTCAAAAAGTGCTCTCTTCAGGAATAAAGATATCTTTGAGACTAAAGTTATTGGTAAATTTGTTTTAAGTTATTAACATGATTCTGTGACATATTTATTGATAAAAATCTTAGACAGTTGGATAGCTTCCTTAATGATCAAAACTCTTTGAGAAAATTAGGACAGATCAAAATTCTGAAAATCCATTATCTCTTGTATTATGACAGGGGGAGTTTTGGACTCATATTTTCAGTCCAAAAATGTGTTTTTCTAAAACTACATGCTAGTTTGGACACACCTTTTGGACATCCAAAACTCAATTTTCAAAAAGTTTCATACTTACCTTCACTAAGTTTTGGATGTACTTTTTGGTTGTAAAAATTAACTCCAATTTTCTCTCATAATTTACAAATATTCATATATGCACATATTAAGGGGGAGCATCTCATCTCATGACTTATTTATTATAACTCTCTTCTATACATGTTTATAAAATCATTGTAATGGTTATTCCTTTAAAGAATAATTGTGTGATGGAAGGAAGGGGGATATGTTGGGTCATAGACTCATTGAGCCATGCTTGTGAGTATATACTTTAATTTTCTATCTTAATCTCATAAGCTCTCTTTGAGTCCTATAAATAGAGATTACACTTTAATTGAAAAATATTCCTACTTCTCTTGGTCTAAACATGTCTGTACTGTACATATCATTATTATTTATATATCACAATCCCATCAAGTTTGTCATTACTCAAAAAGGGGGAGATTGTTAGCCCTAAAGGCGGTATCCTGTGTTTTGAATTATGACAAATAATAATGAGGACAAACATGTGTGATTTACTTGTTATAGGACATGTTTGACATCAGATCTTCCAAGGCGTTCAAATATGATTTCTAAAGCAACTCTTGAAGTTATAGAATCCAAAAATAGAAAATCAAGAAGAAAGATCAAGCTTGAAAGATTGCAAATCAAAAGAATACGTTGTGGAAGAACCTTAGACTAGGAATCCTTGTTAAGGTATCTTTCTATGTAAATTCCTATGTCATCTTTACTTTTTGAATCAGTTTAATTCTACTAAGAATCACTAAAACAAAAGATTTCAAAATTTTAAAAATCCTCAGAATTTTGAATTGAGCGTTTTGGTTGACCCTGCACCCAGAAGCTTTGTCCAAAAAACTGTGAACAGTATCAAATCATTTCTACTTGAAAAAGTGCCATTTTGGACTTACCTTTTGGATGCATTATCGTCCAAAATAAGAGTTCAAAATGCGGGTAAATTTGACAACGAAAAATAGTCGTTTTATAGCCGTTCGTATTTTACTTTATGTCTCTATATAAGGCTACTAAACTCGATTTGAAAATAGATTTTTATTCTATCTTTTTAAGAAACACTCTTGCTCTATAGAAAACAAAAATCTCCTTTATCAAAGTGCTTCAAAGTGAAATCAAATTGTATCTTAAAGGTAAAAGTGTTTGTTCTTGTTCTTGGTGTGCATTTGCTCAAAGAAGTGAGCCTTTTCTTTTCCATTTATCTTCAATCTCTTTTGTGTACCAAGGTTGTGGTGTAAAATCTATTTGGGGTGAGCCTTGATTTGTTGGTTGATTGAGAGGTTTTGAAAAACCAAGTGTGGTGATCTTCTCTTGTATATAGTACAGATTGATTCCATTAAGTTGGGTAAATCAAATCTGGTTAAAAATCCTTCGGTATGAGCTTAAGGTAGTTGATGTAGATTTTGTTAGATCGAACCACTATATATTCTGTATTTCATTCTTCTACATTTACTATCAGTATTTATAACAATCTTGTAAATTGTACCTGCTTGGAATCTCTTAGTGTCTTAAACAAATCTTTAAAGGTGTTCACCAACCCATTTTCAATATAGCATTAATTGCATCGTGCTTCTTATCTCAGTCTGAATCTGGATATTTCTCAAAGTTTCCTTGAATATTTTTCTCTGTTGTAGTGTAGTTGGTCAAAGAAACTTGAGAACATTTATATTTTGTAAAACAGATTTCTTAAAAATTTTAGTTTGCCAAAAACCTTATTCACCCCCCCTAAGGTTTTTCAATAAGTTAAGTGTATAACCATCACGAATCAAACTTTCTTAATAATCTAAAAAAAGTTCCATCGATAGGATGGCGACTAATTCATACCACTTACGAGTAATCTAATGCTAAAAACCTCCAACGTATGTTGGTCGATCCTAACAAATACCCTAGACTTTCAATTTTTCTCTTCTATTAGTTCTAGATACTTGTGGAAATCCATCCTGTCATGCTCAGAATGATACGAGAAAATCAACTATCTCTAATAAGAGTTGTGATGGAAGCCATAAGTCGCTGGAACCCCTTTCCCACTTAATCTTTTATTGAAAATAGAATTTTATGCCCAAAGAACGGTTTCTATAATCTTATGGTTTCATTCACTTTAGTAAAAATTTAAAATTTAATATTATTCTCTATATCAAGGATTATACCCTTTGAGAGAATAAAATATGAATATATTTTACTATTCTAAGTTAATAACCAAATAAAACTTTATTAAATAACCTTAAGTTCAACATTATTCTCTATATCAAGGATTAAACCCTTTGAGAGAATGAACCATGAACTCTTTTATTTTTAAAGTTTCTTAGATTAAAACATTTTATCAAAACCCGTCTTACTTAGTGAGACTTTGGTCTCACAAGAACTTGTACATTTGATCAAAAAAATGCAATAAGTATGATACTAAAAGTAAACCTTTTTTTTTCATGCTCAAATTATTCATTTATTCCTAAGTGACAAATAATGGATTAAACATCATCAATTGAAAAATTAATGATCCTGTTTAATCCTAAGGTGGTTCCATCATTTACTATTTATTTTCATACAAATTATTTATCCATAAATAAATAAAACTATTGTAGAAAATGAAGGATTTGAACATAAACAGAGCATGCAACCATGGATGAACAAAAATGGAAGAAAAACATTAAACAGAGTATGGCGGCAGTATGGAGGCATGAAACACAAAAACAACTTTCTTCCTCACTATGGATAAAGCTCCAGTGCACTGTCTTTCTTCCGAGGGATGAACACTCCGATACAACCTTGATGCTAGGCTTTTTAATTCTCAGAATATGACCACAGCCTAATCACTTTTGGTGAGCAAAGAAAATGGGAAGAAGAAAAGCTTCTCAGTTTTTTTTTTCTTCACTGGTTTCCTTGTCTCAACTTCTTATATATAAACAAGACAACTCAGAAGAAGCAAACCCAGTGAACCGATAGCTC
This sequence comes from Voacanga thouarsii, assembly GCA_026120185.1. NCBI lineage: Eukaryota > Viridiplantae > Streptophyta > Magnoliopsida > Gentianales > Apocynaceae > Voacanga > Voacanga thouarsii. The sequence continues at coordinate 893,002 of JANUWF010001217.1, read as the reverse complement.
TTGATTTCTTCTTATATGAACCAAATTTAGAAGCCAGAAAAATCAAGAGACACACGCACCCTCTCGGTTGGCTTCCTTTGGTTTTTAATGCAAAAACAAAACCAAAAGCCAGAAGAAGAAAAGGCACGAGAGAGAGAGAAATTTTTATTTTTATTTTTCCACACAGAAAGCCAAGAGTCATGAAACTAAAAATAATTATTTTGATAAAAATAATATACCCGGGATTTAATATCCGAATATTATTAACAAAATAAAATTTGACTTCACCCTAAACTCTTCTGAACTGTGTTCGAAAAAATCCTATGGTCCAGGCTACTGCGCCAAAAATAATATTTATTATTTTCCTTGGACCCGAAAAGTCCAAAATAATAAACATTAATTATTTTCCTTGGGATTAAATAAATAATCTAATAAATAATTAATGAACCCAAATGAACCAAAAATAATTAAACTTTAATTATTTATTTCTTGGAATTTAATTAAATAAGCAACCCAATAAATAATTAAGTAATAATTATTTTTCTCTAGTTTAAGTCCCGGTCAATTTTTTAATTATTAAAACTGGACCTAAGCCCTAAATAATTAATTAACCAATTAAATCAGATAATAAATTTCTCTCCATTTATTTTATTCCAGTCTAATAATAAATTAGACTTCTTGAATAAAATAAAACCCTTTCAACTGAGATAATTTTCTCAACTCAAAAATTAATTAGGACTTACAGGCTATTCCGAGGACCAAAAAGACACATTGCCTTGACTACTAAAATGACTAAAATACCCCTATTATATAAATAGATGTATTTTATATTTTAAATATTTTCTAATATCAGCATAAGGAAATATTGACCCTAAGGACAATACTGCATTAGTAAAGTCTTCGACCTACAGGTAAAATAACTAAAATACCCCTCTACATATCGCCATACATTTAGAGAGGAAGAAGTGTACTAACATATCTCTAAATGACATATACCATCCTTAGGTTTCTAATCCAATGATTCACGACTTCCTGAAGTGTTTCTGCTTTCTAAGGGAGCTACCCTAAAGCAAACATCCAAGTCATGTTTCCTAAGATCTTGGATATTTAGATCATTCAGACAACCACAAGGGACGATATAGTGTAGAAGCTATCTTGTACAAGTCTGTCTTAACTAACTAGTCACATATACCCAACATGCAAGTATATTGGCCCTACGATAGAACCTCAACTATAGCATATCAAAGTATATACTTTCAGTTTCGCCAGGCCACCAACTCATACTCAAGTCAGAGTACTAGTCCATGCTGTAGCGGTAGTAGTCTAGGTTTCTATCATATAATACTTTTAGAAACCACTACTACAGGTCCGATCCTACGTATTCGAAATACGCTTATGTCATGAAGTGAGTGGACTACTCACTGGCTAAAGGTAAGCCATTCCCCATTTGGAATTCATAACATAATAACCTAAACATGATGAGATTCCCATTCGCATCAATCGGTTAAGAATAAATATTTATGTGTTTAAATAACCTATGATCTATACCTTACTGTGAAAGACCTCCGTTCACATGGATCACTTATTTAAAAATAATGGGTCTTTTTCAAATGAAAATGTGCACAAATAAAGAAAATAAATTCACAAATAATTTCTAAAAATAAATTCTTTTATTAAACTATTCGATATTTGTATATCAGAAACCTAATCTAAGAGAGCATACTCCCAACATAAAATTAACATAATACAATGGTTTCAAAACATGATTACATCAAGGAAAATTGATGAATAAAGCTGCTCATTTTCTTGGACAACTGGCCAAACTGTACCCTATTTTATTCTACATTTTGGACCCGTTTTGCCATTCCCGAATGGAGCCAGCGCTGCCTCTAACTCTCGCAACCGGCACCGACTACACTCTGGAGTTCGCCGGCTTTTGCCATTCCCGAGAGGAGCCGACTATTAGAAAGTATGCCCTTAAAGACTATGTATTCTGTATAAATATATTGCAAATAGTCCTGGCGGCAGGTGGGTCCACTGGACTTGGCGCCAGGTCAACTCTGCCCAGTCGGAATTCTTGAAAAATAGAGCAGACCTAGTGCCAGGTAGGTCTAATAGACCCGAAGCCAGGTCTACTAAATTCATTCAATTTAGTTTGTTTATTATATTATTGCACATTTAAGGTTCAAGTATGACAAGTAATGGTCTATGTGTTGGGTCATTCTTCACAGTAAGGTATAGACCATGGGTATTTGTCATACAAGTAAAATTGAGTTCTTAGTCGTTTGATGGAATTGAGAATTTTTATCAAGATAAGACTATTATGCCATGAGTTCCAATGATGAATGGTTTACCTTGAATCAGTGAGTAGTTCACTCACATCATTAGCATAAGCATATTAAGAATATGTGGAACTGGACCTGTAGTAGTGGTCTCTCTTAATTATAGAGACTGGACTATTACTGCTACAGTGTGGACGGATACCTTCATACTGAAGTATGAGTTGGTGGTCTGGCGAAGTTAGGGTCTTGTACTTTGATGTATGTTGGGTGAGATCTCTTTTGTGAGATTAATAACCTTGTACGTTAGGTATATTAAGATGCACTCATGCAACAGAGTTTCTATACTTCATTTTGTGAAGTTAAATAACCCATTTGTGATTGTTCAGGATAATCTAATAATCCAGGGCCCTGGGAACATGACTCTAGAATTTGTGCTTTTGGGTAGTTTCCAATTATAAGCAAGTACATTCGAGTGAGTCACAGATTATCAGACTAGAAATCTAAATATGGTAGATGTCTTTGAGATGGGTATTTGTACATTTATCCTATCTTATTGATAGATGTTACACAGAAAGGTATTTTCGTCGTTTCACCTGTAAGTCGGAGACATTGTTTTACCAATATTATTCTTGGGATCAATATTTCTATATGGTGATAAATGGGAATATTTAAAATGGTAAAATGCAGCTATTTTATAGTAAGGGAATTTTGGTCATTTTAGTAGTCATGAATAATTTATCTCTTGGTCCCCAAAGTAGCTCAAGTTCCATTGGTGTTGTCTAGACACAATTTAGGCTTCATGAATAATTATCTAGAGGAGAAATAAAATTTATTCTAAGAGTCCAATTAGAATTAATTAATTAGTCTTGAGTTTTTCATAAAGTCCAGCAAAGATAATTAATGAATTCAGAAAATTGAGTTGGAATAAATTATTTCATTAGGCTGATATATGTTGACATATATTAAGATTCTAATTAGAAATTATCTTGGGTATTTGATAAAGCACAAAAAAGATAATAAAGAGGATTTGTTTATGAGTCTAACACCAAGCCTTTTAGGGCTTAGTGTGTTTTAGGCATTTTGGCCCACTAGGGTTTCACTAAGCCCAAGGATGACCAAAATATATAGGGAAGAGATGGAAATGTTTTCTAACCCTAACTTTCTCCCTTATGTGTGTGTAGTCACTCTTCCTCTTGTGTTTCCTCCTCCTTCTCTTCTTTCTCTCTAGGAGTGGATCTTGGTTATCCAAAGGAGCTTTCACCAAGGTAACCTAAAATCAAGGTAGAGTCATACTCCGGAAGACTAAGAGAAAAAGCTTAGAGAAATTTGATGCGTAGGAGTAGAAGATCGGCAGGAATACTGATCGAACTACCGAGGCCTCCTTTTCCCTTTCCATCGCAAGATCTAGTGCAACCCGATACCTTGTTGGTTAATTCACAACCAAACAAGACAAGTAAGTACTCTCTCTTAGATGTGAATTAGAAAACTGAAAATTTTTCACTGCGTTTTCTTTGATGTTTTCCGTTTTTGATCTTTTAATTGGTATCAGAGTTAAGGTTTTCATCTAAGAGCATGTACTAGGGTTAAAAACTAGAAAATGTGATTCCTTTACTATGAAAAATGAATCTTTTTTGATTTCACGTGATCCTTCATACATTGATTTCTAAATCTCATGTACGCCTCGCAGTTAGAGGCATAGGATCTTGTATTCTAATGGTTTTCCCATTATTTTTCTGGTTTTGAGTAGATGCGATATACACCTCGTGTTTAAAGGCATAGGTACTTGTAAAGGCATATTTTTATGCCCAGCTTTGCGTTTCTCTTAACCTGTAAATATTGGGGACTGAAGAAAATGGTTGATGGAATGGTTGAGGGGTGAAAAAATGGCTGAAAAGTAGGATTTTTACAGAAATAGGTGAACTCCAGAATAGACCGGTGCAGGGTATCCAATAGACCTAGCGCCAGGTCTATTTTGTTCAGCCGAATAGAGAAACAGAATAGACCCGGCGCCAGGTCCATACTGTCCAAAAAATAAAAAAATGTAGACCCGGTGGCGGATGCGCGTAATTTTATCCAAGAAAAGGGAGAGTATTGTTGAAGTACTGTACCTCAATTTTTTCTTGATGTAATCATGTTTTAAAATCATTATATGAGGTTAATTTTCTGCAATAGTTTTATTTATCTATAGATGAATAATTTACATGAAAATGAGTACTAAAGGATGGAACCACCTTAGGATTAAATAAAATCATTAATTTTTAAATTCATGATGTTTAATCCATTATTTGGTCACTTAGGAATAAATGAATAGTTTGAGCATGAAAAAGTTTACTTTTTTTATCATACTTATTTCATTTTTGTGATCAAAGGCGCAAGTTCTTGTGAGAGCAAAGTCGCACTAGATAGAACGGTTGTTGATAAAACATTTCAATCTAAGAAACTTTAAAATAAAAGAGTTCATGGTTTATTCTCTTAAAGGGTTCAATCCTTGCAATAGAGAATAATGTTGAACTAGAGGTTATTTAATAAAGTTTTACTTGGCCATGAACTTAGAAGAGTAAAATAAATTCATAATTTATTCTCTCCAAGGATTTAATCCTTGACATAGAGTATATTATTAAATTTTAGTTTTTTTTTCCTAAAGTTAATGAAGCCATAAGATTGTAGAAAATATTTTTGGTCCTAAAACTCTATTTTCAATAAAAGATTAAGTGGAAAAGGGGTTCCAACGACCCTATGGCTTCCGTCACAACTCTCATTAGAGATAGTAGATTTCCTCGTGTCATTCTGAGTATGACTCCCTATAGGATGGATTTCCACAAGTATCTAGAACTAATGGAAGAGTAAAATTAAAAGCCTAGGGTATGTGCTAGGATCGACCAACTTACATTGGAGGTTTTTAGCACTAGATTGCCCGTAGGTGGTGTGAATTAGTGGCCATCCTATAGATAGAACTTTTTCTAGATCATTACCTATAAAGAAAGTTTTGATTCGTGATAGTTATACACTTAACTTAAGAATGCTATTCATCTTCCTACGAAGCTCTGTTAGTTTTTCTAAGAGCCAAACTATTTATATTAATGATAATGGTTTTAAGAGTTATCTATTATCAAAGAAATAATATAAAGAAATGTGCATTTTTTACAAACTAAATAAATATTTTTCGCAATATTTCAGAAATGTCTGGTTTCAGTCCATTATCAATCATTCTTAAGGAGAATAAGTTAACAAACCCAAATTATGTGGACTGGAAGAGGAACCTGAACATAGTACTCACTGTCGAGGAGTACAAGTATGTTCTTACGGATCCCTGTCCTATGATTGGGGAAGATTCCACTGATCAGGAGTGAGAGCCCTAGAAAGCATGGAAGAAAGCTGACGAGATGGCTAAGTGCTATATGTTGGCTTTCATGTCTAGTGTGCTCTAATCTAAACATGAACACATGGCCACTGCATATGATATAGATTTATTATTGCGTACTATGTTTGTTGATAAGAGCGGGCCCGTAAGGCAGGAAGCTCTTAGGGCAATCATGAATACTAGGATGGCTGAGGGGGCATCAGTTTGAGAGTATTTGCTCAAGATAATTACCTACTTCGAGGAAGCCGAGGTCCTAGGCATAACAATAGATCCTAAGAGCTAAATTGACATAGTTCTTGAAAGTTTGCCTGATTCATATTCATAGTTCAAGTTGAACTACATAATAAACAAATTAGATATAAATCTCACTAAGCTTATGAAAAAGCTCCAGGTAGTAGAGAAGATCATGAAGCCCATGTCAAAGATTTTGGTATCTCGTTCTACTTTTTTCTAGAATTAAAGCAAAACTTAAGAAATTCAAGAAGAAGAAGGTCCATAATAACGCAGAAGCCCAGCCCAAAGTATCTGGTCATGCCGAGCCCAACGGGCAGCCCAAAGGTAAATGTTTCAAGTGTGGCAAGAAGGGACATTAGAAAAAAAATTGTTTGGACTTCTTAGCCAAGTCTATTTCAGATATTACTCTATACCTAGATTCTATTTTGATAGTTAGATCAACATCTTCCTAAATAGTTGATTCTGGAGTCACTGACCATGTCTGTAACTCCTTGCAGGGGTTCAGAAGGACAATGAAACTCAGTAAGGGTAGGGGTGTTCATTATTCGATTTAAATCGAAAAACCGATCCGATCCGATCCGATCCTAATTTCGATTTTCGATCGGTTTTAATGAAATTCGGTTCGGTTCAGTTCGATTTTAGAGTTTATATAAAAATTTGATTTGGTTTTTGGTTTTCTAAAATAAAAAATCGAAAAACTAAAAAATCGAATTATATTTTTTAAATTTAAAATATATAAAAATTTGATTTGGTTTTTGGTTTTCTAAAATAAAAAATCGAAAAACTAAAAAATCGAATTATATTTTTAAAATTTAAAATATATAATTAATATTAAAATATTATTCATTAATTATTATTTATTTTTACAAATTATGATTTTTTTAAAAAAAATTATGTTCGATTTTGATTATTTTGGTTTAGTTCGGTTTGGTTTTGTCCAAAATAAAGCCATTAGTAATTGAGTTTAAGATCTTCATCTTTACAATTTGCATCCGTGATCATAAATTTTTACTAAAATGTTTGGCTCAAAACTTTAAAATGTTTGGATTTTAATTTATATTACATTTTATATTAGATTTGAATTGTAATTTATATTAAATTTTACTTGTTTGGGCTTAAATTTATATTAGATTAATAGATCTACTAAAAAGTAATTCAAATTCGGTTTAAAACCGAACAAAAATTATTTCGGTTTGGTTCTTTCGGGTTTATTTAAATTTCGGTTTGGTTTGGTTTTGGAAAAAAAAATAAAAATCGAAAAAAAACTGAATTTCAAAATTAAAAACCGAAAAGAAACTAAATGAACACCCCTGTAAGGGTGAGCATGGACTTCAAGTAGGGAATTGAGCAAGAATATGGGCTGAAGCAGTGGAAGATCTTGAGCTAATTTTTTATTGTAATAGGAAGTTACTTTTAAAAGATATTTTATATGTTTCCTATTGTAAACAGAATTTGATTTCAGTTTCTAAATTGATGAATCTATGATATTCTGTTTCTTTTCATTCTGGTGTTTCCAGTAGTAGAAATGGTAATTTAATTTGTGGAGGAAACATGTATAGAAATCTTTTTTATATACATCCTATTAGAAATTAAATAAATAATATTCAAACTGAACCTCATAATAAAAAGAGAAAGATCATATCAAATAACTCATATTTATGACATCTAAGATTGGAACATATAAATCACAATCGAATTCAGAAGTTAATCCATGATGGACCTTTAAGTTCATTGAGATTGAAAGACTGGTTTCAGTGTGAATCTTGCCTTAACGGTAAAATGACCAAAAGGTCCTTTACCAAAAAGGCGGATAGAGCTACAGAAATACTAACATTAGTTCATACGGATGTTTGTGGTCTGATGACTACACCAGCTAAGGAAGACTATGAGTACTTTATTACTTTCACAAATGTTCACACTCGTTTTGGTTATATTTATTTGATGAGATGCAAGTCTGACTTTTTTGATAAATTCAAAGAGTTTAAGACTGAAGTGGAGCGTCGAACAAGTAAATGAATTAAAGCTTTGAGATAGGATCGTGGTGGAGAGTACCTCCTTGGTGAGTTTAAGGATTACTTGGTACATCATGGTATAGTATCTCAGTTAACTGTGCCTGGGACTTCCCAGCAGAACAGAATAGCTGAGAGAAGAAACAGAACTTTGATAGAAATGGTTAGAAGCATGATGAGTCATGCGTCTCTTCCTATTTCTTTTTGGGGATATGCCTTAAAAACAGCGGCATACATTTTGAACTTAGTGCCTTTCAAATCAGTACCTAGGACACCCTATGAGATATGGACTAGACGAAAACCCAATTTGAATCATCTCAAGATATGGGATTGTCCAACTTATGTGCTGACAAAATGAAATAAGTTAGAACCAAGATCAGAGTTATGCTACTTCATTAGGATCCAAAAGGAACAATGGGTGGATATTTCTATCATCCTCAAAAGCATAAGGTATTTGTTAGTATTAATGCTAGATACTTAGAAGATGAACAAGTTATATCCACCACAAGTTCAAGTAGAATAGAGTTAGAAGAGAAGTTGGTCACTAATGCAACTTCAGGTACTTCTAACACCCCGATTGAGGAACCAAGAGAAACATTACTGGATGTTCCTATACAAATTGAGCCTCGTCGTAGTGGGAGGATCACAAGAGTTCCAGAAAGATGGACCGGAGAAATCTATGATCTAGTCTCTGATCATCAGGAACAAGATCCCACTAGATACGAGGAGGCCATTGTTGATACTGATGCAAACAAATGACAGCAAGCCATGAATACCGAGATTGAGTCTATGTACCTTAATCAGGTCTAAGATTTTGTCACTGCACCTGATGGGATAAAACCAATTGGGTATAAGTTGCTATACAAGAGGAAAAGAGGTGTGGATGGAAAGGTTGAAACCTATAAAGTAAGGTTAGTTACTAAAAGTTATACTCAGAAAGAAAGGATCGATTATGAGAAAACCTTGTAACCAGTAGCTATACTTTAAGTCTATCCGTATTCTCTTAGCTATCACATATCATTATGATTACGAGATATGGCAAATGGATGTCAAGACAACTTTCTTAAATGACTATCTTAACGAAAACATCCATATGTCCCAACCAGAAGATTTTGTTGCTAGAGGTCAAGAACAAATGGTCTGTAAGCTTAAGAAGTCCATATATAAATTTAAGCAAGTATCGCGAGCATGGAACATACATTTCGATGAAATTGTGAAGGCTTATGGTTTTATTCAAAACGTGGATGAACCATGTATGTATAGAAAATCAAACAGTGGCAAAGTGATTTTCTTGATACTTTATTTAGATGATATTCTACTCATTGAAAATGAAGTAGGAACATTGTCATTTGGTAAGGTTTGGCTATCTAGTCAATTTAGCATGAAAAACATAGGAAAAGCTAGTTACATTCTAGGAATTAAGCTTCTTAGAAATAGGAAGAGAGAATATTAGGTTTATCCCAATCTGCTTATATTGACAAGATATTGATCAAATACAACATGGATCAATGTAAAGGGACTATTATACCCTTTAGACATGAATTATCCTTATCTTCCAAGTAGTGTCCACAGACACAAAAAGACAAGCAAAAAAAGAGCAGGATCCCTTATGTTTCGGTTGTGGGAAGTCTCATGTATGCTATGCTTTGTACTAGGCCAGACATCTACTTTGCAGTAGGTATGGTTAGTAGATATCAATCAAACCCAGGGGAAGCTCACTGGCAAGCCATCAAGCATATACTAAAATATCTCAAAGAAACGAGAGATTATATGCTTGTATATCGTGTTGATGATTTAGTTCCTACTGGTTACACAGACTCAAACTTCTATAAAGATGAAAGAAAATTCACTAGTGGATATGTCTTCACTTTGTCTGGAGGAGCTATTTCATGTAGAAATATCAAACAATCCTACATTACTGATTTTACCATGAAAGTCGAGTACATTGCTACTTCAGAAGCTTCTAAAGAAGCTATGTGACTCCAAAAATTCCTCACAGAACTTGGAGTAGTACCGCACATAGACAGGCCTGTCATGATTTATTGTGACAGTACTGGAGCAGTGTCACAATGCAAAGAACCTTGAAACCATAAGAATGACAAGCACATTGAGAGGAAATATTACCCCATCCGGAAGTTCATCCAAAAACAGGAGATTGTGATTGATCAGATTTCCTCTATCAATAATCTGGCAGATCCCTTTACCAAGCCTTTGACGAAAAAGGTGTTTCACAAACACTTAAATGTCATAGGGGTAGGCACTTATGGACTTTTTTAGTCTTTGTAGTGTAAGTGGGAAATTGTTGGAAAGTATGCCCTAAAAAACTATGTATTATGTGTAAATATATTGCAAATAGACCTGGCGCCAGGTGTATCCACTGAACCTGGTGCTAGGTCAACTCTGCCCAGTCGGAGTTCTTGAAAAACAGAGCAGACCTGGTGCCAGGTAGGTCCAATGGACCTGGTGCCAGATCCACTAAATTCATTCAATTTAATTTGTTTCTTATATTATTGCACATTTAAGGTCAAACGGTGACAAGTAATGATCTATGTGTTGAGTCGTTCTTCACAGTAAGGTATGGACCATAGATGCTTACACTACAAAAAAAGTGACTTTATGCAATGCCAGAGAAAGTGTGGCGAAATTAGCCAAAACTGTGGCAAATATGTTTTTGCCACAGAAACGCCATAGTTTTCGAGGCGTGGGCGTTACTGTTGGAATGTATGCTCTCTAGACTAGTTTATCTGATCTAATTATTAAATTTATTAATAAAAGAATTTATTCTCAAAATTTGTTTGTGAATTTATATTTTATTTATGCATGATTTACATTTGGAAATGATCCATTGTGTTTAAGTAAATAATCCATGTAAATGGTGGTCTTTCACAGTAAGATATGGATTACGGGTTACTTAACACATAAATGTTTATTCTTAACCAATTAATGAGAATGAAAATCTCATCATGTATTCTTAACCAATTCCAAATGGAGAATGGCTTACCTTTAGCCAATGAGTAGTCCACTCACTTCATAGCATGAGCGTATTTCAGGACCTGTAATAGTAGTTTTTAAAAGTACTATTTAAAAGAAACCCAGATTATTACTCCTACAGTATGGACTAATACTTTACTGCTTGAGTATGAGATAGTGGTCTAACGAAGTTAGAAGCATATACTTTGATATACTGTAGCTGATATACTTGTATTTTGAGTATATGCGACTAGTTAGTTAAGACAGAATTGTACAAGATAGCTTCTACGCTATATCGCCCTTTATAACTATTCAAATGATCTAATTAACCAGGGCCCTAGGGAACATGATTTAGATGTTTATTTTAGAGTAGCTCCCTTAGAAAGTGGAAACATTTAAGGAGTCGTGGATCATTGGACTAAAGGTTTAAGGATAGTAGATGTTTATTAGAGAGGTGTTAGTCCACTCTTCATTTCTAAATGCACGGTGATGTGTAGAGGGGTATTTTAGTCATTACACCTATAGGTCGAAGACTTTGCTAACGCAACATTATCCTTAGGGTCAATATTTTCTTATGGTGATATTAGAAAATATTTAAAATGCAAAATATAGCTATTTTTATAGCAATGGTATTTTGGTCATTTTAGTAATCAAGGTGATGTGTCTTTTGGTCCCCGAAATGGCCCTTAAGTCATGAAAGATTTGAGTTAAGCAATTGGTCTTGCTAGTTATGGGTTTTATTTTATTTTATTTAAATAGCCTAATTTATTATTGGATTAGAATAAAATAAAAGACCCGATCGAGATAGAATATATAATTTATCTAGTTTAATTAGTTAATTAATTATTCAGGGCCCAAGGCCCAAATTAAATAATTAAAAAATTAATCTAGATATAAAACTAGATGAAATGCCTGATATTTTATATTTGTTTAGTTGGGTTTGTTAATTATTTATTGGGTTGTTTAATAAAGCACGAAAAATAAATAATTGAGATTTATTATTTATGGGTGTACAAACTAAAGAGTAAACAATTTTATCTGACCCAATAAATAAGACCAAGGGTAAAATAAAATTAAAAATAAAAAATAACACGAGATGGATTCCATATTGTTTTGCGTGAAGGATAACAGAAAGCATGGATACTTTCTATTTTCACGCAGTTGGATGCTTTCTATTTTCACGCAGTTGGATGCTCTCTCTCAGGGAATGTGGAAAGGAAATGAAAAAGGTTATTCATGCATTCTGTGAAGGTTGCTTTTCAATTTTTCCAATTCACAAAGAGCTTTGGTGAAGCTTTCACCAAAAGCTTATCAAAAACCAATCTTTAAACTTTCACCGGCTGTGCTACGAGCACCATTTCGGAAGATCAAATGTGTAGCTATGTGCTACAAGCCAGCTCTGCGAGGACAACTTCCTCGTGGAAGCCAGCTACTTCCTCGCTTGGCTTCCTCATGGAAACCGTGATTCCTCAATGAAGCAATTCAATTTGCATTTTGCAAATTGCTACCGCGGTCATCAATTTTAACCGCAGGCACCCGCCAGGATTTGGCCCATGGGTCTATGATCCAGTGTGGCGGGTGCACTGGACCCGAATAATATATATATATTTTTTTGTTTTTGGTCCCATACCAGGCAAAGTTATTTTTATTGCAATAGTTAATATTCTTTGAATATTTTGCATGAAAAATAATAATTAAAAAAAATTAGAATTAAACAAGATCATTAATTATTTAATGTGTTTAATTCTATTATTTGGATACTTAGGTTAAAAGAATAGAAAAGTATGAAAATATTTACAGTTTTCTAGCATGTTTATTTCTTTTTGTACCCTATATGCGCATTTTCTCAAAGACCAAAGTTTTTGGGAATTTTTTACAAAATATTTTTCTTAAATCAAATAGTTAATTTTAATTCAAACAAAAGTTAATTCTGAATTATTTTCTCAAAGGATTTTATCCTTGACATAGAAAATATATTAGATTTAGATATTTTTATGAATTAAAATAAAAAATCATTTTGATTGAATTTTAATAAGAAAAATTATTTTTGTCAAATTAATTTTGAGATCAAAATCTCTCGAAAGTTTAGATTATTAAGTTTTGAAATTATTAAGTTTATTAACTTAAATAAAATTAATCCATGAAAAATTTTCTCAAAGGGTATAAATATTGACATAGAAATTTTTATGAGTTTAGATATTTTATTTTGAGTTAAAAGAAAATTTAATTGAAATTTTCAAAAGATATTTTTCAAGAAAATCCTTATTTTAAAATATTAAGTGGGAGAGGGGTTCCAACGGCACACGATCCTCGTTAGAGATCGTGGATCCCCTCGTGTCACCTTGGAAGTGAACCCATATAGGATGAAGATACCATAACGATCTAGAACTAATAGATGGATGTAATTAATAACCCAAGACACGTATTATGATCGGCTAGCCCACGTTGGAGGTTATAGTGTGAGGAATGTCCATAAGAAATGAGAAGAAACGGTCATCCCACGATGATGTTATCTTCTAGATCATTACCTAGAAAAAAAATTAATTTGTGGTGGTTAATATACTTAGTTTAGAAAACTGTTAATCTTCCCAAGAAGCTATGTCAGTTTTTCTAAGAGCCAAATTAATCATATTAAAGATAATAGTGATAGGTTTAATTATTATTAGATTTAATATGAGGATAAAGTCACAATTTTTTTTTTTTTTACAAATTGAATTTTCTTTTATTTTTGATATTTCAGAAATGGTTGGTGGAGATTCTTTTAGTCCTTTGGCCTTTATTCTCCGTGAGAATATGCTAATGGGTCCGAATTATGTAGACCAGAAAAGAAACTTGGACATAATACTCACTAATCACTATTGATGAGTATAAATATGTTCTCTTTGAAACCTGCCTTGTTATTAGGAAGGGTTCCACCGCTGACAAGCGCGAGGCTGAGAAAACATGGAAGAAGGCCAATGAAATGGCTCTATACTACATGTTGGCTTCCATGTCTATTGTGCTCCTTCTTAGATGGTTTTTTCGGATACTTTCAAATTCTCATAGCACCAAAGAATCAAGAGAAGACTACTTTTACATGCCCTTTCGGTACTTTTGCATGTCGACATATGCCCTTCAGTCTTTGCAATAGCCCCAGAACATTCCAATGATATATTATGGTTATTTTTGAAGGGCTTGTAGGAGATATTATGGAGGTATTCATAGATGGTTTCTCTATTTTTGGTGATTCTTTCGATTTGTGCCTCCAATGATGTAAAGAGACCAACCTCATGCTTAATTGGGAAAAATGCCACTTTATGGTGCAAGAAGGTATAGTATTAGGACATAAGATTTCAAGGAAAGATATTGAGATTGATAGGGCCAAAATTGAGGCAATTGAGAAACTTCCCCTTCTGACTTCCGTGAAGGCAATTCGAAGCTTTTTTTGGGCATGCAATGGGCACTGTGCTTAGCCAAAGGAGGAATAAGTATTTTCAGCCAATTTACTATGCAAGCAAAACTCTTACGGCGGCACAAGAGAACTACACCACAACAAAGAAAGAGTTGCTTGTAATAGTGTTTGCTTCTGATAAATTTCATTCTTATCTTGTTTTGTCCAAAGTCATTATGTATACGGATCAGTCCGTCCTTAAGTATCTACTAAACAAGCATGATTCCAAGTTAATGAAAGAGCATAATTCCAAGCATGATTACAACATGAACAAGTTAAATATAAGTTTAATTGAGCTAATAAAAGAGCTCCAGATGGCAGAGAAGGTCATGAAACCACAATCCAAGGCTATGATTGCTAGGACTTTTTCTTCCAGAACTGGACCCAAGCCCAGGAAGTTCAAGAGGAAGAAGAGAAATGCACCGGCCCAACCCAAGAACCAGCCCAACAAGTCCAAAGGCAAATTCTTCAAATACGGGCAGAAGGGACACTGGAAAAAGGAGTGTCCAGAACTTTAGGCCAAAAAAAACCCTGCAGGTATTGTTTTCTATCTAGAGTCTATTTTAATGGTTGGATCAACTTCCACTTGGATTGTTAATTCCGGTGCCATTGATCATATCTGTAACTCCTTGCAGGAGTTTACGAAGATAAGAAGACTCCAGAAGGGCGAGCATAGACTACGAATAGGAAATTGAGCATGAGTATGGGCCTTTACAGTAGGAAAGCTGGATTTTATTTTTTATTACAATAAAGTAGTTATATTAAAAGATATTTTATATATACTCAATTTTAGATAGAATTTGATTTTTCAGTTGCAAAGTTAATAAATTATGGATATTCTGTTTCTTTCCATTCTGGTATTACTATCAGTAGAAATAGAGAAATTTTATGTATAGGGCACATGTATGGAAACTTATTCTTTTTAAATCTTACAAACAATCAAATAAATAACGCTCAATCTGAACCTTTAAATAAGAAGAGAAAGACCAATGCCAATGACTCATTTCTTTGGCATTTAAAGTTGGGTCATATCAACTCAACCAAGATTCACAGGTTAATCCATGATGGGCCCTTAGGCTCATTAAGATTGGAAAATTGGCCTCAGTATAAATCCTGCTTTATGGGAAAAATTACCAAAATGTCGTTTACCCAAAAGGTTGATAGAGCCAAGAAGATATTGGGCCTTATTCATACTGATATATGTGGTCCTTTGTCTACTCAAACTAGAGGGAATTTTAAATACTTCATCACTTTCATGGATGACTGTACAAGGTTTGATTTTGTCTACCTGATGAGGCACAAGTCTGACTCTTTTGACAAGTTCAAAGAGTTTAAGGCTGAAGTGGAGCATCGGACAGGTAAACTGATCAAAACCTTACGATCAGATCGTGATGAAAATACCTCTTCGATGAGTTTAAAAATTACATGGTACATCATGGGATAGTATCCTAACTCTCTGCGTCGGGTATACCCCAATAGAATGGAGTAGCTGAGAGAAGGAACATGACATTAATGGAAATAGTCTGAAGCATGATGTCTCATGCTACTCTTCCGGTCTCTTTTTAGAGATATGCCTTAGAAACAATGGCATACATTCTGAACTTAGTGCCTTCCAAGTCAGTACCTAGGACACTCTATGAGATTTGGATTGGGCATAAACCAAGTCTAAATCATCTCAAGATACGGGACTATCCAGCTTATGTATTAATTAATGGAGACAAACTAGAACCAAGATTAGAATTATGCTACTTTGTTAGGTCTCCAAAAGGGACAAAAGGATGTTACTTTTATCATCCCAGGGAGCAGAAAGTATTGGTAAGTACTAATATTAGATACTTGGAGGATGATCAAAGTACTTTCACTAAAGGTTCAACAAGGTTGGAACTCGATGAGAAGTTATCTTCGAAATTAACTTCTTCAGACTCGATTATGGAACAAGAAGAGGCACAGCCTCAAGAAACTATACAAACGAAGTTTCGTCGTAGTGGGAGAGTATCTAGAGTTCTAGAAAGATGGATAAGAAAGGCTTTCAAGCTGATTTCTGACCATCAAGAACAAGATCCCACTAGATACAAGGAGACTATTGCTGATGCCGATGCAGATCTGTGGCATGAAGCAATGAAAGTCGAGATTGAACTTATGTACTTCAATCAAGTTTGGGATCTTGTAACTTCACCTGAAAGGATAAAACCCATTGGGTGTAAGTGATTATACAAGAGGAAGAAGGGAGTAGATGGGAAGGTGAAAACCTTCAAAGTTAAGTTTGTGGTGAAAGGGGATACACAAAAAGAGGGAATCAATTATGATGAAACCTTTTTCCCGGTAACCATGCTTAAGTCCATATGTATCCTCCTTGCCATTGCATGTCATTACGACTATGAGATATGACAAATGGATGTTAAGACGGCATTTCTTAATGGTTATCTTAACGAAGACATTTATATGTCCCAACCGGAAAGTTTTATTGTTAAAAGCCAGAAACATATGGTTTGCAAGTTTAAGAAGTCTATTTATGGACTAAAGCAGGCATCTAGAACATAGAACATTCGTTTTGACGAAATTGTAAAGTCTTATAGTTTCATTCAAAACGAAGATGAACCATGCGTATACAGGAAATTGGAAGGTATAAATGTAATTTTTCTTGTCCTATATATGGATGACAATTTACTAATTGGGAATAATATAGTGATATTGCCATCTACTAAGGTTTGGCTGCCTAGTCAATTTAGTATGAAGAACTTGGGAGAAGCCAGTTATATTCTTGGGATTAAGCTTCTTAGAAATAGGAAGTAGAGAATGTTAGGATTATCCCAAATGACATACATTGACAAGATGCTGGCCAAATTTAGCAAGGACTCATGCAAGGTAGCTCTAATCCCTTGTAGACATGGGTTGTCTTTTTGTTCTAAGGATTGTCCTAAGTCTCAAGAGGGAAAAAGATAGGATGAGTAGGATTCCCTACACTTTGGCAGTAGGAAGTCTCATATACACCATGCTATATCAGTTAAATGTCATAATTCATGGACTCCTAAACGCGAAAAACATCCACGAATCCCTCCCGAGGACCCAAGTAAACGATTAAGAAGATCTAAGGTTTAAGAATTACCTCTGGTTGTTGTAATCGAAATCCTTCGATTCTGATTGCGCTGTTGTACGTTCAACCCGAACAATCACCAGACGCTGTAGTATGCGAACGTCCTCTATCGGATACACACCGCGAACTCACTCGATACCCGGGGAGTACTAGCGCCTAGGGTTTGAGAGATTTTTTTTTTCTTTTCTGGTAGAGAATGGCACGAATGTTCTCAACCAAAAAATTGGACTATTGAAAAGACGGCTAGAGTTTTCTTAAAAACCCCCGAACCTCTTAGAGTCCAACCCTAATAATATCTTATCATATTCTAATTTAAATTAAAATTAAATTAAAATTGATATGATAAGATTCTGTCATTATCTCAGTAATTTAACTAATTAATTTACCGAGTCAGATTCTTATAATCTGGACATCATCCAGATACATCGAATGTGGACATATTTCCAGATTCATTGTATCTGGTAAATTTTCTAAGTACGATTAACTTAGACATATTTTCAGATTCATCGAACCTGGTCACCAGAAAAATAACCTAACAAGTTC
Organism: Voacanga thouarsii; assembly: GCA_026120185.1. Classification (NCBI taxonomy): domain Eukaryota; kingdom Viridiplantae; phylum Streptophyta; class Magnoliopsida; order Gentianales; family Apocynaceae; genus Voacanga; species Voacanga thouarsii. The sequence continues at coordinate 875,100 of JANUWF010001217.1, read as the reverse complement.
GCTTATTGTGTGACCCTATAGGTTCATTTAACACTGGCAGTATGCCTAAATCATATTTAAATGGCCCACAAGTTATAAGCGGTTTCTAGCAAAATATTATAACTATCCAGGTTAAATGAAGATCGGTGATCTCTTTGAACCAAACCATAATTTTATATTTAGTCCTTTTGTCACACGATATCCAGATTAAGCATAAGGCACGGAGCATGTCATCCTTATTAAGCTTAATCAATTATTTCTTGATTTCATAGTAGACTGTTCAAACAAATGATATCAATATCTTAGATTGATATATTTGAGCACGACCATGCATTTTTAACAGTCTAACTTATCAAGGGGCCCATGGATATCTCTCCCATAATTGAGATGGACAAATTCCTTCACAATCAATCATATTCCTCTCCTTGATTTATTCTATATCCAACAGTAGTCTAATTTATTATCTGGTTAAAGACAACTTTAGACAATGTCAAAATATAGAATTTATCAAGTAGAAAACTATGATGAATTTAGGTCGAAGGACTTTCAATATTATTATGGCTAGAAAGTACTTATGACATATTTCATGAAGTACTCTCACAGTGGGTCATGTCCAATACAATGTTCTCTAACATTTATTTATGTCTTGACTCGATATCACAAATATCCATGGCCAGTAAAACATAGCCATCAAGTTACAAACATAGTAATCTTAATTTATTATTATTCCAATAATAATAATCGATCAGGGACAGTTTTAGAATAGTCATTGTATTCATTATAGGGTTTTACTATCAAGTCACGTACTTGATGACCAACAAAACAAAACTCACTATTCATGGAAAGGAAAGCCTCATATTATTATATAAAACATAATGACAATAGTATAAGTACAAATTGACTCTAGGGCATATCCCCAACAGTCAAACCCTGGAAAGGTTCATTGGCAAACCGTAAAGTATATTCTTAAGTACCTCAAAAATATGAAAGATTATATACTGGTTAACAGGGCTAACGACTTGGTTCCTACTAGATATACAGACTTAGATTTTCAGGCAGTAAGGATGAGAGAAAATCCACTAATGGATATGTCTTCACCTTGTCTGGAGGAGTTGTTTCATGGAGGAGTATCAAGCAATCTTTTATTGCTGACTCAACCATGGAAGTTGAGTATGTGGCAGCTTCGGAAGTATCCAATAAAGTAGTCTGGCTCCGAAAATTCGTTTTAAAACTTGGAGTGGTGCCACACATGGACAGACCGATTATGGTGTATTGCGACAACTCTAGAGCAGTCTCGCAATCCAAAGAACCCAGGAACCACAAGAAGGAGAAGCACATCCAGAAGAAGTACCACTTGATCTGAGATTTCATTCAATGATGGGAAATCGTAGTAGAATAGATAGTCTCAGAGAATAACCTAACAGATCCCTTCACCAAGCCTTTGGCTAAAAGAGTCTTTAAGAGACAGTTAGATGCCATAGGGTTGGGCACCTACGAACTTTCTTAGTCTTAGAGTGTAAGTAGGATATTATTAGAATATATGCCATCTAGACTAGTTTATCTAATCTAATTATCGAATTTATTAATAAAAGAATTTATTCTCAAAATTTATTTGTGAATTTACATTTTATTTGTGCACGATTTACGTTTGGAAATGACACATTATGTTTAAGTAAATGATCTATGTGAACGGTGGTCTTTCACAGTAAGGTATAGATTACGGATTACTTAACACATAAATGTTTATTCTTAACCAATTGATGAGAATGAAAATCTCATCATGTATAAATTATTATGTTATAAATTTTAAATAGGGAATGGCTTACCTTTAGCCAGTGAGTAGTCCACTCATTTCATAGCATGAGCGTATTTCAAATACGTAGAACAGGACCTGTAATAGTGGTTTCTAAAAGTACTATTTAAAAGAAACCCAAACTATTACTGCTACAGTATGGATTAATACTCTACCACTTGAGTATGAGTTGGTGGTCTGACGAAGTTAGAAGCATATACTTTGATATATTGTAGTTGCGGTTCTTTCGTAGAGTTGATATATTTGTATGTTAGGTATATGTGACTGGTTGTTAAGATAGACTTGTACAAGATAGCTTCAGAACTATATATTGCCCCTTGTGACTGTTCAAATGACCTAATTAATCAGGGCTCTGGGGAACATAACTTGGATGTTTACTTTAGAGTAATTCCCTTGGAAAGGGAAAACATTCCAGGAGTCATAGATTATTGAACTAAATGTCTAAGGATGGTAGATGTCTATTAGAGAAGTGTTAGTACACTCTTCATCTCTAAATGCACGGCGATGCGTAGAGGGATATTTTAGTCATTACACCTGTAAGTCGAAGACTTTGCTAATGCAGTATTATCCTTGAGGTCAATATTTTCTTATAGTGATATTAGGAAATATTTAGAATGCACAATATAGCTATTTATATAGTAAGGGTATTTTGGCTATTTTAGTAGCCAAGATGATGTGTTTTTTGGTCCCCAAAATAGCCCTTAAGTCATGAAAGATTTGGGTTAAGGAATTGGTCTTGATAATTGTGGATTTTATTTTATTTTATTTAAGTAATCTAATTTATTATTGGACTAAAATAAAATAAAAGGCAAGAGAGAGAGTATATAATTTATTTAGTTTAATTGGTTAATTGATTATTCAGGGCCCTAGGCCCAAATTGAATAATTAAAAAATTAATCTAGATATAAAACTAAATAAATGGCTTGATATTTTATATTGGTCTATTTATGCTTGTTAATTATTTATTGGGCTGTTTAATGAAGCACAGAAAATAAATAATTGAGACTTATTATTGATGGGTATTCAAACCCAAGAGTAAATAATTTTATCAGACTCAATGAATAAGACCAAGGGTAAAATAAAATGAATGAATAAATAACATGGGATGGATCACGTATTGTTTTGCGTGAAGGATAACAAAAAGTATGGAGGCTTTCTGTTTTCACGCAGTTGGATGCTCTCTCTCAAGGAATGTGGAAAGGAAATAAAAAAGGCCACTCATGCATTCTGCAAAGGTTGCTTTTCAATTTTTCCAATTCACAGAAACCCAACTTCACAGAAAGCTTCAGTGAAGCTTTCACCAAAAACTTATCAAAACCCAATCTTTAAGCTTTCACTGACTATGCTATAGGCACCATTTCAGAAGATCAAAGGCGTTGCGTGAATGAGACATAGTAGACGTTTACAAGGACATGATCCAATAACTTCAAGTATCCTTGTACAAACATCTACATTAGTGCGAAGACGGCAATTTAATCACAGAGGTAAATTTTTCGTTTTACTAGCATGTTTTCGTTTTGATAATTTTTTCCATTTTAAGCCTTCCGTTACGGCCGTTGCAAAAGGTTTGACACAGTTGTATAGCCGTGGAGAATATCTTTTACTGCGGATTTACCACAATTTTAGAATCATTGTAAATAAAGTGTGGTATTTGTTCATGAACTTTTGCCACAATTTTTCCTAATGGTTATTAACTATTGGCAAAGATTTCAATTTTTTGTCACGATTTTTTCAACATTTTACAATTGTGGAGAATATTATTTGTTACAATTAAATTTCTGTTGGAAATAATCATTTTTGTTACTGTTTTTTTCTAAATTAACATAATTGCGGGTAATGCCCATTTGCTACGATTTCCTTGCTGTTGTAATTAATATTTTTTGCCACGCTTTAAAGCTTTAGAAAAAATGGTACGCAGTTTTTGGACAAATTTGCATATTTTTTACATCCGTAGTGAATGAACATTGAATTTAATATGATGATATTGACAAAAAACTTTTCCTTCTGGTTTAACAAGATCATCTACTATACATATAGAAATATAAGAACCTCTAATATTAACAATCAACTATCATCCATCGAATAAACATTTAAAATGTCATCTTTCATTAATAATAACTTAATATACACAAAAAAAAAAACTAAATGGAGTCTGATAAGTATCATGAATCTAACCCTTGATATTAGTTCAAAATAGTCTAAAACATAACCACAATTCTAACCATGACATTCATCAGAAGTCATAAAAATTTATGGAGTACAAAAAACAATGCCATAATTATATGTGTAACACCCCACTACCTAGGCCCAACAAGGCCGGGGATGTTGCCCCGTCCAAAAGACAATGGGTCTTTATAACTAGGTCACACAATCAGAATAATAGAAATAAAACAATACTTTAAATTTAAAACTTATTACAATTCAAGAATTCAAAAACAAATCCAAAATAGAAATAGTTCACTCTCAACTCCCAAAGCATTACACAAAATAAATATCAGAAAATCTTCCAAGGCAGGCAACAACTAGCTACTCATCCCTACAGCAGGATCAACCTGAAATCATAGTAAAAAGGGTGATGAGATAAAAAAAAAAATCTCAATAAGTCCGTGTGTGCTTTGAGTATCCAGTGAAAACAATTCGTGAATGCAAGATGTAAAATCTTCATAAGAGAAATACTGAAAAGCAATAAACAATAGTCAAAATCAAGAGTGGTGTTTTGGCTATCCCAACCATACATGTTCAATAAAATCAACCACTCAAAAGATGGTCATGGGTTACCACACGTTGGGCCCCATAACCAAGCAATGGTCAGAATGCCATACTTTGTGCAGACTGACAAAAGTAGGTGATCGGCCTACTAGGTGAGATACTTCTCCTTCTCTACACCCAAACAAAATCGGTTGTCCATTCTGGTAACACACAGTCCACCTGACTGAAACTTACTAACTTGGACCAGCACGACCTACTGAACTGACATCTTATCCGGGGAGGACTTACCCTTCAGAGATGGCCACCTACTGAGAGACTTATCATAACCCATCAAAGACTAGTCCTAACAGTCAGCCTTTATTGAGTACTCAACGTAATTTATTCCACTTGGTGGAAAATGAATAAAACATAGTTCCACTTGAAAATTGCAATTAAAGATTTCTAAAGTTTGGGGCAAATATAGTTTTAGAAAGAGCTTTAGGGTTTGAGTAAAACTGCCCCTTGATTTTCAAATAATTTGTTTGTCTGAAATGAGAAAGGAGATAATCCTCAATTGCCTTTACAGAAGTGAGTGTCCACGCACTCTACATTTGGCTTGCCATAGTAATCATTTTGCATCAAACAGGTTTTATGCAGGAGCTTACCTGATTCTTTGCTCGAAATAAAATAAAGGTCTCCAACAGCTGACCTAACCCCGCCTGAGGTGAATATAAGCCATAATTAAACTCAAACCAAAATTCACTTTCACAAATAATCCTAACTCAACTTACTACAATCATGATCCTAGAGTCCCAAGCTTTAAGGCTAGATAATAAATAAAGAGTTTATAAGATAAGTCTAGTTTGGTATTAAAATAATTAGGGTTTTAGGAAATAGGCACTAATAAGTTGAAGGTTTAAATCTTGCTATAAATAAATTAGAGTTTATTTGATGAAGGGTCTTAGGTGGTATTATGTAAAATAATAATCTATTAATAATTAATTGTTAGAAAATAATTGGTAACTAAAATTAGTTGTAAGTAAATTTTAATAGTTTCGATTGAAAGATAATAAATAAATTTTAATAGTAGTTTTGAATATAAGACTTGCAAAATTAATATTTTACCTATTATGAATATTTATATAGAAGGATTTATTATTATTTTATATATATTTTATTTTATATAATATCTATATATTTAATTTCTTAAATAAAAGCTACCATTTATTTGACTAAAATATCATTATTTTATATAAGAGACCAAATCCACATTTTCCTAGGGTTTTCGAAATTCACTAGAAGAAATTATAGTAATAATCATTTTATAGATGGACTAAAATTAGCTTAGGGACAACAAGGTCATGATCATAATTTCTATTGCTATCCATAATCATGAATATACACTCTACACCAATCAACAAAACATCCAAATCATGAATAAAGGTATAGATCTAAATTTACCAAGACATAATCCAAACTCTACTAACATAACCATAATCACGGCCTTAACAAGAATTAAACCCTATTCACCAAATGTGACATAATCTCTAACATGCTTATTCAATCATACTACTCATGACATGAAGAGCATGCAACAAAACCCTAAAAACCATAAAATTCAACCAAGACAATCAACTTATGCATCAATCCCATCTCCATCATATACACACATTTATTCATGCTTCAATCTCAACTCCATGACAACAACACATGCTCGAGCCCTAATCATAATCCATCTCCTTCCAATATCATCCTAGAGACATGAATCTAAAATTTAAAGAGAATGTTGAAGAGGCTTACTTGATGGATGACTACCTTGGAGTAGTTTCGAAGGAATCCTTACTCTTAGGAGACTTGATCCGCCAAGAGAGAAGAAGGAGATATGGCCATGGTTGAAGTAACTATTCGACTAAGAGAGAGAGAGAGAGAGAGAGAGAGAGGAAAGAGAAAAAGAGAGCTCATTAGTGTGTGTGTGTGTGTGTGTGTGTGTGTGTGTGTGTGTGTGTGTATATACATACATATTTCCGTTAGGAGTTGAAGATGAGTGAAGATGGAGATGATTGATCTTACTTACCTTAAAGGTGTTCTTGAGCCTTCAAGAAAATTCTGGTTTTTTATCCAAAAGAGAGACTTTGATTTCAGTATTTGATGTTAAAATTGCAGAAGTGGTTTCAAGGGATTGAGTAGGTGTGATCTGGAGTTTTTGGGGAAGATTGGAGAGGTTTGGAGTGGTCTTAGGCGTGAGAATGCTAGTAGGTGTTCTTGGTTTGGAGAGAATGGAGAGAATCTAGTTGAAGCTGGCCGAAATTCTGTGGGAATAAAGTGGCCGAATTGTTTGAGAGGGTTTTGGCAATTGAATTTTCTGGTTTGAGAGGAAAAGGAAAGCTGGTTGTTTGAAATCCGCAAAGAATATTTTAGGGAATCAATTTTGGAAACAAAATATGGTAAGAAGATCTTGGTCAATTGAGAGCTTTTGGAAGCTTCAATGGCCGGCTGTTTGTCTGTGATTTTTGCTGAGATGAATGATGGTTGAAGGAACTTTAGAGTGGCCGAAAATATGATGTACAAGAGTGAAGGAATTTTCTGGTTGTTTGAGGTTTAATTCATGGAAGGTTGCTAAAATTTTGGACTTCAATGAATGGTTTGATTGAAGTGATTGAGGGAGATATTTTAGGACAGCCATGGGACTGGTTTTCGAGCAGCATGCTGGGGAAGATGATGAAGCTCAGTTCATGGCTGTTCAAAGGGAGTTTGTACAGAAAAATGGTGGAAGTTACGGACAAGGCTGAAGAAGGAACAAAGCTGAAAAATCCTGAACAGATTTTCGCAAGTTTGCTGGAAATTTCTGGGCAGATTTTGCTGCCATTTTTCAGTCAGTTTGCAGAAGATTTGAAGGGCCATTCAGAGGTCCTTCAAGGCTGGTTTCCAGCCTTCTTTATGGAGGAAAAACGAGGTTGAGTTGCTGAGTGAAATACTGGAAGAAACAACTTGGTTTTGGCTCACCAATGCTGCGAAAATTGTCTAGAAAATTTCCTGGTTTGCACAGTTTTTGTGTAGCTCTGTTTTGGCTGGGATTTTCAGTATTCAAGCTGAGTGAATTGATCATTGTTCTAGCAGAATTTGAGAGGGAGAAATGGCTGAAATTTTTGACATTTGGACAGATCAAGAGGCTGGACAAATTTCAGTTTACAATATGAAGAAAATGTACATAGCTAGGTTGGAGTTTTGAAGGTTTAACCATGGAAATTAATTTTCTTGGGAACCTTCCAAAACTCCTCCCCATTTTCGGCCAGCAAGATGAATCATATGGACATTTTCGAAACCTTCAATGCCACAGCACTTTGCTGGAATTTTTCTGGAATAAAATTGGCTTGAATAAATCAAATAACCTAATTGTCTAAGAATTAAGAAAAGCTAGAGCTTAAAAAGGGTATGAATCTCTTAGAAGTTTTTGTAGGGCACAAGAGTAGGATTATGACGTTTCTATCATGTCTCCCCTAGGACAACACTCGTACTCTTCCCTAAATCATGCAAGGGCAGAAATATAGCATTCCTACACAAAAATAAAACTTAATCATGCTAAAGCTCCAATGATAGAATTTGAATCCAAGACCTTAAGAATTAATTCCAAAACTCTAACCACTGAACCACAACAACTCTTGTTCTTATTTTCTCTCTCAAATATTTTTCCTATTTAATTTTCAAGCTATCTCCCTATTCTCACCTCAAGCAAAAATTACCATTTTGCCCTTCTTACTCAACAACCATAATTTAGCCATCTAGACTGCAAATCACATATCCAAGGCATATAAAATCATATAAAAATATATTTATGCATGCAAAAAAATATGATATGCATCTCAACCCCCTTACTCTAAGGTTGGCTTTTGCTGGGATTTCACATCCTCCCCTCCTTAGAAGAATTTCGTCCCGAAATTCAGGCATACCTCTACTTTAGATCGGGATACTTCCGCTTAACCCACTCTTCTGATTCCCATGTGGCATCTCGCATGCCATGATACTCCCACTGAACCTTGACCATCGATATCTACTTGTTCTGGAGATTCTTGATACCGCGGTCCAATATTTGCACGGGCCTCTCCACGTAGCTCAAATCGAGTTGCAATACCAACGGCTCATTATTCAAGACATGGCCGAGATCGGCATTGTACTTCTTCAGTTATGACACATGAAACACATCATGAATTCCCATCAATCCATCTGGCAAGTCCAACCGATATGCTACCAGTCCAATCATTTCCTTTATCGGGAATGGCCCCAAATACCTTAGATTCAGCTTTCCACCATTCGGATGCTTCAAGATTCCCCTATTTGGCGTCAATATCAGAAATACGATGTCCCCAACTTGAAACTCCAATTCTCTTCGCCGGTTATTCGCATAGCTCTTCTGTCGGCTCTGAGCTGCCTTCAACCTCTCCCTGATCAATCTTACTTTGTCTAACATCTCCTGAACACAGACTTCTCTGGTTCTGCTTACGTGACCATCTTCTGAACAACTCTAGTATAACGGTACCTGAAACTTGCGTCCATACAATGCCTCATACGGTGCCATCCCAATTGAAGCTTGGTAGCTGTTATTATACGATAGTTATGCATACAGCACACACTCGATCCACTTATTTCCGAAATTCAAAACACAGGCCCTCAGCATATCCTTCAATATCTGTATAACCCTTTCTGATTGCCCATTGGTCTGCGGATGCACTGTCGTACTGAACTTCAGACTCTACCCCATTGCTTCCTGAAACTTACCCCAGAAACGAGGCGTAAACCTCGGGTCTCGGTCAGACACAATACTCGAAGGTACTCCATGCAGTCGGACTATTTCTCGCACATAAGTCTGAGCCAGCTTCTCTATTGAGTCTCTTACATTCACCGGTATGAAATGAGCCGATTTGGACAGTCGATCCACCACTACCCATATGGCATCTTTTTGGGTCCTTGACATAAGAAGTCCGATGACAAAATCTATGGTCACCTCCTCTCACTTCTATTCCGGTACTGGTAATGGTTGTAATAGTCCCGCTGACTTCTTGTGCTCCGCTTTGACTTTTTGGCAGGTGAGACAGGTCGAGACGTATTTGATCGCATCCCGCTTCATTCCGGGCCACCAATAGGCTCTCTTCAGATCCTGATACACCTTGACTTCCCCCAGATGAATGGTGTACTTGCTCTTATGCACCTCTTCCAAAATTTTATCCTTCAATCACTACTTTTCGGGTACACACAACCGATCACTGAAATGTAAAACTCCCGCCTAGCCTTGCTGGAATTCACTGCCTTGCCACTTGAGCTCCTTTTCCTTGAAAAGCTGAAACTCTGCGTTGCTTTGTTGAGCTTCCACGATTTCCCGTCTTAGATCCGGTACCAACTTCAGGTTGCTAACAATGATTCTCTTCTCTTGCACTTCCACCATTCTGTCCAACACTTCCTGAACCACTTGAATTTCCTACAATCTTAGTCTGGCCATTCAGACTTTTCTACTCAGTGCATCAGCTACAATGTTAGCCTCCCCGGGATGATAGTTGATCGGACAACGGTACTCTTCCAAGAATTCCATCCATTTTCATTACCTCAAATTCAGATCCTTCTGCGTGAAGATGTACTACAAACTATTGTGGTCGGTGAACACTTTATATTTAGCTCTGTACAGGTAGTGTCGCCATTTCTTTAGGGCGAACACAATGGCTGCCAACTCCAGATCGTGAGTAGGGTAGTTGACTTCATGGGGTCTCAGCTTCCGAGAAGCATAAGCAATCACTTTCCGGTCTTGCATCAATACTGCTCCCAATCCTTTTTTCAAGCCATCGGTATACAGCGCGTAAGGCTTATCTTCCTCTGGCAAACTCAATACCGGTGCTGTCATCAACCTTCGCTTCAACTCTTGGAAACTCTGCTCACATTTCTCACTCCGTACAAATAGAACATCCTTTCTTAGTAGTCGTGTCATAGGCGATGCGAGCATTGAAAACCCTTTGATGAATCTCCTGTAGTAACCAGCCAATTCCAAGAAACTTCGAATCTCAGTTACGCTCTCCGATTGCTTCCAGTCCGACACTACTTCAACTTTTGCTGGGCCTACCTTGATTCCCTCATTGGTCACCACATGGCCAAGAAATGCTATACTATCCAGTCAAAACTCACACTTGCTAAACTCGGCGAAAAGCTTGCCCCATTATCACTTCAATAGGTGTTTCCGACCCCATTTCCAAATCTGGCATACTCTCAATTCCCTTGTCGGGTGACTGCATTTGAGTCGTCTCAACCTCCGGTGCCACAAGTTCTGCCTCCGGAACCCTTCTGCCTGATGTGGCTACACGACGCTTGGGTGCCATGCTAAACCATGCCCAGACGATGAGTGTATGCATTCAAGTTCAAAACATTTTAAGCATGCATTCACATTCAGGTTTAAGTAAAAGAAAATCATATGCAAGTTTTTGTGTAAAGAATTGCATAACAATTTTTCAAACCTTAAAGTACTCTAAGTACTCTTATTTGCATAAATTTGGAATCAAAGCAGTAAGCAGAAAGGAAATCCTTAACATAGAAGTTCATGAAAAGCAGTAAATAAAACATCCTAATCATAATAGCTCTTAGCCCCACTAGTCCTCATCAGAATCTTCAAGATCAGCCTCATACAACCATCCCCTAGAGTTCTTAGGGAAGTCTATCCCAACCCCACTGACAAACCCCTCTATTGGCTCCTTCCCGGGTCGCCTAAAACTCTCCGCAGGCTCAACTCGATTGGGTGGAGGAATGAAAGAAAGCCTAGGTGGAGACTCATAATCTATTTCCCCCGAGTTATCACTATCTACTGATAAATCCACTATGGGACTAGGAGGGTGGGGAACATGCTTCACGGCTATCTCCTCATCTTCACTGTCAGAATTTATTTCTATCATTGGGATTAGGGGTGTCTCATGAATTGGGACCTCATCATCACTGCTTTCTTCCAAAGGAATAACTGGCTGAGGAGCAGGCTGAGGTACTAGAAGGCCTTCTGGGTAAATAGGAGGATGTCACTGCTGCCCCTTCCTCGCAGTTCTAAGCATTATAACCATCCTACAACATAAACAAGATAGGTTAGATAAAGATTTAATCCTAAATAAATAGAACAAATACTATCAATATTTGCCTAAACCTAGGCTCTGATACCACTTGTAACACCCCACTACCTAGGCCCAACAGGGCCGGAGATGTCATCCCGTCCAAAGGACAATGGGTCTTTATAACTAGGTCACACAATCAGAATAATAGAAATAAAACAATACTTTAAACTTAAAACTTATTACAATCCAAGAATTCAAAAACAAATCTAAAATAGAAATTGTTCACTCTCAACTCCCATAGCATTACACAAAATAAATATCAGAAAATCTTCCAAGGCAAGCAACAACTAGCTACTCATCCCCACAGCAGGATCAACCTGAAATCATAGTTAAAAGGGTGCTGAGATAAAAAAAATATCAGTAAGTCCGTGTGTGCTTTGAGTGTCCAGTGAAAATAGTTCGTGAATGCAAGATGTAAAATCTTCATAAGAGAAATACTGACAAGCAATAAACAATAGTCAAAATCAAGAGTGGTGTTTTAGCTTTTCCAACCATACATGTTCAATAAAATCAACCACTCAAAAGGTGGTCATATGTTACCACACGTTGGGCCCCATAACCATGCAACGTTCAGAATGCCACACTTTGTGTAGATTGACAAAAGTAGGTGATCGGCCTACCGAGTGAGATACTCCTCCTTCTCTACACCCAAACAAAATCGGTTGTTCATTCCGGCAACACACAATCCACCTGACTGAAACTTATTAGCTCAGACCGACACGACCTACTGAACTGACATCTTTTTCGGGGAGGACTTACCCCTCAGAGGTGGCCACCTACTGAGAAACTTACCCTAACCCATCAAAGATTAGTCCTAGCAATCCACCCTTATTGAGTATTCAACATAATTTATTCCACTTGGTGGAAAATGAATAAAACATAGTTCCACTTAAAAATGGCAATTAAGGATTTCTAAATTTTGGGACAAATATAGTTTTAGAAATGTTGGAATATGTGCCCTATTAGACTAGTTTTCTGATGAAAATATCGAATATGTTAATAAAAGAATTTATTTTCAAGAATCGTTTGTGAAATAATTTTCTTTATTTATGTACATTTTCATTTGGAACAGACCCATTGTGTGTAAATAAGTGATCCATATGAATGGAGGTCTTTCACAGTAAGGTATGGATCATGGGTTATTTAAACACATAAACAGTTGTTCTTAACCGATTGATGAGAATGGGAATCTCATCATGTTTAGGTTATTATGTTATAAATTCTAAATGGGGAATGGCTTACCTTTAGACAGTGAGTAGCCCACTCACTTCATGACATATGTGTATTTCGAATACGTAGAACAGGACCTGTAGTAGTGGTTTCTAAAAGTATTATATGGTAGAAACCTAGACCACTACCGCTACAGCGTGAATTAGTACTCTATGACTTTAGTATGAGTTGGTGGTCTGGCGAAGCTAGAAGTATATGTTTTGAAATGCTATAGTTGAGGTTCTATCGGAGGGCCAATATACTTGCATGTTGGGTATATGTGGCTAGTTAGTTAAGACAGACTTCTACAAGATAGTTTCTACACTATATCACCCCTTGTGGTTGTCCGGATGATCTAAATATCCAAGACCCTGGGAAACGTGACTTAGATGTTTGCTTTAGGGTAGCTCCCTTGGAAAGCGGAAACACTTCAGGAAGTCGTGGATCATTGGACTAGAAGCCTAAGGATAGTAGGTGTCATTTAGAGAGGTGTTAGTATACTTCTTCCTCTCTAAATGTACGGCGATGTGTAGAGAGGTATTTTAGTCATTTCACTTGTAGATCGAAGACTTTGTTAATGCAGCATTGTCCTTGGGGTCAATATTTCCTTATGGTTATATTAGGAAATATTTAAAATGAAAAATACATCTATTCATATAGTAGGGATATTTTGGTCATTTTAGTAGCCAAGGCGATGTGTCTTTTTGGTCATCGGAATAGCCCGTAAGTCCTAATTAATTTTTGGGTTGAGAAAATGATCTCAATTGAGAGAGTTTTATTTTATTCAGAAAGTCTAATTTATTATTGGATTGGGGTAAAATAAATGGAGAGAAATTTATTGTGTGGTTTAATTGGTTAATTAATTATTCAGAACCTGGGTCCTGTTTGAATAATTAGAAAATTAACCGGGACTTAAACTAGAGGAAAAATAATTATTACTTAATTATTTATTGGGTTATTTATTTAATTAAATCCCAAGAAATAAATAATTAAAGTTTAATTATTTTTTGTTCATTTGGGTTCATTAATTATTTATTGAGTTATTTATTTAATCCCAAGGAAAATAATTAATGTTTATTATTTTGGGCTTTTCGGGTTCAAGGAAAATAATAAATATTATTTTGGCCCAATAATCTGGACCATAGGATTTTTCCGGACACAATTCAGAAGAGTTAAGGGTGAAGCCAAAATTTATTTTGTAAATAATATTCGGGTATTAAATCTCGGGAATATTATTTTTATCAAAATAATTATTTTTGGTTTTATGACTCTTGGCTTTCTATATGGAAAAATAAAATAAAAGAAATAAAATAAAAATATTTTCCGATGACTCTTGGCTCTCTCTCTCTCTCTCTCTCTCTCTCTCTCTCTCGTGGTTGTTTAGCTTTCCTGGCTTTTGGTTTTCTTCATGTTTTCTATAACAGAAGAAACCATGCCTGGGAAATGGATGGTCAGGGCTAAGGAAAAATTGAGAGTGATCATCTCCTTCTCTTCCAAGTTGAGTGCTCACCAACTAAAAAATTAGGCTGTGGAATATTTCGTGAACTGGAAAGCAAGCATTCACCGGAGGAAAAAAGGATGCAGTGCACTGGTGTTCACTGGATGTGCAAGGAAGAAGCTGTTCTTGAGCTTCAAGCCATTCAACCATGTTCTTCAAGTTTTAAAGTTCCAAGAGGTATGTTTTCATGCCACCATTCTGTGCCAATACTCTGTGTTTAATGTTCATGTTCTCCATTTACAGTCCACCCATTTGCATGCTCTGTCTATTTTCAATCCTTCAAGAAAGAGCTTTAGGGTTTGAGTAAAACTGCCCCTTGATTTTCAAATAATTTGTTTGCCTGAAATGAGAAAGGAGATCATCCTCAATTGCCTTTACAGAAGTGAGTGTCCACGCACTCTACATTTGGCTTGCCATAGTAATCATTTTGCATGCCATAGTAATCATTTTGCATCAAACAGGTTTTATGCAGGAGCTTACCTAATTATTTGCTCGAGATAAAATAAAAGTCTCCAACAACTGACCTAACCCCGCCTGAGGTGAATATAAGCCATAATTAAACTCAAGCCAAAATTCACTTTCACAAATAATCCTAACTCAACTTACTACAATCATGATCCTAGAGTCCCAAGCTTTAAGGCTAGATAATAAATAAAGAGTTTATAAGATAAGTCTAGTTTGGTATTAAAATAATTAGGGTTTTAGGAAATAGACACTAATAAGTTGAAGGTTTAAATCTTGTTATAAATAAATTAGAGTTTATTTGATGAAGGGTCCTAGGTGGTATTATGTAAAATAATAATCTATTAATAATTAATTGTTAGAAAATAATTGGTAACTAAAATTAGTTGTAAGTAAATTTTAATAGTTTCGATTGAAAGATAATAAATAAATTTTAATAGTAGTTTTGAATATAAGACTTACAAAATTAATATTTTACCTATTATGAATATTTATATAAAATGCTTTATTATTATTCTCTATATATTTTATTTTACATAATATCTATATATTTTATTTCTTAAATAAAAGCTATCATTTATTTGACTAAAATATCATTATTTTATATAAGAGACCAAATCTACATTTTCCTAGGGTTTTCGAAATTCACTAGAAGAAATTATAGTAATAATCATTTTATTGATGGAATAAAATTAGCTTAGGGACAACAAGGTCATGATCATAATTTCTATTGCTATCCATAATCATGAACATACACTCTACACCAATCAACAAAACATCCAAATCATGAATAAATGCATAGATCTAAATTTACCAAGACATGATCCAAACTCTACTAACATAACCATAATCACGGCCTTAACAAGAATACATGAACATAAACCCTATTCACCAAAGGTGTCATAATCTCTAACATGCTTATTCAATCATACTACTCACGACATGAAGAGCATGCAACAAAACCTTAAAAACCATAAAATTCAACCAAGACAATCAACTTATGCATCAATCCTATCTCCATCATATACACACAGTTATTCATGCTTCAATCTCAACTGCATGACAACAACACATGCTCGAGCCCTAATCATAATCCATCTCCTTCCATTATCATCCTAGAGACATGAATCTAGAATTTAAAGAGAAGGTTTAAGAGGCTTACTTGATGAATGACTACCTTGGAGTAGTTTCGACGGAATCCTTGGTCTTAGAAGACTTGATCTGCCAAGAGAGAAGAAGGAGATATGGCCATGGTTGAAGTAACCATTCGGCCAAGAGAGAGAGAGAGAGAGAGAGAGAGAGGAAAAGAGAAAAAGAGAGTTCATTAGTGTGTGTGTGTGTGTGTGTGTGTGTGTGTGTGTGTGTGTGTATACATATTTCCATTAGGAGTTGAAGATGAGTGAAGATGGAGATGATTGATCTTACTTACCTTGAAAGTGTTCGTGAGCCTTCAAGAAAATTCTGGTTTTTGATCCAAAAGAGAGACTTTGATTTCAGTATTTGATGTTAAAAATTGCAGAAGTGGTTTCAAGGGGTTGAGTAGGTGTGATCTGGAGTTTTTGGGAAAGATTGGAGAGGTTTGGAGTGGTCTTAGGCTTGAGAATGCTAGTAGGTGTTCTTGGTGTTCTTGGTTTGGAGAGAATGGAGATAATTTGGTTGAAGCTGGCCGAAATTCTGTGGGAATAGGGTGGCCGAATTGTTTGAGAGGGTTTTGGCAATTGAATTTTCTAGTTTGAGAGGAAAAGGAAAAATGGTTGTTTGAAATCCAAAAGGAATATTTTAGGGAATCAATTTTTGAAACAAAATATATTAAGAAGATTTTGGTGAATGGAGAGCTTTTGGAAGCTTCAATGGCCGGCTGTTTATCTGTGATTTTTGCTGAGATGAATGATGGTTGAAGGAGCTTTAGAGTGGCTGAAAATATGATGTACAAGAGTGAAGGAATTTTCTGGTTGTTTGAGGTTTAATTCATGGAAGGTTGCTGAAATAAATTGCTAAAATTTTGGACTTCAATCAATGGCTTGATTGGAGTGATTAATGAAGATATTTTAGGACAGCCATGGGACTAGTTTTCGAGCAGCATGCTGGGGAAGATGATAAAGCTCAATTCATGGTTGTTCAAGGGGAGTTTGTACAGAAAAATGGTGGATGTTTTGAACAAGGCTGAAGAAGGAACAAAGCTGAAAAATCCTGAACAGATTTTCACAAGTTTGCTGGAAATTTCTGGGCAGATTTTGTTGCCATTTTCCAGTCAGTTTGGAAATAAATTTACAAAATAAATTCCCGAGATTTAATACCCGAATATTATTTACAAAATAAATTTTGGCTTCCCTCAAAACTCTTCTGAACTCTGTCCGAAAAAATCCTATGGTCCAGGCTATTGGGCCAAAAGAATATTTATTATTTTTCTTGGACCCGAAAAGCCTAAAATAATAAACATTAATTATTTATTTCTTGGGATTAAATAAATAACCCAATAAATAATTAATGAACCCAAATGAACCAAAAAAATTAAACTTTAATTATTTATTTCTTGGGATTAAATAAATAACCCAATAAATAATTAAGTATTAATTATTTTCCTCTAGTTTAAGTCCCAGTTAATTTTTTAATTATTCAAACTAGACCTAGGCCCTAAATAATTAATTAACCAATTAAACCAAATAATAAATTTCTCTAAATTTATTTTATTCCAGTCTAATAATAAATTAGACTTCTTGAATAAAATAAAATCCTCTCAGTTGAGATCAATTTCTCAACCCAAAAATTTATTAGGACTTACGGGCTATTCCGAGGACCAAAAAGACATATCGCCTTGGCTACTAAAATGACCAAAATACTCATATTATATAAATAGATATATTTTGCATTTTAAATATTTCTTAATATCACCATAAGGAAATATTGACCCCAAGGACAATGCTGCATTAGCAAAGTCTTCGACCTACAAGTCAAATGACTAAAATACCCCTCTCACATCGTCGTACATTTAGAGAGGAAGAAGTGTACTAACACCTCTCTAAATGACATTTACCATCCTTAGGCTTCTAGTCCAATGATTCACGACTTCCTGGAATGTTTCCGCTTTCCAAGGAAACTACCCTAAAGCAAACATCCAAGTCATATTTCCCAGAGCCCTGGACATTTAGATCATTCAAACAACCACAAGGGGCGATATAGTGTAGAAACTATCTTGTACAAGTCTGTCTTAACTAACTAGTTACACATACCCAACATGCGAGTATATTGGCCATACGATAGAACCTTAACTATAGCATATCAAAGTATATGCTTCCAGCTTCGCCAGACCACCAACTCATACTCAAGTCGTAGAGTACTAGTCCACGTTGTAACGGTAGTAGTCTAGGTTTCTACCATATAGTACTTTTAAGAAACTACTACTACAGGTCCTATTCTACGTATTCGAAATACACGTATGTCATGAAGTGAGTAGACTATTCACTGGCTAAATGTAAGCCATTTCCCATTGGAATTCATAACATAATAACCTAAACATGATGAGATTCACATTCTCATCAATCGGTTAAGAACAAATATTTACGTATTTAAATAACCCATGATTCATACCTTATTGTGAAAGACTTCCCTTCACATGGATCACTTATTTAAATACAATGGGTCTTTTCTAAACGAAAATATGCACAAATAAAAAAAATAAATTCATAAACGATTTTCGAAAATAAAATCTTTTATTAAAATATTTGACATTTATACCAGAAACCTAGTCTAATAGGGTATACATTCCAACAACAAGAACTCAGCCACAATCTAATTAAGAAAGAGTGGAACAAATAACCAAGCTACCAGTACTTACAAATATAAAAATCACGGGGCAATGACTTCAAAATATTAGTAAGATAAGAATAAATTTATCGATACCATCTTCATCTAGTGTAAATTGATTGAAAAGATGGTGCTTATACAGGGACAAGTTAAACCTAATAAGTACTTTGGTTTAGCATAATGAAAGGTACCTCAACTTTTTTTTAGCCCTATGAAAATAACATCAAGAAGCTCTCCAGTCCCAGTACCCAATATAGCAGATATAGGAATGGGTGAAAGCCTTGTAAATAAAAAAAAAAAGTAAAACTAGATATTCAAAAAGAAAAAAAATAAACAAAAGAAAATCTTCCTATGCACTACACTTTAAAAAACAGCCCTTCGGGAAAAACACATAAAAGTAGCATAGGAGTTGAAGCAAAAATTCAAACCGTACAACAGCCATAACTTCCTGCCATGTATGTAGTACAGTCTTATTAAATATGATTATATGGAAAGGTGCTAACTATTTGTCTTATATTGGAAATAATGTCTGAGCTTGCAGCGACATTGGGTACAGAAACAACAGGTTTTACAAAAGAAAGTAAAAGGCAGATGTCTTACCATACTTACTCTAGAGTTAAAAAGGTAGAACTGTGGGTTCAAATGCTGCAATATTTATTTCTCATTTCTTCTAGAGTATCCAAATGGTTCAAGATTATATATTTTAGCTTTACTTCCATAACAAAGTTAATCTTTCTTGAAATTCAAGTACTAGTATATTTTGAAAATCTCAAACAAATAATTCCTAAAAAGTCCAAAAGATTTTATGTACTCGCTTGAATTCCTATTTAATTTATGTTGCTAGAAACATCACATTAACAGACGAGATATAATGCCTCATCTTTTGGAGAAGAAATTAGAAAGAGAAACAAGAAGTGCAGAACCCAATACGAACAAAAAATTAATAAAACAAGAAGCATTTGGCCATGACAAATCAATAAAACACGCCCCCAGACACCCAATACGAACAAAAAATTAATTTCTCAACAAATCAGCAAAACTCAGGTAATAAACACCAAAATATCGACAGATTTACAGAAGATCTAGAAATTAGCCATCAAACAAAAACAATTATTCATACAAGATTGATCTAACCAAAACCCCACCTTATAGCGAGAAGTACAGAACCCAACATACAAAAAAAAGGAAAAGCAAAAAATGTGGTATGCACTACAAATCAAAGATCTAAAAGTAACAAATACAACCGAAAGAAGAAACTCATAGATCCCACAAAGTGGATGCTTAAAAAGAATCAATAGTGAAACTTAAGCAAAATCAGAGTAAAATCTTAGTTCGGTAAAGAAGAGAGAAGAGAGAAAAACCCTACGTTCACCTAGGAAGTCGCGATGCTAAAGATAGGAGAACAGAACGAGGGGAAAACCGTATTCGGAACAGACTGAGAGGGACGATGTGAAGAGCAATGTAGTCAGAATTGGGCAAATGGGCCTTTAAGTATGAAGGAAAAAGTGTTTTTTTTTTTTTTTCATTTGGAGATTTGACCTTCTGATATATGGGAATGGCCAACGGAGGTGTGCTTTGGTGCATACTATGGGGTCTGAGTTTGAAGAATGATAGAATTGCAAATTAGGACATGAATGAATTTGGTATCTTTATTCTTTGCACCCACGAAAAGAAATAATAGTACTCCTGCCCACTTTTTTTTTTTTTTTTTTGGGGGGTTCTCTTGTGAAGTTTGATAGTTATGCAAAAGAAAATATGTGAAGTTGAATGAGTGACGAGACAAGTTTTGAATCTTATAATTATCTCTTTGTATTGATAACTTTATTTTAATTATTAATAGTAGTACTTTTTATAATTATTAGCTTTAAAGTTATCTTTGTATTGAGATAGCTAAACATATTATGCGTGGACATGGTTACTCTTTCTAATAATTTCATTTCAAATGGTCTTTGACTTTGACTATAATTCTATTTTTGGCCAATCATTATTGGTGTTAGAGGCATAACTTGAAGATGCAACTATTGGTTAGTTAACATATTAACATGCACATAGAAAATGGTTTAAACAACTTTTTTTTTTTTTTGGTATAACTAACATTCATGTGGCAATTGAAAATTTTATTGTTTTTATTTTGATCAAATGCAACTTAGGGCTCGTTTGATAAAATTTAAATATTAAAGTTTGAAATTTTAAGTATTGAATTTTAAAAATTGAATTATGAATTATGAATTCTAAATTCTAAATTAATTATAATTTATTTTTACACTATATTGTATTACAATATAGATTAAATACAAAAGAATATTAATAATTAGATTTCAAACTTAAGTAATTTTTAACTCTCTTAAAATTTATTGTATATATATTTGTATATCTATATATATACTTTTGGTATGTATTTGGTGTATAAATATATTAATATATATGTGTGTGTGTGTGTGTGTGTTTATTAATAGATTAATATAGATATATATTTATTAATATATATATATATATATATATATGTATTTATTAATATATCTATATATCTATATCTATATGCACCATACTTTTTTAATATATTAATAAATAAATACATATATATATATATGCATATACATATGTATACATATATATATTTATATATATGTATACATATATATATATTTATATATATGTATACATATATATTAATATAGCATATGAATATGTATTAATATCTATGCTAAATACATATTGGTGCATCAAATTAATAATCTAACCGTTAGATTTGTTAAAATTGCTAAAAAATATGTTATGACAAAATTTGAAGATAATCAGATATATTTTGTCACATTATCTAACATATATCTAAAAAAAAAATCCAAAAACGCATTTACAAAGATAGACATATCAAATTAATAATCCAACCGTTAAATTTTTTAAAATCACTAAGAAAAGTGTTATGACAAAATTTAAAGGTAATCGAATATATTTTGGGACATAATCTATCACAATATCTAGAAAAATATCTAAAACCTAACGCATTTACAAAGATTTGCGTATCAAATTAATGATCCAACCATTAGATTTGTTAAAATCACCAAGAAAAGTGTTATGATAAAATTTAAAAGTAATCGGATATATTTTGACATATAATTTAGCATAATATCTAAAAAAATCCAAAACCTAATGCATTTACAAAGCTAGGTGTATCAAATTAACGATCCAACCATTAGATTTGATAAAATCACTAAAAAAAAGTGTTATGACAAAATTTAAAGGTAATTAGATATATTTTGGTATACATTCTAGCATAATATCTAAAAACATTTTCAAAATCTAACGCATTTATAAAGATTGGCTTATAAAGTTAACGATCCAACCGTTATATTTGTTAAAATAAGTAAGAACAGTATTATGACAAAATTTGAAAGTAATCAGATATATTTTGGTACACAATCCAGCATAATATCTTAAAAAATTTCCAAAACCTAACGCGTTTACAAAGATAAGCGTATCAAATTAATGATCCAATCATTAGATTTATTAAAATCACTAAGAAAAGTATTATGACAAAATTTAAAGGCAATCAAATATAATTTGCTACATATTCTAGCATAATATCTAAAAAAATATCCAAAACCTAATGCATTTACAAAGATAGGCATATCAAATTTATGATCCAATCGTTGGATTTATTAAAATTATTTAGAAAAGTGTTATGACAAAATTTAAAAGTAATCAGATATATTTTGATATACAATCTAGCATAATATCTTTAAAAAAAATTCAAAACCTAACGCGTTTACAAAGATATGCATATCAAATTGACAATCTAACCATTAGATTTATTAAAATCACTAATAAAAGTGTTATAGAAAAAATTGAAGGTAATCGGATATAATTTGGTACATAATCTAGCATAATAATCTTTAAAAAAAAAATCCAAAACCTAACGCATTTACAAAGATTGGTGTATCAAATTAATGATCCAACTATTAGATTTGTTAAATCACTAAGAAAAGTGTTATGACAAAATTGAAAGGTAATCGAATATATTTTGCCACATAATCTATTATAATTCTAGAAAAATATCCAAAATCTAACGTATTTACAAAGATTTATGTATCAAATTAATGATCCAATCGTTAGATTTGTTAAAATCATTAAGAAAAGTGTTATGACAAAATTTAAAGGTAATCGGATATATTTTGATATATAATCTAGCATAATATCTAAAAAAATATCCAAAATCTAATGCATTTACAAAGATAGGCGTAACAAATTAACAATCTAATCGTTAGATTTGTTAAAATCACTAAAAAAAGTGTTCTGAAAAAATTTAAAGGTAATCAGATATATTTTGGTACATAATCTAGCATAATATCTAAAAAAAAAATCCAAAACCTAACACCTTTACAAAGATTGGCTTGTCAAATTAATGATCCAACCATTTGATTTGTTAAAATCACTAAGAAAAGTGTTATGGCAAAATTTTAAAGTAATCGGATATATTTTGGTACACAATCTAGCATAATATCTAAAAAAAATTTCAAAACATAACGCATTTACAAAGATACACGTATCAAATTAACGATCCAACCGTTAAATTTATTAAAATCACTAAGAAAAGTAATCAGATATATTTTGATACATACTCTAGCATAATATCTAAAAAAAATACAAAACCTAATGTCTTTACAAAGATTGGCTTGTCAAATTAATGATCCAATCATTAGATTTGTTAAAATCACTATGAAAAGTGTTATGACAAAATTCTAAAGTAATCAAATATATTTTGGTACACAATCTAGCATAATATCTAAAAAAAATTTCAAAACCTAACACATTTACAAAAATACGCGTATCAAACTAATAATCCAACCTTTAAATTTATTAAAATCACTAAGAAATGTATTATTACAAATTTTAAAGGTAATCAGATATAATTTGGTACATAATCTAGCATAATATCTAAAAAAAAATTCAAAACCTAACACATTTACAAAGACAAGTATATCAAATTAATGATCCAACCGTTATATTTGTTAAAATTACTAAGAAAAGTGTTATGACAAAATTTGAATGTAAACGGATATTTTTTGGTACATAAACTAGTATAATATCTAAAAAAATATTCAAAACCTAACGCATTTACAAATATAGGCATATCAAATTAACAATTCAATTGTTAGATTTGTTAAAATTGTTAATAAAAGTGTTATGACAAAATTTGAAGGTAATCGGATATATTTTGGCACATTATCTAGCATAATATCTAGAAAAATATCTAAAACCTAACGCATTTACAAAGATAGGCGTATCAAATTAACGATCCAGTCATTATATTTGTTAAAATTACTAAGAAAGTGTTATGATAAAATTTGAAGGTAATCAGATATATTTTGACACTTAATCTAGTATAATATCTCGAAAAATATTCAAAAAAAACTAGGTAATTGGTCCAAAAAATTATATAAAAATTAATAAAATAATAATATCAAGGTTTGAACACACAACCACTTGAATATATACAATTACCTCAACCATGGTATCTAATAAAAGCTTCTATTTTATGTTTACATTTTTTAATATTTGTTAAAATAAGAAAAAATATACTTTTTTCATAGTTTAGTAAAATTGTGGGTAATAAAATTTTTTTACCCACAATTTCAAATCTCTGTGGCAAAAAATTATTTTTATCCACACAATTTTTAAATTTGTGATAAAAAAGAACTTTTTCCTACAGAAACGTAGCCGTGACAAAATAAAGTGTTATAAAAAAGTTTTATATACCACAGAATTCAAAACTATGGTAAAAACCAAGCTTTTAGCACAGATTTTGCTATGTTGCAAATAAAAGCGTTGCCAAAAGTAACTTTTTTGTAGTGTTGTCATATAAGTAAAATTGAACTCTTAGTCGTTTGATGGAATTGGACATTTTTATCAAGATAAGACTATTATGCAATGAGTTCCAATGAGGAATGGTTTACCTTAAATCAGTGAGTAGTTCACTCACATCATTGGCATAAGCATATTACGAATATGTAGAACTGGACCTGTAGTAGTGGTCTCTCTTAAAGTACTATAATTATAGAGACCGAACTATTACTGCTACAGCGTGGATGGATACCTTCATACGTGAGTATAAGTTGGTGGTCTAACAAAGCTAGGGTCTTGTACTTTGATGTATGTTGGGTGAGATCTCTTTTGTGAGATCAATAACCGTATACATTAGGTATATTACTCTAGTTAGTTAAGACGAACTCATGCAACAAAGTTTCTATACTTCATTTTGTGAAGTTAAATCACCCCCTTGTGATTGTCCAGGATAATCTAATAATTTAGGGCCCTGGGAACATGACTCTAGAATGTGTACTTTTGGATAGCTTCCAATGATAAGCAAATACATTCAAGTGAGTCACGAATTATCGGATTAGAAATCTAAGGATGGTAGATGTCTTTGAGATGGGTGTTAGTACATTAATCCTATCTTATTGATGGGTGTTATATAGAGAGGTATTTCCATCATTTCATCTGTAGATCGGAGATATTGTTTTAGCAATATTATTTTTGGGGTCAATATTTTCATATGATAATAAATGAGAATATTTAAAATAGTAAAATACAGCTATTTAATAGTAAGGATATTTTGGTCATTTTAGTAGTTATAAATAATATATCTCTTGGTCCCCGAAGTAGCTCAAGTTACCTTTATGTTGTCTAGATATAATTTGGACTTTATGGATAATTATCTGGAAGAGAAATAAAATTTATTCTCAAAGTCCAATTAGAATTAATTAATTAGTTTTAGGTTTTTCATAAAGCCCAGAAAAGATAATTAATGAATTCAGAAAATTAGATTGGAATAAATTATTTCATTTGGTTGATATATGTTGACATATATTAAGAGTCTGATTAGAAATTGTCTTGGGTATTTGATAAAACCCATAAAAGAGAATAAAGAGGATTGGTTTATGAGTCCAACACCAAGCTCATTAGGGATTAGTGTATTTTGACCCACTAGGGTTTTATTAAGCCTTAGGGTGATGAAAATATATAGGGAAGAGATGGAAAGGTTTCCTAACCCTAGCTCTCTCCCTTATGTGTGTGCAGCCACTCTTCCTCTTGTGTTTCCTCTTCCTTCCCTCATTTCTCTCTAGGAGTGGATCTTGGTTATCCAAAGGAGCTTTCACCAAGCTAACTCAAGATCAAGGTAGAGTCATACTCCGGAAGATTAAGAGAAGAAGCTTGGAGAAGTTTGATGCGTAGGAATAGAAGATTAGCAGGAATACCAGTCGAACTACCGAGGCCACCTTCTCCCTTTCCATCGCAAGATCCAGTGCAACCCGACACCTTGTTGGTTAATTCATGACCAAACAAGACATGTAAATACTCTCTCCTAGTTGTGGATCGAAAAATTGAAAATTTTCCGCTGCATTTTTTATAGGGCCTAAATTAGTCATTTTTTCCTAATTATTTGAGGTTATTTTGTGATACTTTTTATACAATAACTAGTCATATTCCTTCATATTTGGTATTTCCCTTATAAAAATGCTTTTATGTAATTTTATGTGAAAATAAGAAAAAATTAGAGCTAATTGTGAGATTTTTCAGGATAGAGGCGGCGCTAGCCCGAGAAAGGACAACCGACGCCGGTCTGCCACTGGAAGAACAAAGAAAAAGCAAAGAAATAGAGGAGAACAGAGGAAGCAAATTGCAATTGGAATTAAAGGAAAGTGTAGCTTCATGACAGCAAGACAAAAGCAACAAAAGACAATTGTACACAAAGTGAAGAAATCAGTAGGGCCAAGATGCAAAGCAAAGGTCAAGAAAGGTGGCTGAGAAAAGGACAAAAGGGAAATTGAGTTTGGCAGCAATTTTCGGTGGTGATTTGTGGCTCAATTGAGCCGAGGCAAGGGAAACGGCTCAATTGAGCTGACACAACGCAGGAGAAAGAAAAGAAAGCAGTTTGGCATTGTGCTGTACAAGAGTTGAATGCTTGAAGAATGAAGCATTGGCAAAGTACCTAAAAAGAAAAATACAGAAGAGCACACCAAAGCATAAAAACTAGAAAAGAAAAATAAATCAAAAACAAAAGAAAGAAAATAGTAAAGAATAGAGAAGTACAAGAATAATAATAATAAAATCAAAACACACAAAGATAAAAGAAAACAAACTAAAAATCCAAAGAAAGCAAATAGACGCAACTCAACAAATGATGATACAAACTCTTTCTACTCATTATGCTTCCTCATTAAACCTTTGGAAAAAAGATTAAAGCTCCAAGTAGAAGATATGCATAATGAATGTGGAAAGAACGGAGGATTTTGAAAAATGGAAGGTTCAGGAAAACGATTTGTCTCAGCAAAGTAAAACACATAAATCCCATTCTCTAACATTCCTTTAGACACATAATTATCTTTTTCAACATATAAGTGCACATAGTATCTAACGAATGTATCAACTTTGAAATCACCAATTAACCCTTCAAAAGAATTTTTACAATTAAAATTCCCCTTAAAACTTAACAATTGAGTTCTTAAGGATATGATCAAGAAATCCTTACTTTTCGACATATCTACAAAAACTAAGTTACCTCCCATTGAATGGGGTGAAGGGTAGAAATTTCCACCATTCTCCAAAGGCTTCTTACAATATAGTGTTGAAAGATCCAACTCCTTGAAGTATGCTAAAGTCAACTTATCATTATTTAGACTCATATTCTCCAAGAAAAGAGAGGAACCTAAGAAATAATGTGACAAAGAGAGATTTGGATTATTAGCACATAGTAAAGAATTGAATACCTCCCTTCCCACAGTGGATAATTGCCTATCATAGCATCTCTCCTCTCCTTGGAGATTTTCTGGTTCAAGTGTATGGGCTAGCATGAACTCATGAATCTCCTTAACAATCTTAACTAATTGTTTCCTTTAATCGCACAATCGTTGGGAAGCTTCTTCATGCCACTGAATAGATGAATTTATATTAGCAACAAAAGAATTCACTAATGCTTCTAATGACGTCTTACGAAAAACATCAATGTGAGCTTGTAATTTTGCCAATCAATACACTAATGTTTTTTTTTTTTTTTGTATGAACATGCAATAATGATGAATAATGTAATTTAATTCATGAAGACATGATAAAAAGAACAAAACAAAACGACCAAAATAAAAATTGCTTCAAACAGCAAAAATGACTTCACTGCTTTCCACGGCCTACACCTATAAAAGACAAAAAGAAAGTTAGATAACCAAAATTCATATTTAAAACAAAATTAAAAGAAGAAAAAGTTAGTAAAATTAAATAACTAAACATACAATATATACAAACATACAAAGACAAGTTAGTTATTATGAACATGTATATACCTATTTACATATTTACAACATATAGCGAAATTACAATACAATTATACAAACAACAACATAGGCACTTCTTCATATAAGGAACGTATATACATATTTACATATTTATTTATTTATATATTTACATGGTTAAATCAACAAAATTCAAGCTTTCATGCTATTGCTCCCCGGCAACGGCGCCAAAAACTTGATGTGTTCAGACTTGGGTATAAAAATCATACAATAACTAAGCACATTCCCAATCAAGTTTAAATTAAAATGTTCAACTCAAATCACACATATGAGCAAGTGTACTCATCATTAACCGAGCATAGGGTTCAAACGAGTGTCGATCCTTCATGAACAAGTAGACATTAATCACCTTTCTTTCATTGTTTAATCGACTAGATAAAGTAAAAAATAAATAAAAAGGAAATAAAATAAAAATATGTACATGTCAAAGATGGAAAAGTATGTAACTCAAACCATTGTTTAGACAAACATGATCTTAAAGGACCTAACCATTATCATAACTAATTCTTCTCTTGGCACCATGAATGATAGAGGTAAATTAGCATCACTTGGTCTGTCTCAACTAATTTATCCAAAAGATGCATTAAACACAATTCTTGGTTAAATTTCCTTGGTCTGGCAAATTTAAAACATGAAATTAATCAATGAATCCTTGGTCTGGCAAACATCAATTAACCTTCAATTATTCAATCATCAGCAATTAACCTCTTTGGTCTAGCAAGTTAACAGCCAATAAACATAAAATTAATCAATTGCAACTACCATCAACCTCTTTGGTCTAACAAGTTAATGAAAAGAAACAACTAATTAATCTTGTAATACGCCCAAGTAATTGAATATCAAGAAGAACAATCATTTAATCAAAAGATCAAATACCTCTAAATATCATGAATATCTAAAACAATGTCAAATTACAATAAAACAATTAACATATCATTGTTCAAGAAAAAGAAAATAAAGTAAAAGAAAGTACTCATAGACAAGCCTCCTTCTTCTTCCTTTGAAGATATTCTTGCACAACCCTCCTTGAACTTGTAAGAATTCCTCCTTTGATTGAGTAATCTTCTATGATGATCAATGAATTCTCTCATTTTCCCTTACGTTTCCCCTCATTTATAGCCTTAAACAGTGCCTAAACTCGTAGGTACAAAGTTCTTGACCGAGTAGAAGTTGGAAGATACTAAAATTCCTCAGATTACCAAAAATTGCGTAGAAAAAATCAAGCACCGCCGGCGCCGCCTTTCCTCTGTTTTGCGACGTTTTTGTTTCGTTTTACCCTAAAAATCTGAAATAAAGAACAAAACACCTTTCCAAGAGTAAAATCTCAAATATGAATGAATATGACTAGTTATTGAACAAAATATATCACAAAAGAACCTCAAATAACTAGAAAAAATATGACTAATTTAGCCCCTATCAACTAACAAGCATCCACGTGTTAACTTTGAGTATCTCAATACTCACGAATATGAGAACCACCGTTTGATCAAATCAAGAAGTTTTAACACATGCTAGTCTTAACGCATTATTGACGTCCTGTCTCATTAATACTATGATTATGGACTATTTAAGTACTAACACTATACAGTGTAGTAGGAATCTCATATCATGATCTCTATCATGATTTTCTTAATACAGTGTTGTACTAGGGACTTTATCTAACAATTATATTACTCAAAAGTAATCAAAAGAAATTGTAAGATAAATAATGTCTTTTATGAAATAAAATGTGTCATATACAACGTACAAGTGATTGCCTCTAAGGCATAACACTAACAATAAGCCCTAATGGCCGAAAATCATCAAGTCCTAATGGGTTAGGTGTTGTGCTTAAAAATTAATCCAAAACTGGCTCAATCCTCTTAATTAATTAATTATCTTTTTTGGGCCTCATAAAACACCTAAGACTAATTAATTCTAATTGAACTCTTAATATATGTCAATATATATCAGTCTAATTAATTAATTTATTTCAACTCAATTTTCTTAATTAATTAATTATTTTTTCTCGGTCTTATTAAAAGACTAATTAATTCTAATTGAACTCTTAGAATAAATTTTATTTCTCTTCTAAATAATTGTCCATTAAGTCCAGACTATGTTTAAACAACACCAAAGTAACTTGAGCTACCCCGGGATCAAGAGACATATTATTCATGGCTGTTAAAATGACCAAAATACATTTACTATTAAATAGCCACATTTTATTATTTTAAATATTTTCATTTATCACTATATGAAAATATTGACCCCAAGAATAATATTTTTTAAAATAATGTCTTCGACCTACAGGTGAAATGATGAAAATACCCATATATGTAACACCCATTAATGAAACATGATAAATGTATTAACACTTATCTCAAAGACATCTACCATCCTTAGATCATTAGTCTGATAATCCATAACTCATTTGAATATATTTGCTTACCATTGGAAGCTACCCAAAAAGAACACGTTCTAGAGTCATGTTCCTAAGGCCCTAGATTATTTAGATTATCCTGGACAATCACAAGGGGGTGATTTAGCCTCACTAAATGAAGTATAGAAACTCTTTTGTATGAGTTCGTTTTAACTAACTAGAGTAATACACCTAAAATATAAGGATATTGATCTCACAAAAGAAATCTCACCCAATATACATCAAAGTATAAAACCCTACCTTCGTCAGACCACCAACTCATACTCAAGTATAAAGGTATCCGTCTACACTGTAGCAGTAATAGGATTGTCTCTATAATTATAATACTTTAAGAGAGACTGCTACTACTGGCCTTGTTTTACGTATTCGAAATACGCTTATACCTATTATGTGAGTGAACTACTCACTATTTCAAGGTAAACCATTCCCCATTGGAAATCATGGCATAATAGTCTTACTTTGATGAAATGCCCAATTCTATCAAATGACTAAGAACTCAATTTTATTTGTGTGATAAGTACTCATGGTCTATACCTTACTGTGAAGAACGACCCAACACATAGACCCTTACTTGTCATACTTGAACCTTTAAACGTGCAATAATATAATAAACAAACTAAATTGAATAAATAAACATCTTATAGCAATATGTTGATACAGAATATATAATCTTTGAGGGTATACTTTTCAACAGATAAAGTACACAAATTATTTATTTTTTACAAATTGAGAATTTTCTTTTATTTTCGATTTTCAGAAATGGTTGGTGGATGTTTTTTTAATTATTTGGTCGTTATTCTTCATGAGAATAAGTTAACGGGACTAAACTATACTGACTGGAAAAGGAACCTGGATATAATACTTACTGCAGATGAGTATAAGTATATCCTATATAAAACTTGCTCTGTTATTGGGGAGTGTTCCACTGAGAAAGAGCGAAAAGCTGAGAAGGCATAGAAGAAGGCCAACGAGATGGCTCGTTGCTAAATGTTGGCCTTCATGTCTAATGTGCTCCAGTCTAAACATGAGTATATGGAAGATGCGTATGGATTTGGGTATAAAAAATCATATAAAAACTCAGCACATTCCCAATCAAGTTTAAATTAAAACGTTAACCCCAAATTACACATATGAGCAAGCGTACTCATCATTAACATAGCATAGGGTTCAAACGAGTGTCGATCCTCAAGGAACAAGTGTGCATTAATCCCTTTTCTTTTATTATTTAACTGATTCAATAAAGTAAAAAAGAAATAAAATAAAACAGAATAAAATAAAAATAAAAATATATACATGTCAATGATGGAGAAGTATGCAACTCAAACCATTATTTTGACAATCATGATCTTAAAGTACCTAATCATTATCATAACTAATTATTCTCTTAACATCATGAATGATTCAGATAGATTTACTTCTTTTTCAATCCATGAAATCACTACTTTCTAGATAAATTAGAATCACTTGATCTCGTCTCAACTAATTCACCCAAAAGATGTATTAAACATAATCCTTGATTAAATTCCCTTGGTCTCGCGAATTTAAAATATGAAATTAACCAATGAATCATTGGTCTCAGCAAACATCAATTAACCTTTAATTACCTAGTCCTCATCAATTAACCCCCTTAGTCTCGGCGAGTTAATAGACAACAAATATGAAATTAATAAATTGAAACCACTATCAACTCCTTTGGTCTCAGCAAGTTAATAGAAAGAACTAATCAATTAATCTCGTAATAAGCTCAAGTAATTAAATACCAAGAAAAACAGCCAATTAATCAAAAGATCAAATAACTCTAAATATCATGAATACCTAAAACAATGTCAAATTACAATAAAAAAATTAACACATCATTGTTCAAGAAAAAAAAAACAAAGTAAAAGAAATCACTCATAGGCAAGCCTCCTTCTTCTTCCTTTGAAGACCTTCTTGCACAACCCTTCTTGAATTGAAGAATTCCTCCTTTGATTTGAGTAATTTTCTGTGATGATCAATGAATTCTCTCATTTTTCCTTTATGTTTTTCATCTCTTTATAGGCTTGGAAAGTGCCTAAACTCGTTGGTGTAAAGTTCTTGGCCGAGTAGAAGTTGGAAAATATTAAAACTCCACAGATTATCAAAAACCGCATAGAAAAATCACAATCCCGCTTTTTCCTCAGAGTACACCCGGCGCCGGTTCAATTCTGGTTCTCTACTCGTTCACCAATTTTTTTTCAAATTCCACACAATGTATTCCAGAATGCAGCCGGTGCCAGTTCCACTCTGCTCCGCTCTATTTTGACAATTTTTATCGCCTCGAAGTTCGTGTCATCAGTGCATAACCTGCGCCGGTTCTAGTGCCCTATCCGGCGCCGCCTTTTTTCTGTTTTGCGATGTTTTTACTTCGTTTTATCCAAAAAATATGTAATGATGAACAAACTACCTTTCTAAGGGTAAAATCTCCAATATGAAGGAATATGACTAGTTATTGAACAAAATGTATCACAAAAGAGCCTCAAATAACTAGAAAAAATATGACTAATTCAACCCCTATCATATTCCCCAACACTTAGCTCTTTGCTTGTCCTCAAGCAAAGTATCAAAGACAAGTAAGAAAATACAA
Organism: Voacanga thouarsii; assembly: GCA_026120185.1. Taxonomy (NCBI): domain Eukaryota; kingdom Viridiplantae; phylum Streptophyta; class Magnoliopsida; order Gentianales; family Apocynaceae; genus Voacanga; species Voacanga thouarsii. Next base: position 842,146 of record JANUWF010001217.1, on the reverse strand, counting down.
GGTTTCATCAAATCACTCAATCAATTTCAAAACAATATCTCTAATGCTTCCTTCATTCAAGAACATAAAACACATGACACTATATCTTTCACAACAAATGCAAGACATATGTAGTGAATAATGACTCAGTAGAACTATCTCAATACTTCACAATATTCTCAAACCATTGGAAAGAATTTAGTTCAAAAAGAGTATGCATTCCATAAGCTTACTATTCATACACTCTCTCCACTAATCCGAGACATATCATGATTCTACTTAGATTAAGTCGGACTTTCCAATTTGTAATGTAAGGCTAAAGGCTTATAATGTAGCTTATCAAACGAAGGATATATGAAAATTAAATATCAAAGAATTGAGAGTTCACAAGAAAAGGATAAACAAAATAAATCAATAATATCCAAACTCTTCTTGCTTTCCTATTTCAAAAATCAATCAAACCATAACCTTATTCAGCAATTACAACTCAACTCAAGTAAATCTTGCATTTTTTCTTTTTTTTTCTCTTCGTCTTCTCATCTTTTTATTTTCTTCATCAACTCTTCCCTATTTTTCACAAGATCACTCGTATTTTTCAGCAATGGCGTTAAAGATTTAATATGAACTCAATTTTTACAGCTCAATCACCATCCTCTTGTGATCTTTCTTCTCTCTTTTTCTCTCACTTTTCTTTTCTTTTCTTTCACTCCTCTTTTGTTCTTTTCTATTGCTGTTCTTTTCTTTCGCATTTTTTCCATTCTTTCTATCAGCTTTTGGTATTCTTTTCTTGTTTTCAATTCCTCTTTTCTCTTTCGTTTCTTTTTCTTGCTCAACACAACTATTGATACATGACTGAAAGTAACGAGTCATGATCTTTCTCAAAGTATTCTTTTTCAACATTCTCCTATATATACTTTCATCCATCAAGAGTATAAAGATTTGGAAAATTATTCAAACTCTCAGAAACAAGCAATGGACACAGTATGATAACGAGTTTTAAAGAAAGAAATCAACAATTTAGGTTCAAAATAGACACTAGGGATAATATAATAATAGGTAGGCTTGAAAAGCTCAAATTATCCAAAGAAGGCCTATTACCGTCATCCCTAAGTTAAATCATGATTGTCCTTCTTATTTCGCCTCGAGGGATATTCAAGTAAGTTCTAAAATGTTCCATGAATTTTAATAGAAAAACAGGTTTAAGAACAATGCAAAGCATTTGATCAAGAACTACTTCGTCCAAGTGCGTGCAAAAAGTCATGCATAAGTCATAAATGATCTAAAACATATGCTCTAGAATCCATCATAAAGACATGCATTAAAAATACAGCTTGAAATCTCAAAGAAAATCAGAAAAAAATGTTTACTCCCAAGAAGGCTAAGGTATATGCATAGAAGAAGTCTTAATCAAATCACTTCCCCACACTTAAACTGGATATTGTCCTCAATGGCCAAATAAATATAACAAAGACTAAACCATACCATGGGACCAAAGAGATAAACAGGAGAAGAGATAAGAAAAACAAACCTCCATTCATTGTGCACTGTGCTATACAAGAGCTGAATGTTTAAAGAACGAGGCATTGGCAAAGTACCTAAAAAGAAAAATACAAAAGAGCACACCAAAGAATAAAAACTAGAAAAGAAAATAAATCAAAAATAAAATAAAGAAAATAGTACAAAAAGAAAGAAATCAAAAACTACGAAAAAAAAACAAAAAATAAAAAAACATTAAAAGAGAAAGGAAAAACAAGAGTGATCGAGAAAATGTAAACAATCAGCATCAGTCCTCCTCATCATCATCATCTGCATCATCATCAGCCGGTGTGGAGATTCCCGCACCACCTTGGTGCCCAGAAGAATGTTGCCTCAATGTGGCCAATTGCTGCTCCATAGTAGCTTGCCGTCTCGCCATGTCATCCATAATACCCTGCAAGCGTGGGAGCATCCCCATTTGCTGGTCGAAGCGTCCTAGCATAGTAGTCTCAAAGTCAGTCTGGGTTGGGACTGAGAACTGCTAGCTCGTGCACGTGACGGTGGTGGTGGGTGCTCCTCCTCCACGGTGGGTGGCCTAACCTGATCGAGATGTCTGACCTCGAAGGGAGTTAGCCACTTCTTTAACTCCTGGCTGTATTTGTACCCACAACTCATCAGAGTTTGTTCAGTCACCATATCGTGCTCAGTGGTAGCCTCCATCAGTTCTCCCTCAAGACTAACACCAAAGTCTTTCAGAATTTTCATTATAACCAAGGGAAAAACGAAGGCTTTTGTAGAGAGATGGTGATGAACAATATTCCTAATGGATTGAATGATCAAGGGGGCAAGAGGAATAGGCAGTGTGTTCATCATTTGATACAAAATATACGTGTCAATAAGTCGAGTCTCATTAAAACCACTAGCATGGGGTACAATATTGAACCCAAACATATAGACTAGAGCTCTAAAGTTGGCAACAAGATCGTTGTTTGAATAGAAACTATTGGCTTGAAATGCATTATGTTTATACAACCCTAGTGTGGCTCTAGTCCCACTAGCATCCCAATTCGGGTCAGAAAATTTTTTTTTATTATTCACGTCTATCCCTTGCCAAGAATCATCGTCAAATACCTGGAGGAGATTAGCTAATTGATTTTAGGTGATGAAAATGGGGATTCCTTTCACTCTCGTCTCAATATGGGGAAGGTGTTTATTGCCCTTGTCAACCATATTGGCATAAAATTCCTTAATGAGTACTGGACAATACTTCCCTTTCAGTTGTACTATCGAACCCCATCCTAACCTTCTAAACATCATTCCCAAGTTGAGTGCACGGTCTAGGGTGGGTACGAAAGTACGTTCGACAATGATTTTATTGGATGCTCTCCTATTGTACCATTCCTCACAAGATGCATCTATAAACTCAGTAGGTCTAAGGAACAAAGAATCGACAGATGAAGGGGTTGAGGAAGAAGAAGCCCTCGCCCTTTTAGAAGACTGACCCCGTGCTCTAGACATGGTGTCAAGTAAAGAGTGATGAAAATAGGGAGAGAGAACAATTGAGCTCAAAGATTTCAAAAGGGATGTAACGACCCTTTACAGATACACTCCTCAAATCTCACTCAAACCTTAATCAATCTCACAATCCACAAAACCCAATCTCCTTCAATAGATATCACACTCCAACCAACAATCAATTCAATCACCTCCAATCAATTCAACACAACCTGCAACAATATATGTAAAGTTCCCTATAAAGTTGAATATCCTCAATGCATGCAAGTAGACATGATCATGTGAATAAAGGCATCATTATGGCATTACGTGAAAAATAATGCAAGTTCCATATATAGCCCATATTCAACCATCACAAATAGCCACAATTCCACCCTTAGCTATATGCATAAAGCCCCTAATGATCATATGCATGAATCAAGTATTAAAGAATCATTAACTCCTAATCTAATCCAACTCATGAATCTCAAGGAGTAATGCATACTTCAAGATAGCATACACAATCCTAATTTTCGGGCAAAATTGTCCCAAAGATTAGAAAAAATCATCTACACCATTTTAACTGTGGGAATTGAATAAAAATCATACCTTTGTGCTCATGTATGCATGGGCAAGAAAAAGATGTAAGCTGTTTGCAAAAATCCAAGCTCCTTGCTTGTGGATTGAATATGATGTTATTGTGAAAAATGAAAGATTTTTGAGATTTTTTATCCGGAGGATCAACAAAAGAGAAGTAAATAGATGGTATAGAAGTGTTTAGGATGTGAAAAATCAAATTTTGAGAAGTAGGGGATGCGAAGCAGGTGCGGGTTAGAGAGAATTTGAAAGTGAGATTGGAGATTTTGTAGAAAAAGTGGCTAGAATGGCCTATAAGTGCACCTCACCCGACATGAACCGGAGCCGGTCCTAGCCATAGCCGGCGTTGATTTTATTTTGTTCGGTTCTCTAAATTTTTTTTTTCAGCCGGCGTTGATTTTATTTTGTTCGGTTCTCTAAATTTTTTTTTTCAAAAAAAAAATGAGAAACATACAATAATGAAGAACAATGCACTGTAATTTATGAAAAATAATCAATCAAAACAACAGAAGTAAATATTGTTTCAATCACAAAACTGAAAGTAAAGTAGACGAAAAAATGGCTTCAATGCTTTCCACGGCTTTGATCCCGTGGATTTTCCTCCGTGTTTCCTAGCAATGTCCCAGCTTGACGATCTCCTAGTAGTTTAGCTAATTGACCAATTTGGTTTTCCAAATTACGCATGGAGGCCTCTAGGTTCCTTGCTGTCACATCGACCCCTTGAAACTTAGTCTTTGTAGTACTTATCAATTGGCCAATCAACTTTTCCAATGGTGACTTTGAAGGTACTGTAGTATTGTTCATAGAGTTTTGACTCCTTTGATTGCCTCCAAAATTTAAAGAATCCTGTCCAGGTTGATTTCTATTACTCCAAGAGAAATTAGGGTGATTTCTCCAATCAGGATTATAGGTAGAGCTATAAAGGTTGTTACCTGGCCGGACATTACCTGCAAAAGCCGCTTGTTCCGAAGTTTCTTGGAGTGACCCCATATTTTGACATTCATGATTGGGGTGTCCCTCTCCACAGAAATCACAACTTACGTTTAAAACCTGGCCTTGAAGCATCACCATTTGTTCCATCTTTTAGGTTAAGGCGTCCACCTTAGTTTCCAATGCTGCTACAGCATCTACTTTGTGTACTCCTTACACATGAGCTCTAGACCTTGTACTTCCCCAATAATAGTTATTAGAAGCCAAATTTTCAATAAGCTCAAATACCTGTTCCGGGGTCTTATGATTGATGGAACCCCCTGCAGAAGAGTTCACCACTTGACGTGTCGCAAACGTGAGGCCATTCAAAAAGATAAGCATCTGCATTCCTAACTCAAATCCGTGGTGTGGGCATTTTCTTAACATCTCCTTAAATCTCTCACAACTTTCATAAGGGCTCAGAGTCTAATTATTGGAAGGCAAATATCTCATTCCTAAATTTAGTTGTCCTAGCTGGAGGAAAATATTTGGCCAGAAATTTTTCAGCTAGGGCATTCGAAGTAGTGATGGAACCAGTAGGTAAAGACTTTAACCAAGATTTGGCTCTATCCTTCAAAGAAAAAGGAAAAAATCTTAACTTTATGGCATCCTCCGAAATTCCATTCATCTTAAAAGTATCACAAATCTCAAGGAAACTAACTAAATGAGCATTGTGATCTTCTTCAGGTAGCCAATCGAATTGAACCATGTTTTGAACCATTTGTATAATGTTGGGTTTTATTTCAAAATTATTCACGTCCACCCTAGGCCTAGTAATACTCGAGCCTGTGGCCGAGATTGCAGGTTTCACAAAGTCATTCATAACCCTCCTATTTCCAGCATTATTATTTTGAGCACCATCTATTTCGACGATTAAATTCTTTTGGATTGTCCGGCGGATCTTTGATAGTGTCTTTTCGATTTCGGGGTCAAAATCGACTATCTCACCTTTGAATTTTCGGGTCATGTACCAAAGATAACACCTAGAAAAACAAGAAGCAAGTTAGATATAGAATTAATGATTAAAACAAATTAAAAGAATACAAAGTTAGTAGGGTACAAGGGTATACACACATGCACAAGAAACAAAAGATAGCACATTTTTGCGGAAAGAATAGTATTTACATATTTACATGGTTAAATCAATAAAATCCAAACTTTCATTATATTGTTTCCCGACAATGGCGCCAAAAACTTGATGCGTATGGATTTGGGTATAAAAAATCATATAAAAACTCAGCACATTCCCAATCAAGTTTAAATTAAAACGTTAACCCCAAATTACACATATGAGTAAGCGTACTCATCATTAACATAGCATAGGGTTCAAACAAGTGTCGATCCTCAAGGAACAAGTATGCATTAATCCCTTTTCTTTCATTGTTTAACCGACTCAATAAAGTGAAAAAGAAATAAAATAAAACAGAAAAAATACAAATAAAAATATATACATGTCAAGGATGAAGAAGTATGCAACTCAAACTATTATTTTGACAATCATAATCTTAAAGTACCTAATTATTATCATAACTAATTATTCTCTTAGCATCATGAAGGATTAAAATAGATTCACTTCTTTTTCAATCCATAAAATCACTACCTTCTAGATAAATTAGAATCACTTGGTCTCGTCTCAACTAATTCACCCAAAAGATATATTAAACACAATCCTTGATTAAATTCCCTTGGTCTCAATGAATTTAAAACATGAAATTAACCAATGAATCCTTGGTCTTAGCAAACATCAATTATCCTTTAATTACTTAGTCCTCATCAATTAACTCCCTTGGTCTCGGCAAGTTAACGACAACAAATATGAAATTAATAAATTGAAACCACCATCAACTCATTTGGTCTCAGCGAGTTAATGGATAGAACCAATCAATTAATCTTGTAATAAGTTCAAATAATTAAATACCAAGAAGAACAACCAATTAATCAAAAGAAAACAAAGTAAAAGAAAGCACTCATAGATAAGCCTCATTCTTCTTCCTTTGAAGACCTTCTTGCACAACCCTCCTTGAATTGAAGAATTCCTCATTTGATTTGAGTGATTTTCTGTGATGATCAATGAATTCTCTCATTTTTCCTTTATGTTTTTCATCTATTTATAGGCTTAGAAAGTGTCTAAACTCATTGGTGTAATATTCTTAGCCAAGTAGAAGTTGGAAGATACTAAAACTCTACAGATTACAAAAAACCGCATAGAAAAATCACAATCTCGTCTTTTCCTCAGAGCACAGCCGAAGCCGCCTTGACTCTTGGAGTCGGCGACGATTTAGTTCTGGTTCTCTACTCGTTCGTCGATTTTTTTCTGAATTTCGCACAATGTATTCCAGAATACAGCCGGCGCTGCTTTGGCTCTTGGAGCTGGCGCCGCCTTAGCTCTTGGAGCCGGCACCGGTTCCACTCTGTTTTGACAATTTTTCATCGTCTCAAAGTTTGTGTCATCAGTGCATGGCCAACGCCGGTTCCAGTGCCCTATCTGGCACCGCCTCTCTTCTGTTTTGCGACATTTTTACTTCATTTTACCAAAAAAATCTATAATAATGAACAAACTACCTTTGCAAGGGTAAAATCTCAAATATGAAGGAATATGACTAGTTATTGAACAAAATGTATCACAAAAAAGCCTCAAATAATTAGGAAAAATATAACTAATTTAGCCCCTATCAATGGCCACTGCTTATGACATTAGTACGTCATTAGCCACGATGTTCGCAAATAAAAGCCGATCCGCAAAGCAGGAAGCTCTTAGAACGATTTCCAACACCAAGATGGCTGAGGGAATATCAGTCAGGGAGTATATGCTCAAAATTAAGGTAGCGAAAGTTTTAGGGGTTGTGATTTACCCCGAGAGCTAAGTGGATATGGTTTTCGAATCTTTACCGGGTTCTTTTACTTAGTTTAAGTTGAATTACAATATGAACAAGTTAAATATGGGTTTAACTGAGTTGATGAAGGAACTCCAAGTAGTGGAGAAGGTCACAAAACCACAGTTAAAGGCTATGATAGCTTCTTCTTCAAGAATTAAGCCTAAACCCAGAAAGTTCAAGAAGAAGAAAGGAAACGCAGCGGTCCAACCCAAGTCCCAGCCCAAAGACAAATCCAATGGCAAGTGCTTTAAGTGTGGAAAGAAGGGACACAGGAAAAAAGAGTGTTCAGATCTTTAAGCCAAGAAAAATCCCACAGGTATTGTTTACTATCTAGAGCTTACATCAATGGTTAGATCAGCTTCCACTTGGATTGTTAATTCTGGAGCCACTAATCATATATGTAACTCCTTGTATGAGTTTAGGAAGATAAGATGACTCTATAAGAGTGAACATAGATTACGCGTACGAAATGGAGTACAAGTATGGGCCCAGGCAGTGGGAGAGTTGGAACTTAGATTTGATTGTAATAAAATAATTATTTTGAAGGATATTTTATATGTACCAGATTTTAGGCAGCATTTGATTTCAGTTGCAAAACTAATAAATCATGACTATTCTATTTCTTTCCATCCTAGTATTACTATCAGTAGAAATGGAGAAATTTTATATACTGGGCACATATATGAAAATTTATTCTTCATAAACCATATAAACAATTAAATAAATAACGCTCAAAGTAAACCTTTAAGTAAGAAGAGGAAGACCAATGTCAATGATTCTTACCTATAGCATCTAAGGTTGGGTTACATCAACTCAACTAGGATTTAAAGGTTAATCCATGATAGGTGTTTGGGCTCATTGATTGGAAAGTTAGCCTCAGTGTGAATCCTGCCTAATGGGAAAGATAACCAAAAGGTCTGTTACCCAAAAGGTGAATAAAACTAAGTAGATATTAAGCCTTGTTCACACTGATATGTGTGGTTCATTATTTATACTAGCAAGAGGAGGGTTTGAATACTTCATCACTTTCATAAAAAATTGTACAATGTTTGGTTATGTTTACCTAATGAGGCGCAAGCCTAACTCATTTGATAATTTTAAAGAGTTTAAGGCTGAAGTTGAGCGTCGAGCAGGTAAACTGATCAAAATCTTATGATCGGATCGTGATGGAAAGTATTTCATTAGTAAATTCAAGAATTACATGATATATCATAGGATAGTATCCCAACTCTCTACGTTAGAGTCTCCAAAGCAGACAGAGTAACTGAGAGAATGAACAGGACATTGATGGAAATGGTCCGTAGCATGATGTCTCATGCTATTCTTCCAGTTTCTTTTTAGGGATATGCCCCGAAAACAATAGCTTACATTCTGAATTTAGTGCCTTCCAAGTTAGTACCTAGACGCTCTATGAGATGTGGATTACGCGTAAGCTAAATTTGAACAATCTCAAGATATGGGACTGTCTAACTTATATACTGATCAAGTGAGACAAGTTAGAATCAAGATCATAATTATACTACTTTATTGAGTATCCAATAAGAACTAAGGGTAGTTACTTTTATTATCCCAAGGAGCAGAAAGTACTTGTAAGTACTAGTGCTAGATACTTGAAAGATGATCAAAGTACATCCACGAAAGGTTCAACTAGGTTAGAACTTGATGAGAAGTTATCTTCTGAATCAACTTCTTCTGACTCGATTATTGAACAAGAAGAGGTACAACCTTAGGAACATGTATAAAGGGAGCCTCGTCATAGTAGGAGGGTATCTGGTGTTCCAAAAAGTGAACTAGAGAGGTTTTTGACTTAGTCTCTGACCATCAGGAATAGAATCTTACTAGATACGAGGAGGTTATTGTTGATACCGATATAGACTTACGACATGAAGTAATGAAAGTCGAGATTAACTTTATGTATTTCAATCAGGTTTGGAATCTTGTAACTTCACCTGAAGGGATAAAACCCAATGGGTGTAAGTGGGTATACAAGTGGAAGAGGTGTAGATGGGAAAGTGGAAACCTTCAAAACTAGGCTTGTGGCGAAATGGTATACTTAAAAAACGAGAATCGATTATGAGGAAACCTTTTCTCCAATAGCCATGCTTAAGTTCATTCGTATCCTCTTGCAATCGCATGTCACTATGACTACAAGATATGACAAATAGATATCAAGATGACCTTTCTTAATGGCCATCTTAGCGAAAATATCTATATATCCCAATCGGAGGACTTTATTGCTGAAAGCCAGAAACATATGGTTTGAAGCTTAAGAAGTCCATTTATGGACTTAAGTAAGTATCGAGAGTATAGAACATTCGTTTTGATGAAATTGTAAAGTTTTATGATTTCACTCAAAATGAGGATGAACTATGCGTGTACAGGAGACTTGAAGGCATTAATGTGGTTTTTCTTGTACTATATGTGGATGTCATTCTTCTCATTGAACATGATGTAAGGACATTGTTATCTATTAAAATTTAACTATCAAGTTAATTCAGTATGAAAGATTTGGGAAAAGCTAGTTATATTCTCGTCAATAAACTTCTTAGAAATAGAAAGTAGAGAATGTTAGGCTTATCTCAAGCTGCATATATTGACAAGATGTTGGTCAAGTTCAGCATGGACTCATGCAAGGGAGCACTAATCCCTTGCAGACATGGGTTGTCTCTTTCTTCAAATAACTGTCTTAAGTCACAAGAAGAAAAAGACAGGATGAGTAGGATTCTCTACGCTTCGACTGTGAGAAGTCTCATGTACGCCATGCTGTGTACTATGCCAAATATCTACTTTGTTGTAGGCTTAGTCAGTAGATATCAGTCACGCCCTAAGGAGGTTCATTAGCAAGTTGTAATGCATATTCTCAAGTATCTCAAGGAAACAAGAGATTGTATATTGGTTTACAGGGCTAATGACTTAGTTCCTACAGGATATACACACTTAAACTTCCAGGCAGATAAGGATGAGAGAAAATTCACTAGTGGATATACCTTCACCTTGTCTCGAGGAGTATTAAGCAATCTTGCATTACTAATTCAATCATAAAAGCTAAGTATGTGGTAGCTTCGGAGGCATTTAAGGAAGCAGTCTGGCTCAGAAAGTTTCTCACAAAACTTGGAGTCATACCATAAATAGACAAGCCGATTGTGTTGCATTATGACAACACAGGCACAGTCTTGCAATCTAAAAAATTACAAGAAAGGGAAGCATATAAAAAGGAAGTACCAGATGATTCGAGAATTTATTCAGAAACGGAAAGTTATGGTGGAACAGATAGTCTCGGAGAACAATCTAGCTTATTCATTCACCAAGCCTTTTACTGAGAGAGTGTTCAAAAAGCACTTAGACGCCATATATAGGGGTGGACACCTCTAGACTTATATAGTTTTAGAGTGTAAGTGGGAGATTATTGGAATGTATGCACACTAAGACTGTATTTCTGATGTAATTTCGATTGTATTAATAAAACTTTTATTCTCATTAATTGTTTGTGTATTTGCATTTTATTTTGTACATGATTTTACTATAAAAGACCAATTGTGTTTAATTAAGTGATCCATGTGATTTGAGATCTTTCGTAGTAAGGTATAGATCACGGGTTACTTAACATATAAACTCTTGTTCTTAACAGGATGATGAGAATGAGATTCTCATCATAATAAGGTTATTATATTATGAATTTTAAATGGGGAATGACTTACCTTTAGCTAGTGAGTAGTCCTCTCACTTCATAACATAAGTGTATTTCGAATACGTAGAATTGGACCTGTAGTAGTGGTTTCTAAAAATACTATATGGTAGAAACCTAAACTATTACTGCAACGTAGACTTATACCCTACCATTTGAATATGGGTTGGTGGTATGGTGAAGTTGGAAGCATATACTTTAATATGCTATAGTTCAGGTTCTATCATATGACCAATATACTTGTGTGTTGGGTATATGTGACTTGTTAGTTAAGACAGATTTGTACAAGATAACTTCTACGTTATATCGCCCATTGTGATTGTTTGAATAATCTAAATATCCAGGGCCTCGGGGAACATGACTTGGATTTTTGCTTTAGAGTAACTCTCTTGGAAAGCGGAAACAATCTAGGAAGTCGTGGATCATTGGACAAAAGGTCTAATGATGGTAGATATAATTTAGAGATGTATCAGTACACTTTTCTTCTCTGAATGTTCAGCGTTATGTAGAGGGATATATTTATCATTACACCTATAGGTCAGAGACTTTGTTTACGCAGTATTATTTTTTAGGTCAATATTTCTTTATGGTCATGTTATGAAATATTTAAATTGAAAAATACAACTGTTTATATAGCAGGGGTATTTTAGTCATTTTAGTAGGCGATATGTCTTTTAGTCCTTGAAATAGTCTTGTTTAAAAAGAGTTTTATTTTATTTAGAAGGTCTAATTTATTATTAAACTGGAATAAAATAAAGGTCTAGAGAGATTAAATGGTTTATCTGGTTTAGCTGGTTAATTAATTTAGTTTAGGGCTTGAGCCTAGATTGAATTAATAAAATTAACCTGAGTCTAAACTAAGAAAATATCATGTATTTATTTTTGATTTATTTAGGTATGAATATTTATTTATGGTCTTGATTAAGCCCAGGATTAAATAAATATTTAAGCCTGACCCAATAACCTAACTATAGGCATAGAGAAGAAGGTCTAAGCCTAGTTGGTTTAGATGGACCAGTTCTTGCATTGAGATTTCTGGTATCACAGCCCTGAGATAACAGATATAGGTATGAGGTGGTTTATTTGTATTTTGAATTGGCCGAGTTGATGATTACCTATCTTATCTTAGAGTTGATTTCTCAGTGGGTGTATATCTTCCGTGAGTCATAGATATACCAGTATGATAGAACTCTCATGCAAGCTTCTCTTTCTCTCTGGTTTTTTGCTTCTCTTCTTTGTGTTATTGTTTTTTCAAAAACAAGAACACGGTTGGATTCCTTCTTGATACTACTTATTAGCAGACGGTCAAAGGGAGAGACTATTCTCAACCTTATAACCTTCACCAGTGGTATTAGGCGGTGGTCATATTCCGAAAAACCAAAAGCCTGATGCTTCATGCAAACACGGAGAAGCTAAAGACTTGCGGGGTTACCACCGAGTACTTCGTCAAATCCTTTAGTGGTTGAAGAACAACTATCATCAACAGCCAAAGTAGTCAGTTTTGAAAAAACATAAAGATATTATCCCTTTCGCTGCGTGCATTTGTTTCCATGCTTCTATGTGTATGTTTGCTATATTTCACCTTCAATAGCTGGGTAGTTGGGCACCTAGGCATGATTTCAAGATAGAACGAACAATTGTGTCGATTCACATTGGCGTATCTATGTTTGGTTATAACTACCAGGAACCTAATGGTCACAAAACCTTAGGGGCCAACTGTTCTTATTAGTTCCTTTCCCTTATTCATTGGTAGTGAAGGACTACATATGTAACCCATAGGAAGGCTAGCTTGTTGTTAGAATGAAACATAAGTCTCTAAACATTAGCCTTATTGTAAGGCTAATGATTTTGTCAGAGCTCTTTTCTTCCTACTAGAGCAATTTTTGTTCAAATAACATTCTTATTCTTATCAGTCAAGAAATTTCTTCACATTCTCTCTCCCTAAATCTCACGAAACTTCCTCGTCTTATCTCATCTCTTCACCACTTCATTATCTCTCCCTGGTCTTTCTCTCTCCTCCAAATTTCAAGAAAACTTTCTCTTTCTCCTACCTTTCTCCACCATCTTATTGTCTCTTCCCTTCCTATCAACTATGAACACCACTATATCTCTTGTTCTTCCACTATTCTATTCCTCTAAAATAAAGAAGAGATGGAGTGAAATAACAAGAGAGTAAGGTTGGAATTAAGTGGATTCTTAAAGAGAAAATTAAACTTGTGAAATGAGAAACTGGAAACCATGGGTGAGAAGAGAGCTATGTGAATAGTTGTGATAGAGAGTGATGAATTTGAAATTTAAAGATCTTCATGTCTTGCAAATACTCTAAAATTGGAAGAGATATTTCACATAATAGGTTTTTCTTCCTAGCTTTTGTGTTCCTTTCCCTTTTCAGTTTTTCTTATATGTTAGCCATCTTCATTGGGTTTTGAGAACAAATGGCAAAGGAAAGTTGGAGAAGACCAAGTAGGATTTTGAAGAGGTTTATGGAAATTGGGTTCATGTCTAAGTAGGAAAAATGGTGATAGAGACCATGAAGATAGGAGTCTTTGGTAAACAATGATGACTATAGTGGAGACTGAAGGGAAACTAGGCTGAGGATAAAGAGATAGGACGAGGAAAGAGTTGGAGGGAGGAGAGGAGAAAGGATGAGAGATTTCGTGAGACTTGGGGAGGTGAAAGAATGTGATGTTGATTTGGAAGGATAAGAAGATAATTTGAATAAGAAAAACTCTAACACGAGGAGAAGAACTGTAGCAATAAATTTAGCACCAAAAAAAAAAAAAACTCTAACAATATCATTAGTCATAATATAAATGTCACTTGTATACATTTTGGATTAATAAAAACAAAGTTGAGCATTGCCCGTAGTCTAGCTTTACATTTCTTGTGCATCATTTTCATTTTTTTCCCTAGCCAAAGAATTTGACTAAAAGCGTATTTAATAATATAATTAAATATTTAAAATTAATTAATTAATTAATTAAGTATGTTTAATAATAAATAATATTAAGTGTTTAATTTCTTTAATATATTTGATAATAAATTTTTACTATCACTTAATTAATTAAGATGTATTAAAATATTATTATAAATTTTGAGTGAAATGAAAGTTATTTAAAATTAAATACTCATATAATAATTATTATTTTTTAGTTAATTTATACTATAATAAAATATAACATAAAAACAAACTATAATTAATTTAATCTTCAAACTTTACTTTAAAATTTAAAATTTAATATCCAAACTTTGATTTTCAAAATTAAATATTTAAATATTCATATTTAAATTTTCAATCTTTAATTTCATCAAATGGAGCTATCCCGGAAGACTGGAAACCTGTCCCTCGGACCCCTAGCCCTAGGTATGGCCTTTCAAGCATTCCAGTGCAGGTCTGCATTTTATGGTCCGGGAAAATCATGGGTTGGGTTCGTATTTTCCCCGTGTGCGCTGAATCCACCTTGTTCCTCAAATTCACCGTAGATACCCCAAGATGAAAAGCTAACAGATTTCCTCTTCCCGCAGACTTGCAGTTTAGATGCAGGGATACCAATACCATGGGAGAAGTGAAGAAGGTGATTGCAGGAGGCCTTGTTTTTGGGAGCAATGAAGGCCCTAATATGAAAAGGATCACTCATAATAGACGAGAAGATCAAATAAACTGCTCAAACAAACACGCCCCACCATAATTGGCTCAACCTTTTACTAACTTGGCAATACTCTCTGCCTTTCACGGTGAACCTCTTCGCATCAGCCACTTTCTTTGCTATTCTTAGTGAAACCTGATTTCTCTGGTACATTTGCTGCCACTGCAGTGTTTGGTACTTTTCTTATTATTCTTGGTGTATATTTTTGTAGAATGGGATTGTCGATCAGCTCAAAGTGATGCATTTTTTTTCTTCTTTATGGTCATATGGTGCGATTTCTGAGAGAAATTTAAACAAGAAATCAAATTTTCGATGTTCAGATTTTATGATGAGTTGCTTCGATGGCTTCAATTTATATATATATTTTCTCGAATGCTGTTCCGAATCTTGTTGTTTTTTTCTCTGGATTGGGTAAATGTCTTTCAGAAATATTTCTTGTATCTTTCATGTAAATGTCTTGGTTTTATTTTAGTCATAAAGAGATACTTTCTTCCCTTCAGCTTCTAACAATTTCCCAAAATATACTGTACGAAGAGATTATGTTCTCATAATAATCATTTGATAAACAATATTCTGTAATTAGTACAATAAGATAAATGCTGCTATGATATTGCATCTATTCGTCTTGTGCAAAGCTGGCAACCCCAGTCTGGTAGTGTGTATTATTCATATGATTAGTGGATTTGCATTCATACTTTCACAGAAAGATTGGTTGAACTTTCAGTTTTAATATCAAGGGAGAAATGTTTACTCCTTCCTTGGATTATCTCTAATGAAAGGATATAATAAGATATTGACAGCATCTAGCAATGTTATTGATGTTGGGTTGTCATGGTTGATGATAACCATGGCTACAGCTTCAGATTTTGCAAAATACTAGTTTCTCTTGGTATCGGTAGAAATTAATTTTGCTGCTCAGAAGTCACAAAAGTCTTACTGGAGGACCTAGGGAATCAAGTTAGTTTGTAGATCAGATATTTTTACAGTAGATTTGGAGACAAGCACGACTATGATAGTTTTTACAGAGGATGGGTGACAAGAAACAGCTAATTATCAGATTTTCTTCTTGGTTTGCATCTTTTCATTTCTTTCCCATTCCCCTTACAAAGTACTGCTTCATGATAGATAAAAATTTCATTAATATAATATTTTTGTGGCTCTAAGAAGCTAGAATTAAGTGGGATAGTCAAAAGTCTTCGCTAGAGGAAGAAAAAGGAAGTTATAGTTAAGTTTTTGATTCAGATACTATGTTCATAAAAATAGAAACACTGGTCAATTGCTCAGGACTTTAAGTAGGTAAATTATACTTGTAACTGCTTGTGGAAAAACATTGAGATGTGCTTAGTACAATGTACTGGGCAATTAAGTGATATTTGAAGTTCAAGGTCCAAGATATTAAAATGTATGTGGGAAACAAAATGAGCCCAGGAATGTTAGAGGTGTTTGTTGATGCTGCATTGAGTAAAACTTGGACTGAAACTTTTTCCTTTCTCAGAGATTAAGGTTTCTCAATCAGATTCTAGTTGAAAGTTGATGCTAAAGAGGAACTGAAGGACCTAGGACAAAACTAGAAAGTAAGCTTGTCGAGAAGTCAGGATACAATAAATTTATGATTGTCGTTTTGAGGAATCTGAAGTTACAGAATCTGTACTATTGTTTTAATCCCACATAGCAAGTGAAAGACTGCATAATTTTGATCTTGCAACTTAGATGGGGTGAAGCATTGTCTTTGTTAGAGTAGTGAGCTTAATGATAATGGAATGCTTGGTGCCCCAAACTATCAATAATTTAATATAATAATGTTTTTCAAAATTCGCTAGTTATTAGAATAATATAGACATGAAACTATATATTTTACTTGATTACCTTCTAGTGTTACGTGATGTTCTATATTTCAAAAATCTCTACAGTGTGGTAGAATCTTTTATGTTTCGCTTGTAACAATTGCTGCTCTCAAAGTTGGAACCCATATTTGCTCTTTGCAATTAGTTGGTCAGCATTTTCTGCAACATCTACATGTATTGTTGGCTGTAGCTTTGTAGATTTGTTGATACGTGCTTGTTTATAGTTGATAATTATGTTTCTGATGCATTTTCTGGTTCTGGTGTGAAACAAGACTGTCTATGACCTTTTGGAACAATTATAAACGGATATTATTTTGTAATAAATGTGGATATTTATTCTCTTCTGAAGTGGTTGGTATTTTATTCTCTTCTGAAGTGGTTGGTATTCCATTAACCTGGCTAATCTTTTTCTTTTAATATTTCGTTTTTGGTAGTTATTATATATGAACCCAGGTTTGAGCCTGGTTTTGACTTTTCTAAACTTTAAGACCAAAATAACACATGAATTGGCATTTCTGACTTAGTCTTAAATATTGTATCCGAAATTGCCTGTGTTTCAACTGGTTATCTAGTATAGTTTTGTCTTTGTACTGTTCATCCATGTTAACTAATGATATTTTCCAAATTCCTCCCTTGCCTCTCCAGTGGATGGAAAAATTTTAAAAATTCTTTGATTGCATATGAATGGAATTTGTTTATTTATTTATCTTGTTTGGTGTTTTTCTAGAGTGTTACATCTATAGTCTGAACTCCTAAGTTAGAAACTTGATTGCACAAGAAGCACAGAATAAAGCTTTTTTTTTTTTTTGGGGGGGGGGGGGGGGGGGGTTGGGTGGGGCGGCGGGTGTAAATGCAGAATCCAGATTTCACGAAAAGAAGAAAATGCTATTGAAACTAATATGAAAAAGAGGAGAAATTTTATTCCAAGTTGATCAACAGAAAGGCAATATTGGCTTACAAGAATAATTGGGTACCAATAAATGCTTGCCAAGAAAAAATGTAAAACAATTCCAACACAAATATATATGAGTGAATATATTCTCAACTGTCAATTTCAGCATAAAGAATAATTGAGCAACTTCTCAGAATGTTGTTCCATATCTCTAGAACTGTGGCAAAAAGCATTCCCTTGGGATCAGTCCATTGAACCTTTTGGTATCTTTGCAGTAATCATAGATCATATAGTTATTTCTGACCCAGTTCATCTGACCCTGCTTAGCATAACTGAGTTGACTGTATGCTGGAGAGTTCCACCAGTTGCCAGGTGAAGGCATGGCACATTGACTGATGCTAACTGGTCCATTCCATATGCAAGCCCTTGGCCTAAATCTGCCTAGTCTGGCAGTGAACGGTGCACAACTCCAGTCAATCTTAACAAGGCCACCTCTGGTTGCCCAGTTATCAGCATTCCACAGGCTGGTGTAAACCCTCATTCCTTGTTGATTTGGATAAGGAATCCCCTCGCTTTGATAGTTCCTAAACACTCTGAGTGGGAGCCCGTCAATGTACCAACTGAAACCAAAGGTGGTAAAGGTAAATCTGAGGACATTTATGCTTTGCGAATTCATTTGTTTCAAATTCTGGTTGAAGTTTTCTAAATCAGAGTATAGCAAGATTTGTAGTGGGAGATACATGGGAACTTGTGGGAGGGGGGGGGGGAGTGTCTTTGACTTACACAATCTCATTAGGATTCCAGTGAATGGTGTAATTGTGGTAATCAGCAGTCGGGTCAAACCACAGGTAGAACTGCTGCTCCCTGTTTCCTTGTCCTTGAGTGTAAACATTTGTGTGAACAATGTAAGGTTGTCCTGATATGTTCCCAAGAAACTCAAAGTCGATCTCATCATGTTTGTTACCGGTGGAAGATAGCTGTCAAAATTTGCAGACAATAAAATTTCTTTCTACTGTAATTTGGTTATAATCCATTATTTTTTGGCGACTTGCATTTGCATTATATGCATGATGAATCAACAAAATTAGAAATGAAGATGATCTGCACACTGTTTTGTTATGTGATTTCTGCGGACAAGATACAGAAAAAAGTCTGCCTTTTCTCTGACCTAGTGATTGAAAATATAGAGCTTGCACTTACGTAGTATGCTGTGACTATTCCAGCAGAGTTGCCTGGTACCAATTTGATCAGCATTTCAATACTTCCAAATAGAAATGTTTTCTTTGATTGTGCCCCAGAACCTGAAAAGTAAGGAAAAGTTGTACTTTGTCAAATGGAGTAACCCTTACAATTGATCGGAAGTAGGTGTAGCAGATCATTTTATAAGGAAACTTGCTCACGACTAGTTTGTGAGGGAAATTTTTGTGGTGCTTTTGGTGACTCTGGACTCCTATTGCAGCAATCAAATTTAGCAAATTTAGTTTAGCCGCCGCCAAGATTTGCCCCTTTTGTACTATTGATTATTGTTGTCTCCAAATTGATTTATGTGAAAGAGTATCATGGCGAATAGTATGAATTACTATATATTGTTCCGACACACTACATATTACAACTGTGTTCTTAATGAATAGTTGAGACTTGCCTGAAGTTTGATCGAGGACAAGTTGCAGATCATCGCCCACAATTGTTGAATGTTGAGTGCCCCAGTTGATATACATGCTCTTCGCTATATTTCCATTGACGATACTCAAGTGAAATGCAATTGCAGAGATGAACAAGACCGCATACACACCTTGGAAGCTTGCCATTGGAATGACCCGCTAACCCTTTTCTTTGTTTCTCTTTATGCTCGAGACAGATTGCGATTTCTTCTTGATGCCTATGGACTTTATATAGCCTATTATCCAGTTATGCCCGTCTTAGATCAACTCCTATGATAGTTTCTTGAACAATTCTTTAGTGCTCTTTCAGAGAATGTCTGAATTGGAGATTCTGTTTCCAGATTTAATTTAGTGTCGAATGTTCAACATCTATTTTAGTTGATACCTGTCATAATGTTTACACTATGTTTGGTTTACAAAAAAGCAAGGGGAGGAGGGGGAGGAAACTTTTACCTTCAGAGGATGGAGTAAATAAAATTTATTTTCATTTTGTTTGGTTAGGATAGATGGGAAGTAAATGACAAGTATTATCTGAATTTACGTCCTAATTTATCTAAATTTGGAGGAGTTATTTTGCTGACGTGGAATGGGAGAGTTAATTTATTTCCCTTCTATTTTTTCCTTCGTAACTAAAATATGTTTAGGTATAGATTTACATTCTTTTTTCTTTTGATCCTAACTAAATATACTGTTTCGAGCCTTAGACAAGCCAAACTGAGTGCCAAAGATAATAATAATAATGTTCCTTTTTCGTCGTTTTTCTGTAAAAACCTTTGTGCATCAATCTGTCTGTGCTCTCTTTGTTCAACTTAATCCTGTAAATTACAAATCGAACTACAATAGTCCATGTTGGTTAGCTTTGCTGGGAGGAGCTGGCTGCCTGTTGGAAAAATGACGTGCTGAAGACTAATGTGATCATCAAAACTTAAGGTTTGGCTGGCCATGGCCAGCTGTGGTGACTGATGACGAAGAACTAGGGAAGTACTTGTCTGCTGTTTCTTCTTTGAGGGGGTAAAGACATGCATGCCTTAATAATTCCCGTCTAATACAGCCTTTACAACTTTATGCAGTATAGGCTATTTAGTTCTACTCGTTCAATAATAAAATTTTGTCTATTTCAATATTAAATTTTCAATCTTATAAAAAAAAATTCATGTAGATATGTTACTAATTATTTCCCAGTGAACCAATATCTCATTACCCATAGGTGCTGCAAAGGAGAATATATATATATATATATATATATATATATATATATATATATATATATATATATATGTGTGTGTGTGTGTGTGTATGTATTCCTTAGAGCAAATCATACCGTTTTGAATTTGTGATAGCGACTTGGCAATCAGCCTTACACTTGTTTACTCTCGTAATTTGCATTTTTCACCAGCTTCTACCCTAGACTTTTCCAATGTTAGGGTTGGAGGTCCCCATTTCTTAGGCCAATTTGGGGAATGTAATCCAACGAAAGCCTGCTCCTCATCTTCACCAGATTCACAATAATTTCATCTATAGTATTCGAAACTACTTAATTAAATCCAATTCATTAGTAGAAATTAATAAAAGAGGCTCACAATGTCAAAAGCGGATTCATCTTTATATATTTAAAAATATATTGCTTTTGTATTGGAGTGAATTTATCTTAAAATAAAGCATATTTATTGCATTAGAGTAAATATAATTTACTTATTATTTTGTTTGATTAGGATGTAAGAGAAGTAAATGACATATATTCTTTTGATTTATGTCTTAATTCGTTCAATTTTAAATGATCTATTTTTTTTAATATGGACTCTCCCTTGTAATTTATGTTCCTTCTATCTTTTCTTTCTATCCAAAAAAGGTAAATTACTTACTTCTAAATTTATATCCCTTTCTAGTTTCCTTCATCTCTTTACTCCAACTAAACGTACATTTGATAACAAATTTTTGTTAGTAAAATCATATTCTAAATGTCTTTTACTTAAGTTTGAAATCGAATGTTATACATACACACACATATATATATATATATATATATATATATATAATTATTTTTATTGTTTTCTACTTAATCTAAATTATAATAAAATATAGTGTAAAAGTAAATTATAATTAATTTAATATTTAAATTTAAATTTTATAATATAGTTTTCATATTTTATATTTCAGATTTCATAATTTAATATTTAAATATTTAAGTTATAATTTTATCAAACTGATCCTAAATATAATTTTCATATAGACTACCATCACTAACCTCCTTAAGTAAGAGATATTAGTTCTACTAATACTAAGATACAAATCTCAGTGTTAACCTTTTTAACTATTAAACGTAAGATAGTGCTTCAAAATATAGATCAAGCACTCTCCTAAATATTTCTCATATATGCAGAAGTAAATTTAATTCCAAAAAATCACAAAATTTTTAGCCGTATTATTTTTGTATTTTTAAACATTTTTTAAGAAAAAATAAATATTTCTTATAAAAAATTTCATCTTTTTTCCTTAAATTTAAATGGATAAAATCATAGTCAATCAGAAAGTCACAATTTTCTCGGTTTTAGCTTCATCCATCTCTCATGCATTGCATGTATTCTACGTGAATCGAATTGATACTAAAATTTTCGACCACATCGAGACATAAAAATTTCTAATTCGGTAAGGAGAAAAAGTCAACAATTAAACCAAGAAATTAAGAAATAGGACCGATATCCATTGGAGAAATATAAATTTCTTCCAAGTTCCAATGTCTTTTCAATTGAAAGCCCTTCTTCTGCTTCCTATACTTCGACCGCCTTGGTAGTGAGTTTTCTATCGGGTTAGCCGGTGGCTTCGGTGGCCATCATATTGAATTTGCCTTTGATCACCAGAATAGGATAGGAATGCAGGAGCCAAATCACAGATCGGAAGATGGTGGCAGTGCAGCCAAGAAGCCCAACTTTCAAACCAATATAACCTCGGTGTTTGGAAGATCGATAACAAGAATTCTGGGGTTTCAGCCACGCAACTGCGCAGTTGATGCCAAATGGCAAAGTTGTCTCGTTCGATACCACTAATTTCGGCCCATCTGCGGTTTTGAACGACCCTGCATGGTCCCTTCCACTTCCCAATGATCCTGCTAAGAAAGAGTACTGCTATGCTCATGCCATTGAATATGATCCCGAGACTTCAACCTGCAGGACGCTCAAGGTATAATCACCTTCGCTCACTTTCTCCCCACTAGCTT
This sequence comes from Voacanga thouarsii, assembly GCA_026120185.1. Lineage (NCBI taxonomy): Eukaryota > Viridiplantae > Streptophyta > Magnoliopsida > Gentianales > Apocynaceae > Voacanga > Voacanga thouarsii. The sequence continues at coordinate 819,812 of JANUWF010001217.1, read as the reverse complement.
AGTATTACTATTATTTTCTTCCCTGAATGGCATTATATAATTATATGGAGATAGAGTGAAATAGCTTAATTATGGTTTGTCAACCAAGAAACAACGCGTGAGGTAAGGAGACTTGCTATAACATGAAAATTGTGTATGTAGCATTCTGTCCCAGTCTAACACGAAAAAGGTGGTTGAAAGTTTAGCCATTTCTAATTAAAAGATGATGCTCATAATTTGATTTTTTTTCCTGTTTCTGACCGATCCATGGTGCTCAAGAGGATTGCAACCCAATCGGTGCCCTTGTAAATACAGGAGGCGCAATTGAAGGAATGAGGGCCGTTAGGACCCTTTGGATGGAGCCAAATTCTCAGTTTAAGGAAAATTAGGGGCAGAAGTAACTATAGCCTTTGCATTTACACCTCATTTGCCTTTTTAACTTATTAAAATATCATAAAATTCAATTCAAAATCAATTGAGAACCGGATAGATAGCGGAAGATTTTTGTCTTTCAATGAAACTAAAGCAGATTTGTGCCTTGACTGTCTATGCCAGGTACCCTTCTCAGCAAGCACTAGAAGATGGTACCTTTATTGCGGTGGGAGGTCGCAAATCTTTCAACTACGAACTTGTTCCATTCAACGCATTGTATTTCAAGCCGAAGTTGTTTGATCTTCCTCTGCTTGGGGAGACTAATGATAAGAAAGAGCACAACCTTTATCCCTTTGTCTACCTAGCTACTCCCTGATGGAAATGTCTGTTTGTTCGCTAATTACAAAGCCATCGTTCTCAACCCACGTACTGGTGAGGTTGTTCGAATGCTCCCCGATCTGGATGGCGGGGCTAGGAACTACCTCCTTCTGCAATGTCTGCTCTCCTCCTACTTGTGCCAGGTCCAGAAAACTCTAATGAGGTCACAGCAGAAGTTATTATTTGCGGTTGTAATGCTCGGGATGCAGACGAGTACTGGGAGTTCCCACCAAGGAAGTTTACTCCTGCATTAAAAGACTGCAACAGGATGGTTATCACCGAGCCGAATCCTGAGTGGGATAAGGAGAATATGCCATCAGGGAGAGTCATGGGCGATATGTTGTTCCTTCCTACTGGAGATCTCCTCATGCTCGCAGGAACTTCTGCATGGAAGGCTGCTGACGATCCCAATTTCAGACCGTTGCTTTACAGTCCCAACAAGCCAAAGGGTCAGAGATGCAAGGAACTAAACCCCTCAAAGATCGCTCGCATGTACCATTCATCTTCTGCACTCCTCCCCGACGGAATATAACTTCACATCCAAGTATCCCACAGAACTCAGAGTCGAGAAATTCTTCACACCTTATATGGCTCCTGAGCTTGAAAGCCACAAGCCTAAAATCGTCGAGAATAACACTGACAAAAATTTTAGGTATGGGCAACCATTTAATGTACACATTAATTTGGAAGACGAGGTGGACGAGTCAGACATCAAGTTCACCATGATTGCACCACCGTTAACCACCCACGGCTTCTTTCAGAACCAGAGATTGATGTAGCGCTGAAGATGATGACAAACACGGAAATCGCGGCAGTCGCACCACCATCTAGGAGGATTGCACCACCAGACTACTATATTCTCTTCGTTGTTCACCGGGGCGTCCCAAGCTCTGGAATGTGGGTGCATATCAACAGATAAATCTGAAAATTTCTTGTAAATGAATTCCAAAAATCTGTAACCTCAATTTTCCTGTTGTCTTTTTCGCTCCTCTTGTTACAACATTTTCACGATGTGCACCCAAAAAAAAAAACTTAATCTTATACAAGTTTGTTCTTTGTGCAAAAGAGGTTCTCTTGGCCGATCGAATGCCTAATATTGTGCATAGGGAGTTTTATTAATTTACTAATATCTCCATAAAGTGTGCATAAAAATGTTATCATTCATGCATTGAGGAATTTATGTTTTCAAAATTACAATATATCTCCATAATATATTGTGTTTTATTTTCAATGTTGATATTTTTATTTATTGTTTGGAGTTACATTTTCGGGTTTTACCATCTTGTTGTTTGTGATGAATTTTTAAATTGTGAATTTATTGAATTTTTCATCACAAGTTTTTCCCCTTTATTTAAGTTTTTAGGCCCAATTAGAATTTTTTTCCCCTTGATTGACCCGCCAGGCCTTGCTCTCCTACTTGGGGAAGAGTCAAGGATCGGAATCTCTCTCCTTGCCGTGGCTGGAGTAGAATCGGGATTTCTAATCTCAGCCCCTCGTTGATGTATCTTTTAAGAGGTAGACTATTGATATTCTAGAGGGAGAATTGACATTTTAATAGAAAGAATTGAAATAACAGATTATTATTAGAGAAACTAATATATATTAATACTTTCTTTGTTTGAAATTAATTTATTATTTTAACTTGGTGTAAGGATTTAAAAAATTATTTGATTAGAAGTAGGTTATTACCTTAACCCTATTAATTAAGACGTCAATTACAAAATCTATGACACACACACATATATAATTTACAGCCTAATTAAGAAGTCGATTATTAGGTTGTTATTATACATAAATATCAGAAGTTAATAGAATTTATATTACTTAAATGGATGAGATTAATTATAAAATTTTAAATGAAGGATATATTTATCTTACGAAATGGACATTCAGTTTTTTTTGAAATATTAAAATAAAAATTTGAATACGCAATATGGAGTGAGGGAATATTTGATAGAGAGATTTAAGAGAAAGAATTAAGAAAATCAAGAGAATTAGGAGATGGAATAGTATGCATAGAGAGATATTTATATAGAATTAAGAAAAGGAAGAAAGAAATGATTTTTTTTTTAAAAAAAAAAAAACCAGCTCGGACCAGTTTCTTTTCAAGGACCCTTCAACCGAAACATCTAGCTGGGGTACAGTTTCAAATTGTGAACCGGCGGCTTAGGCTGTGGTTAGGCCCGTGCCCAGTCAACGTTAAGCCAAGCCAAAACTTCCATTGCTTTATAGTTTAGAACGGCCAAAGTAGGATAACAGCTTTATATATATATAATCGAGTATGAAATTAAAAATTTAAAAATAGCGGGGTAAATTATATAAAAATATATATTTGTTATGAATTATTGGAATCTCCATTAATTAGTGGAGGCTCCACTAATTATGGATTTATGTGAATTATTAGAAGATTTTTATGGATGTCCACCATTTAGTGGAGACACCATTAATTGAGATTAGTTGAAGATGATGTATGTCATGATGTATTTCACTAATTAGAGCTCTATAAATAGAGCTATTCTCTAAGCTTGTAATACACCATTATTTTGTGAAAGAAAGATTAGTGAAAGAAAGATTAGAGAAAGAATTGTGAGAGAAAGAAAGAGAGAAGTTTGAAGAGAAATTCTTGTGCAAAGAATAGTTAGAATTTTATTAGTGTGTAGTGTGAAGATTTTATTCTAACACTACCCTAATTTTATAACACGTTATCAGCACGAGTCTCTACCGGTACAAAAGCCAGAAGACTAAGCACGAGTTTTTGCCGTTACCAAAGCCAGAAGACAGGTACGCATTTATTGATCTCTATGGCTAACATCGCTAAATTCGAATTTGTAGCCCTTGATATTTCTGGAAAAAATTATATGTCATGGGTTCTCGATACATAAATGCATCTAAATGCTGAAGGCCTTAGTGAAACTATTCAAGCAAATAATAGTGCATCTGAACAACACAAGGCTAAAGTTTTGATTTTTATTCGTCGTCATCTCGATGAAAATTTGAAAATAGAATATCTTACCGAAAAAGATCCATATGGCCTGTGGGTAAATTTAAAAGAAAGATTTGACCACCTGAAGATGGTCGTACTACCTACTGCACGGTATGAATGGTTACACCTGAGGTTGCAAGATTTTAAAACCGTAAATGAATATAGCTCTGCAATGTATAAAATTACATCTCAATTAAAATTATGCGGAGAAAAAGTGATCGATGAAGATATGTTGGAGAAGACATTCTCCATCTTTCATGCCTTGAATATTGTCCTGCAAAGAACAATATCGAGAAAAGGGGTATACAAAATTTATAGATTTAATTATCGCCCTCCTCATTGCGAGAGAAAAATAATGAGTTATTATTGAGAAATCATGAAGCCGGACCAATCGGCTCTACAAGACTCTCGAAGTGAATGCTGTTGGCTCCAGCAGAAGCCATCGTTATAGTCGTGGTCGTGGCCATGGCCGTGTCGTGGTTATGGTCGTAGACACGCTCGATATTTCCCTTATCACAATTATAATCAAACTGTGAGAAATACTGGCCACCTGAAGTGGAACAGAAAAGATCATAAGGGAAAAGAAAAAGAAATTGAAGAAAAGTATGAGGATATATGTTATAGATGTGGCATGAAAGGTCATTGGTCACGAAACTGTCGTACGGCTAAGCATTTAGTTGAATTGTATCAAGCTTCATTGAAAAATAAAAATGTGGAAGCAAATTTTTCTCAACATCCAATAAATGATGTTGATGATGATGATATTGATCCTGAAGATCTTAATATCAATATTACCCATATGGATGTATCGGATTTTTTTGAACACCCAGACGGTAGGATAGACCATTTAATTGGTGATGGCAGTGTCCAGAAGAACTAAAGCCTCATCCTGATATTTTTGTATTTTCATTTTCATTCTATTCTAATAATATTTACGTTTGTATATATATATTTGTGTTCAGATGGCTGTTGTTAATGATGATGTATGCATTATTGATAGTGGAACTACACACACCATACTAAAAAATGAGAAATATTTTTCTGATCTCAAAATGGGAGAAATAAATATTTATACGATAAACGGTAGTGCAAATGTAATTGAAGGCTCTGGAAGAGTTAGTACATTGTTGCCTAAAGGAACAACAATTATTATTGATAAGGCACTATTTTTCTCAAAATCCAAAAGAAATTTATTAAGTTTTAAAGATATCCGCAGAAATGGGTATCATGTTGAAACAAATGAGGAAAATGGGATTGAGCATCTTTTTATTACTCAAATGCATTTAGGTAAGAAATCGGTATTAGAAAAACTGCCGTCTTTTTCTACTGGTCTATATTTTGTAAAAATACGTACAATTGAAATTCATCATCTAGTAAACCAGAAGTTTACTGATCCTATTACTTTTAGCATTTGGCATGACCGGTTGGGTCATTCGGGATCTACCATGATGAAAAGAATCATTGAGAATACATATGGTCATCCTTTAAAAAATAAAAGGATATTAACATCAGAAAAATTCGCATGTACTGCATGTTCCCTAGGAAAATTAATTGTTAAACCATCACCAGTAAAAGTAGGAGCTGAAAGTCCTACATTTCTCGAACGGATTCACGGAGATATTTGTGGACCTATTGATCCACCATGTGGATCGTTCAAATATTTTATGGTCCTAATTGATGCATCATCCCGATGGTCATATGTATGTTTATTATCTACTCGCAACCTGACGTTTGCGAGATTACTTGCTTAAATAATTAAATTACGAGCACAATTTCCGGACTATCACATTAAAAATATCCGTTTGGATAATGCTGGTGAATTTTCATCATATGCTTTTGATGCATATTGCATGTCAATTGGGATTAATGTTGAACATCCTGTAGCTCATGTTCACACACAAAATGGTCTTGCTGAATCTTTGATTAAACGATTACAATTAATTGTTAGACCATTATTAATGAAAACAAATCTCCCAACATCTGCCTGGGGACATGCTATTCTACATGCTGCAACACTTGTACGTATAAGACCAGCTAGTTATCATAAATTCTCTCCTTTGCAATTGGCTTTTGGGTCAAAACCAAATATTGCTCATTTAAGAATATTTGGGTGTGTTGTATATATTCCAATTGCACCAAACCAACGTACAAAGATGGGTCCTCAAAGAAGAAAGGGGATATACGTTGGATATGATTCTCCCTCTATTATCAGGTATGTTGAACCCCTGACAGGAGATGTATTCACAGTAAGATTTGCTGATTGTCATTTTGATGAATCATTATTCCCTAAATTAGGGGGAGAATCAAAACAGCATAAAAAAAGATCTTGCTTGGACAACATCATTAAATTATCTTGATCCGCGCACAAGCGCATGTGAACTTGAAGTTCAAAAGATAATTCATTTGCAAAGCATTGCAAATCAAATGCCAGACGCTTTTGTTGACTCCAGAAGAGTTACAAAATCGCATATTCCAGACTATAAATGCTCCTATTCGAATTGAAGTTCCAGCGAGAACAAAATATTATACCTATAGCTGCTTGAGTCAAAAACACGCCGTAAACGTGGCCGACCTCTTGGTTCTAAAGATAAAAATCCTCGAAAGAAAAGAGGATTAACCGATCCAGAAGATCATATTGAAGAAAAGAATGATAAAGACCAAGAGAGAACCGATGACAAAGAACCGAAGTTGATGAAAGTAACACTGAAATTTCTATCAATTATACCACTTCCGAGTAGAAGTTGGAATCGGATAGAAACCGTTATTGATAATATATTTGCATACAATATATCTCTTGATGTTACACAGGATAATGATGATCCCGAACCAATATCGATTGATGAATGTCGGCATAGAAAAGATTGGCTGCAATGGAAAGATGCGATTCAATCGGAGTTAAATGCACCGACAAAACGTGAAGTCTTCGGACCTGCAATCCGAACACCAGAAGGTGTAAAACCTGTTGGCTACAAATGGATATTTGTGCGAAAGCGCAATGAAAAGAATGAAATTGTTCGATATAAAGCGCGATTAGTAGCCCAAGGTTTTTCACAAAGACCAGGTATTGACTATGATGAAACTTATTCTCCTGTTGTTGATGCTATTACACTCCGATATCTTATCAGTTTGGCAGTACATGAAAAGATAGATATGCGCCTATTAGATGTTGTCACTCGCTTACTTGTATGGAAATTTAGAAAATGATGTTTACATGAAAATCCTCGAAGGATTTCATATGCCCGAAGCATATAAACATTATCCTCGTGAAAATTACTCCATCAAGTTGCGTAAATCATTATATGGCCTGAAGCAATGCAGGCGCATGTGGTTCACACGTCTTAGTGAATATTTATTGAAAGCGGGATTTAAAAATGACCAGGTATGTCCATGTGTTTTTATTAAGAAATCTGGTTCTAAATTTGTGATATTAGCTATATATGTTGATGACATTAATCTTATTGGAACTCCTGAAGAGCTCCAAGAAACAATTGATTATTTAAAAAGAGAATTCGAAATCAAGGATTTTGGTAAAACCAAATTTTGCCTTGGTTTACAAATTGAACATATGGAGAGTGGAACATTTATTCATCAATCAACATATACAGCAAAAGTGCTAAAAAGATTTTACATGGACAAAGCACATCCATTGAGTATTCCAATGATCGTCCGATCATTAAATGTGGATAAAGATCCTTTCCGACCTCAAGAAAATGATGAAGAACTCCTTGGTCCTGAGGTACCATATCTCAATGCAATTGGTGCATTGATGTATCTTGCTAATAATACAAGACCTGATATTGCTTTTGCTGTCAATTTATTAGCAAGATTTAGTTCTTCACCAACACGACGACATTAGAATGGAATTAAACAAGTCCTTCGATATCTCCAAGGTACAATTGATCTCGGATTATTTTATTCAAATAAAACCAGTCCAACATTGATAGGTTATGCAGATGCTGGTTATTTATCTGATCCACATAAAGCACGTTCTCAAACGGGCTATCTATTTACATGTGGAAATACTGCTATATCATTGCGTTATACGAAACAATCTATAGCAGCTACTTCTTCAAATCATGCTGAAATTGTAGCCATTCATGAAGCAAGTCGAGAATGTGTATGGCTAAGATCCATGATTCATTATATCCGAGAAAGTTGTAGATTATCATCAATCAAAGATATTCCAACTCCTCTTTATGAAGACAATGCAGCTTGCATAGCTCAATTACGAGGAGGATATATTAAAGGAGATCGGACAAAACATATTTCACCAAAATTTTTCTTTACTCATGAACTCCAGAAGAAAGGTGAAATTGATGTGCTACAAATTCGGTCATGTGATAACCTCGCAGATATTTTCACAAAAACTTTACCGACTGCAACATTTGAAAAGTTGAGATATAAAATCGGTATGCGTCGGTTTAAAGATTTAAAGGAATCATCTCATCAGGGGGAGTAATAAACAGACATATAGAATAGTGTACTCTTTTTCCTTCACTAGATTTTTTTTCCCACTGGGTTTTTATCTAGTAAGGTTTTAATGAGGCATATTCTTTATGTATGGATGGACATCCAAGGGGGAGTGTTATGAATTATTGGAATCTCCATTAATTAGTGGAGGCTCCACTAATTATGGATTTATGTGAATTATTAGAAGATTTTTATGGATGTCCACCATTTAGTGGAGACACCATTAATTGAGATTATTTGAAGATGATGTATGCCATGATGTATTTCACTAATTAGAGCTCTATAAATAGAGCTATTCTCTAAGCTTGTAATACACCATTATTTTGTGAAAGAAAGATTAGTGAAAGAAAGATTAGAGAAAGAATTGTGAGTGAAAGAAAGAGAGAAGTTTGAAAAGAAATTCTTGTGCAAAGAATAGTTAGAATTTTATTAGTGTGTAGTGTGAAGATTTTATTCTAACACTACCCTAATTTTATAACAATATTAAATTTTTCAAAAAAAAAATTTAGAAAAATGAACAGTAAAATTTAAGAGGATATTTTTTATAAAAAAAATTAAATAGTTTTTCTATAGAAAAAATAAAAATTTTAAAAAATTTAGGGAAGAGTGCCGACCCTCACCCATCTCTCTATCTTTAAACAGAATATAATATTAATCAAATTTAAAACTTATTATTTAATAAGAGATGTTTTAACAAACTAAATACAATTTACATTTAACGGAATAGTAAAAATTAACTAATAAAATTTTTACTAATTAAGAAAAAGAAAAACCAAAAATATATTAATGTTCACTACAAGAAAATAGTGAATCTGTCATGAATTTTTGCTACGATATATTTTCCGTGGTAATCAATGATAGATTTTGCCATGGAATAGTAAAATACAAGTAACTTGTGAGGGAAAAAATACTCTAGCAAATCCGTGGCAATTTGCCATGGAATTGCAATGGAAATAGTAGCAAGTAGCGATGCAAAAATATTCCGCCACAAATCGGTAGCAAAAAAGGGCAAAAAAAAATTATGCTAAATATTAGCCATCGATTTGCGATGAAAACATTTCCGTGGCAAATTTATTCCAAACATTAGCCACGGATTTGCCACAGTCACAAAATTGTTACTAATCCGCGGCAATTTCGTGGCAGATTGCCACGTCATTTTTTCCTTTTTTTTTTTGTTCTAATTTATGAAGTATATTAGTTTGTATTAATTTTTGTTTCATACATTTTAAATAATAACGACGAAATATTTTGTACGTATCTTGATTTATTTATTTTCTAATGCATTCATTCTTGAAATGGAATTGAAAATAAGATGTATTATTTTTTAATATCGAAATATACGTTTGTATTAAACTTATAAATATTAAAGAAACGATATAATTTTATTTTTATTCCGACTGTAAAAGCCATTGAAATTTGTTTTGAAGAATTATATTATCATTGACATCTCACCAGAAAGTATGTTACGCAAAGTAGTGATAAACGGATTTGCCACAGAATCACAAAATTGCCACTAATCCGTGGTAATTCCGTGGCAGATTGCCACATATTTGCCATGGCATTTTTTTTTGTTTTAATTTGTTAATTATATTGGTTTGTATTAATTTTTGTTCCATACATTTTAAATAACAACGACGAAATATTTTGTAAGTATCCTGATTTATTTATTTTCTAATGCGTTCATTCTTAAAATGGAATTAAAAATAAGATGTATTATTTTTTAGTATAAAAATATACGTTTGTATTAAAATTAAAAATTTTAAAAAAATGATATAATTTTATTTTATTTCGACTGTAAAAACCATTGAAATTTATTTTGAATAACTATATTATCATTGAGAGTATATAAAAAAGAAAGTTACGTAAAGTAACGATAAAAAGAAATGGCTAAATTTTTATTGTGTATTCCGTGATAAATCCGTGGCTATTTGCCACGGAATCACAAAATTGCCACTAATCTGTGGCAATTCCGTGGCAGATTGCTATGAATTTGCTGCAGCATTTTTTCCTTTTTTTTTTGTTCTAATTTATTAATTATAGTGGTTTGTATTAATTTTTGTTCTATACATTTTAAATAATAATGATGAAATATTTTTTAAATATCTTGATTTATTTATTTTCTAATGCGTTCATTCTTGAAATGGAATTGAAAATAAGATGTCTTATTTTTTAGTATCAAAATGTACATTTGTATTAAAATTAGAAATATTAAAGAAACGATATAATTTTATTTTTATTCCGACTGTAAAAGCCATTGAAAATTATTTTGAAAAACTATATTATCATTAAGATCTCACCTGAAAGTATGTTACGCAAAGTATTGATAAAAATAAATGACTAAATTTTTATTGTGTGTTTCGTGACAAATCTGTGGCTATTTGCCACGGATTTTCCACAGAATCATTAAATTGCCACTAATCCGTGGCAATTCCATGACAGATTGCCACGACATTTTTTTTCTTTTTTTTTTGTTCTAATTTATTAATTGTATTGGTTTGTATTAATTTTTATTCAATACATTTTAATTAACAATGATAAAAATATTTTGTAAGTATCCTGATTTATTTATTTTTTAATGCGTTCATTCTTAAAATAGAATTGAAAATAAGATGTATTATATTTTAGTATTGAAATATACGTTTATATTAAAATTAGAAATTTTAAAGAAACGATATAATTTTATTTTATTTCAACTGTAAAAACCATTGAAAATTGTTTTGAAGAACTATATTATCATTGAGAGTATATAAAAAAAAAATGTTACGCAAAGCAGTGATAAAAAGAAAGGGCTAAAATTTTTGTTGTGTGTTCTGTGGCAAATTCGTGGCTATTTGCCACGAAATCACAAAATTGCCACTAATCCGTGGCAATTTCGTGGTAGATTGCCACGGCATTTTTTTCCTTTTTTTTTTTTTGTTCTAATTTATTAATTACATTGATTTGCATTAATTTTTGTCTCATACATTTTAAATAACAACGACGAAGTATTTTGTAAGTATCTTAATTTATTTATTTTCTAATACGTATTCTTGAAATGGAATTGAAAATAAGATATATTATTTTTTAGTATCGAAATATACTTTTGTATTAAAATTATAAACATTAAAGAAACGATATAATTTTATTTTTATTCTGACTATAAAAGCAATAGAAAATTGTTTCGAAGTACTGTAAAAGCAATAGAATGTTATGTAAAGTAGTGATAAAAAGAAATGACTAAATTTTTATTGTGTTGTGTGGCAAGTTTGTGGCTATTTGCCACAGATTTGCCACGGAATCACAAAATTGCCACTAATTTGTGGCAATGCTGTGGCAGATTGCCACGGCAATTTTTTTTTTTGTTCTAATTTATTAATTATATTGGTTTGTTTTAATTTTTTTCATACATTTTAAATAACAATGATGAAATATTTTGTAAGTATCTTGATTTATTTATTTTCTAATGCATTCATTCTTGAAATAGAATTGAAAATAAAATGTATTATTTTTTAGTATCGAAATATACGTTTGTATTAAAATTATAAATATTAAAAAAACGATATAATTTTATTTTTATTCCGACTGTAAAAGCCATTGGAAATTATTTTGAAGAACTATATTATCATTGACATCTCACTAGAAAGTATGTTATGCAAAGTAATGATAAACGGATTTGCCACAGAATCATAAAATTGCCACTAATCAGTGGCAATTCCATGGCAGATTGCCACTGCATTTTTTTTCTTTTTTTTTCCTTCTAATTTGTTAATTATATTGGTTTGTATTAATTTTTATTACATACATTTTAAATAACAACAACGAAATATTTTGTAAGTATCCTAATTTATTTATTTTCTAATGCGTTCATTCTTGAAATGGAATTGAAAATAAGATGTATTATTTTTTAGTATAGAAATATACGTTTGTATTAAAATTAAAAATTTTAAAGAAACGATATAATTTTATTTTATTTCGACTATAAAAGCCATTGAAATTTGTTTTGAAGAATTATATTATCATTGAGAGTATATAAAAAAGAAATAACAATAAAAAGAAATTGCCAAATTTTTGTTGTGTGTTCCATGGCAAATCCATGGCTATTTGCCATGGAATCACAGAATTGCCACTTCCGTGGCAGATTGTCACAGATTTGTCGCGGCAATTTTTTTTTTTGTTCTAATTTATTAATTATATTGGTTTGTATTAATTTTTGTTCCATAATTTTTATTACAACGTCAGAGAATGACTCAAGTCACGAAGAAAATGAAAGAGAAACTGATTGGGAAACGGATGATGAAAATGATGACATTGGTGAAGAGTATGTGTCTGATGCTAAATCAGAATAAATATTGTTTGTAACATCAAAAGAGATTAGTAATCTCATTAGTTTTACTTGTAAAAAAGTGCCTTACACGCTACCAAAAAAAATGCCTAACTTATCACTGTCAACTTCACTTCTACCCTCCTTTCTTCTTTTTGTTATCCATAAAAGGTGGATTTTTTGGCTTTATATATGGAACAAAACATTGAATTTGTTGAAGTTGTTCATTTATTTTACAAGCTATATTCTTATAAATATTTCATACTTCTTTTTCTTTGTCATCTTCATTTTCTCTTCTTTTACTTAAGCATTGAAAACATATGATTATTATCATATGACTTATTATTATTATTATTATTATTGTTGTTGTTGTTGTTGTTGTTGTTGTTGTTGTTGTTGTTGTTGTTGTTGTTGTTATAAAATCAACTTGATCAATGACTCTATACAAATAGACAGATATGGCTAAAGGAGGAAAAAAGAAACGTTCGAGTTATGATTCATTTATATCTACTCCAGAGGTAGGGCAACCTTCATCTCATGCCCCAGAAGTTAGAACTCCAGTTGCCACTCCTTCTTCTAGTCATCCAGATGCGTTGCCTTCTTCTACTCAGCAGCCAACATCCATTTCTGCTCCCAGCTGTCAAATACCCCTGGACAACAATAGAGTTGGTGAACAACTGGAGTTTTCCCTACATACACCAAAGACTTCTCGTTTTCTTGTGGTTGGAGGTGTACAATCTACTTCATATCTACCTACTGAGTCTACCGATCCTGGACAACATCAGCAGGGTTCTGAGTCTCCCAATCCATCAGATCACCCTTCAGTAGCTAGTGCTACATCACAGCACGTGGATAATAACACAATCGAGCCCTATGGTGATACGTAAGTAGCACATAATGTTTTTCTTATATTTTACTTCAATTTCATGTTCTGTGTTGCTATCTAGGTTGCTCGACCCATTTTGTGATCTTTTTCTCTTAATTGTTTTCCATTCAAATCTAGTCTATTATGTTATGGTTATTAACATTTGTCTAAGTATTATAGATTCACACGTCAGTCTAAGTGTGCAAAAACTATCACCACAATAATAAAGTAGCGATTTAAGGATTGTTGGCCGTGATTCAGCGATGCACCTGCTAATGTTAGGGATGTTTGGTTTAAGGAGTTTGCTATACGTATTTGTTTATTACTTTTTTGTTGTTGTATATTCACATTTTACTATCAGTCTAAATATCTATTATCTACCTTTATCTCAGAATCAGTAATCCTTTTTATATTGTACTAACCAGTTTATTATTATAGAAACACTGGACATGGCACCCGGATCATTTGCCACGGATACGTTCAGCGTGAGAGGAAAGATGTCAGGCAAGATTGACTGATACCTTTTCAAAGATCAAGAATGTACACAAGAAAAGGCCTGCTTGGATGTCAAAGGGCATATATCAATAATTGTGCAAATACTGGCAGTCCGAGGATTGGCAAAAAAAATCAAATATGGCCAAAGAAAATAGAAGGTCTAGTTTTGCTAAACACACCGGAGGTTCCATTAGCTTTACAGAGCATAAGTCGAGAGCGGTCTTTTCTCTTATATGATCTATAGTTAAATGTTTACTTTAATAATTGCTATTAAATTTGTACATGTTGAATCAAATTCTGAATTTAATTATCACTTTAATACTTCTTGCAGCGTGCGAAGTAAGGGGATGACTTTGACTATCTTGCATTGTTTGAAAAATTACACCAATTTCAAGATGGGTCCAATAAGGGCGAATTTGTGGATGAGAAATCTCGCAAGATTAGTGTGTGCTATATATTAATTTTATTTTTATAAAATTGCATAACACTTTAATTTTTGTTTATAGTTTCACCTTCGAATTATTCAAGAAGATGTCCACACGATGAAGTCGCAGTACTCTCAAATGGAGTCTACTAATTCAGCATCCACTTCAAGTTCCGTGCCAGATGAGAAAACTATGATTTTGTCAGCTGCAGGTGGATTGAAAAAGGGAAAGGTCTATGGCATAGGATCCGAGGCCTCACACTTCAGACTTCAGTACCGTTATTTTGGGGGCCTCGTCTTTGGGATGATTAGTGGATATAGAGAAGCTTCGTGGCTAGCTTGAGCAGACCCTTCAACAGCAGCTTTAGCAACAGTTGGACAAGAAGGACAAAGAGATAGAGAAAGAGAGGAAAAGGATGAAGAGGACTTTGGAGAAAAAGGATAAGAAGATGCCTGCATTGATTGATATGAATCGCATGGTGATGTAGCATCTTAAATTACAAGTGCCCTCTATTCTCTCTTCTGACTCTGATGATTCTGACGAGGATGACTCTGGCCCTTTAGCAGCGGATGATAGTTAGATTGGTATTATTTTCATGTGGATGTTTAGTTTGCATTGCTTTGATTATGGATTTAGTATTATTATGAATTTATATTTACTATTTTTAGATATTTTGATGATATATGATTATTTATGTACTTTGGCTCTAAACAAATTATGAAATTTTATGGTTTGCTAAAACAATTGTGGTGGATGTGTTTTGCAGTTGTGCATTATGTGGTGGGAATATGATTTGAGATGTTGTAGGCGGTGTGCTATGCATGTGTGCAGGGAGTATGATACTCAAGAACATTGTAAGTTGTGTATAGTGAATATGTATGTATGGATAATGGATTATAAATGTTATAGGTTGTTTGTTGTGTATAGTGATTATGTATGTATGGATAATGGATTATAAATGTTATAGGCTATTTGTTATGTATGGATACTGGATTATCATTATGGTAGATGTGTTTTGCAGTTGTACATTGTGTGGTGGGAATATGATTTGAGACGTTGTAGGCGGTGTGTTGTGCATATGTGCAGGGAGTATGATACTCAAGAACGTTGTAGGTTGCATATAGTGAATATGTATGTATGGATAATGGATTATAAATGTTATAGGTTGTTTGTTGTGTACAGTGATTATGTATGTATGGATAATGGATTATACATGTTATATGTTGTTTGTTATGTATGGATAATGGATTATAATTATGGTGGATGTGTTTTGCAGTTGTGCATTATATGGTGGGAATATGATTTGAGACATTATAGGCGGTGTGTTGTGCATGTGTACAGGGAGTATGATACTCAAGAACGTTGTAGGTTATGTATAGTGAATATGTATATATGAATAATGGATTATAAATGTTATAAGTTGTGTATAGTGAATATGTATGCATGGATAAAGGATTATAAATGTTATAGGTTGTTTGTTGTATATATGTTTAGAGAATGTGACTTGAAACTTTGTAGGCAGGGAGTGTAACAGGGATTATGCATGTGTGTAGGGCATACTGGTTGCTATGGAATTATGAATAGGGACATATAACATGTTTTGAAGCTGAAATTCTAGACTACAACAGTTTTGATTCCGTGACAAATCCGTGACAGTGGAAGATAGTACCAAAATTCGTGACAATCTGCGACGAATTTGCCACAAATGGGATTTGCTTAAGTATCGTAAGCGTGGCAAATCCGTGGCAGATTACCACAGACTGTACCTGCTTGAGAAATGTCCGTAACAAATCCGTAGCAATCTGTCACGGATTTGCCACGAACATCCTATATTCCATATTGTTTCCGTGGCAAATCTATGACAGATTATCACGGACGGTACCTGCTTGAGAAACAGTTCGTGGCAAATCCGTGGCAAATGAACTGTACTTACTTGAAAAATGTCTGTAGCAAATCCATGTCAATCTGCTACGAATTTGCCACGGGCGGTACCTGTTTGAAAAATGTCCGTGGCAAATCCGTGGCAGCTTGCCACGAATTTGCCACGGGTGGTACCTATTTGAGAAACATTCACGACAATTCCGGGACAATCTGTCACGAATTTTTCACGAATTGTACCTATTTGAGAAATGTCCGTGGCAAATCCGTGACAATCTGTCACGGATGTGCCACGGATAGTACCTACTTGAGAAACATCTGTGGCAAATCCGTGGCAATCTGCCATGGATTTGCCACGGATTGTACCTACTTGAGAAATATCCGTAGCAATCTGTCACGAATTTACCACGGATGGTACATGCTTGAGAAACATCCGTGGCAAATATGTGGTAATTTGCTACGGATTGTACCTACTTGAGAAATGTCCATGGCAATTGCCACGAACAACCTATATTCCATATAATTTCTGTGGCAAATCTATAGCAATCTGCCACGGACCGTGGCAAATTCGTGACAGATTGCCAGGGATTTGCCACGGACATTATCTGCTTGAGAATCGTCCGTGGCAAATCCGTGACAGATTGTCACGAATTGTCATCATTCCCTCGCAATATTTCTCCCCAAATGTGATACCAATTTGAACAATTCGTGACAAATCCGTGGTAAATTGCCACGAAAAATATTTTCTGGCAAAAAAATACTTAGCGATGAAGTTATTTGCCACGGACCTTTTCCGTGACAAATCCGCGGCAAATTCCAATTTAGCCACGGATTTGTCCGTGGCAAATTGGCAGATTTCTTATAGTGGTTTGATGTTGATAAAAAAATAAATTATTTATGGGAATAAGTAACTGCGTGTAAATATTGTTGTTGGTAAGATCAAATTATAATTTCCTTTCAACTATGTGGGCCTTATAGATGTCCAATTATGGATCAAGTATTTATTAATTCGTCTTATAAGTCTTTTGGCAGTGATATATAAGGTCATTCAAAAGGTAACAAGTGGCAGTGTCCCCCCCCCCCTCTCTTTCTCTCTAAAGAACCCTACCACCCCCCTCCCCCCAAAAAAAAAATTATTGATACATATTTTAACGTTGAGTTTGCGTGAATGCAATTGTGCTTTGGCCTCTTTGAACCTAAATTTTGGTGAGGGGAGAAAATGCTTTGTAATTGAAAATAAGTATAAAAAAACCAACCAATGCTTAATTTTCAAGTATTATTTTGTACATTTTATATCATGATTTGTATTTGTAATATTTTAATTTATTAAGAGATAGTTTAAGATAAATACATCTCTTGTTTTCTTTCAAAAAATTTAGAATGGAAATAGTAGCTTTATGAGATATTATTTGTGTAAATGAAAGTTAAAAACATAATTGGAATGTGAATTGATCCCATGAGTGAATGCTTGTAGGATATGTCCGGTAAGGCTCATATTCAATACTCATGACATTGAAGGATATTTGATTTTTATATAAAATATATCAAGTTAGTAATAAGATAATTATTAAAGTTGATTCTTTATAATAATTAAAAAAAAGATATACGTTTGAATTATAAGCATTTAGATTATTATTAATGATGCATTTTAATGCTATTAAAACATTGAAAAATATCTGTAAGGAGTGGCTTTGATGGTTTAGCATCATTCCCACTCTGGAGAGTACTCCATAAAGAGTGGCTATAAAGCTTTGCTCCAAGCTCGTCACTCCTCTAATGTTTCAGCCTCTGTATCCAACCCCTCATACTTTCGTAATTTCTGGAAGGGTATTTGAGGCCTTCGAGTTCCTCCCAAAGTGAAAGCATTTTGTATGGAAGACATGCCAAAATATCTTACCAACTGCCTTTAATCTCGCAAGGCACGTACGATGCTATCCTGAGTTCGGGATTTGTCGTTTTCTCATTGAGGATGACTGGCATGTTTTCTTTCATTGTAAGTTATCTAAATCAACGTGGAATAGTTTCAGCTTTGGAGCCCGTTTGCTCAGCCTTCCTCATCTCTCTTTTTTCGACATCCTTTGTTTTGTTTGGAAGGAATTTCCAGAGAACAATTTTATACTCTTCTGCCTGGTGTGTTGGAACCTTTGGCATGCAAGAAACATGTACATTTTTTAGTATTCTTCCTCTTCAATGGAGCAGATTATTCTTCAAAGTGTGGCTTTGGCTTATGAACTCCAAAGTATACTACATTGGTGAGAAACTCCTACCATACTCAGAACTCCTCCTCTATGCGACGGCAGCCTCCGGGGGATGGCCAAGTGAAGGTTAACTTTGATGGCGCTCTTGTTGGGACCAATACGGCTGCTGGGGTTGTGATATGAAACTCATCTGGCCAGATCTTATGTGCATCATCTATGCGAGTCCCTTCATACTGTGATGTCGAATATGTGAAAGCTTATGCACTCTTTATGGGATTCGTTTTGTTGCTCTCAATGGTTTTTCCGATGTCATTTTTGAATGCAACTGTCAAAATGTGATCCACAAGATTAGGGCTAGCGAACTTGATCTTTCTACTATCAGCCATCTTATTAGTTCCATTCAAGACATGCTTCATGTTTTTTCTTCAGCTTCTGTTTCTTTCATTCCTAGGATGGCAATAAACCTGCTCATCTTCTTGCAAATATGGGCTTGGTTTGTTTCACCCTTGTGAATGGTATGGGAACTCCCCCCTCTGATGTAATTTTGGCCGTTTTGTATCTACTTAATACAAGTTTTTCCTCCCAAAAAAAAAAACATTGAAAAATATCCAATTTTACGAGTATTGAAGAGGAGTCATTTTCAGGTGTGCTATTGTGTGTTCTTCTATCTTACCACCATAATATTACTCTTATTATTAAAAGTACTTTTACCCTATGTTTCACATATTTACTCCCCCTTTTTTTAGTTAGGGTTAAGAGAGGAATAAAAACAAAAGCTATCTTGATTTACATAATCTATTCAAATTTGGACAGGATATTTTTCTGATATAGAAGGAAAATTCTTCCCTCTCTTTATTTACTTTACATCAATATTTTTTTAATTAAATAACGTAAATTACATATTTATCTTTAGATGTACATCTCTTTTCTCTCTTTTCTTACTCCAACCAAACATACAGTCAATTAATAAGAAAGAATTGAAAATATTTGTTTTGTATCCATATATTATCATCTTTAGAGACCTAAGATTCGAAATGGATTCTAACGTTTTCCTTTTTCCCTTGAGTATAAAATCGGATTCCAACGCGTTAGATCGAGTAATTGTTTCAAAACACGAAATAAAATGTCTAATCAGTACCTGAAACCTCAAATCCAAAAGAATTTTATATCTCTTGTACTTGTATTACTACCATTTTCATAGACTACAGAAACTATTATTCCAAAAAGATTTTTACAAGTAATATTTGCTTTTGAGTTAAACGATTCAACCATTGTCTACCTATCGTTTAATTTATGAGACTAAGATTCACTTTACAATTTCTCCTCTCTCACTAGATCTAGGACAAACTTCATAATCATAAATTTTATCTTATCAAGGACGGATGCAGGGGGTGGGGGTGGCATCTGTCCCCAATGTTTTTAAAAACGAGTTCCTTCGTTTAAAAAAAAATTAAAATTGATATAAATTCACCTTTCGTCCATAAAAAAAAATTTAAATTTTATAACATCTCTCTTTTCCCCAGTAATTAATATTCGCGTCCCAAATCTTTGTGTTCTGATTCCATCCCATGCCACTGGATCTGTCTAGGTGGTTATTAGTAAGAATGCTTCAAGATCATAATCTATCAGTAGGTTATTTATACAGAATTATTCAAGGTCATATATACTGGCAGTTTTTGATGATTTTGCATCTATTCAAAAACAACAAGAAAGCACAGAAAGCAGATCTGAACATATCCAATTAGCAAAATTGCTCTTTAGTCCTAACCCTAATTATATATATATATATGCTTCCTGAATCTGTAACAAAATCTGGTCCAGTGTTTGATTGACCAGCAAAACTCAGCTGTGCATATCAAATAGGCTATTGGTTTCTTGGAGACCAAAGCACAACTATAACCAGAAGTGCTCTTGACAGCAGCAGCAGACCTTGAACTAATCCCACTAATTGTCAATGATGAAATGAGATAATACTCATCTCCCAGTTGATAGAGAACACCAAGGTTGTGTTCAAATTTTAATTAATCAGGCTTCATGGCAGCTTTAGCTCATTCCTTTTTCCCTTTTCGTCCAAGATCTCGAAGGTTTTTTCCCCACAAAATGGTCAGAAGATTGCTTCAATTGCAAAATAACTCATTCAATGAAGCTGGTCCTGATGGGAATTACTTCTAGAACATGAAGGTTTTTTCCACAAATCCAAGATAATCATTCTCACTTGTAAAATGGCACATTATAATCAAGATGAATATAAAAAATTTGGCAACAACGCAATTATATTCTCCCTTTTACCTCATGCAAAGGAACTTTAATCTTCTCGTTGTACCCGAGTTTATCTTATCAAGCTTTTTTTTGTTCCCTCTTTAATCTACTTTTAATAAAGTGTAATGCTTTACAACAACAGGATTATAAATAGAAAAGATTATACAGTTCAAACTAATGCATCGCATTCCCCACTCTTGCAGTAATAAAATGTAAGGTCAAAAAACAAAATGCCATTCGCTTGGTCGAGAATCAAATGCACCTTTCATTACACAAGTTTTTCCAAAGTAAATTGTGAAGTCAATGGAATTACTTTATCTTGAGGGGAATAAGCTTGCAAATTTATCCCACAGTAAATCTACTTTCTAATTCAGGAAGATGAAGACAGGCATACACATCATGTCAAGGAGGAAGAAAGATACTAAAGTGAAAGTCTAAGCTCCAAATCTAAGTCTTGGTGGCCACTTGATTCAGAGTTCTGACTACTTGAGCCGATTGACTCGCTTCCATCTTTTCTTCTCCTCTTCTCTAATGAGTCCTGTGAGATGATTAAAAGGCAGAAAAAGCATTTTGATAGATTGAAATTTGTTCCTAATTATGCTTCATAGGACTAATTTTATGTGAGAATGTAGCTAAATACCTCTTCTTGTAGGTCCAAGAGCTGTCTAGTCATGCTTGGTTGAGTAAAGTGTTGGCCATCTAAGAAAGAATTGCCAGGAGCCCATCTGGTTTTGGTATAAATTCAACAATTTGATCAATAATCTTATACTCCAACCGAGATTAAGTTGGTACTCATAACAAAATAGAGAGTTTTGTTTCCCATCAAAAAATAAAATGAAATGGATTACATAATAAGGGAATTAATTGCACATGGAATTCCTTATGGAGCAAAAGAATGTCTCTCCACCTTCTTGAAAGACACAAAGGAATAAAAGACAGATGAAATTAACCTCAGCAGATTGGTACCTTGTTGAATTGGCAGGCTGTGCATCTCCATATCTGAGGTTTGCCCTTTCTAAATCGCTCAAACCCATCTGAAAAGATGTATGATAATGTTGAAATGATTAATCATATCCACAGATAAGAACCTTATAAACATAATTGAGCCAAAATAGTTGCTAGTCCTGGTCACAAAGTTCATACATTTCGGAATGGCAGCACTGAACCGTATTGTTATTGCATAATAATTTGTCTAAAACACATGCATGCTAATTGCTAAACTAAGGTCGAAGAGGGAAACCCCAGATGATTCATTGATTTTCTTTTCTCTTCTCTCCAATTCACAAACATATGGAAGAAGGTTTGAGAAGAAGTGATCGGGGTGCTAGGGTTTGATACTGAGAATTCGGGTTCAATTCCGAAGAAATTGGAAGGAGAATATTCTGATGGTAGATTAGCAGAAAGAGATCAACAGAACTCGCTATCTTGGATGTAAACTGTCAGAGCACAAGAAATCTTTGTCAACTATGCAAGAACGTGCCAAAACCATAGGTCCACTTCCTCCCCGGCGATTACGGGTCTCCGTCTTTCTGTGTGTGTGTATGTGTGTTTCGTGAACTTCCTGTCTGGGTTTGTGTGGGATGGATTATATATGCAAATTTTAGAAGCTTGGCCTGTTAATTATGAAGCAGACAATGTTGAATGCACCATCAAATTGCACAAGATTAGAAATCTTCGTACCACAACGCTTTGGCGGCCCGGAAAACCGTAAGACGTTGACGATGGGGTAGAATATGAGAAGGATGAAGACGATGAATAGCCCGTTTGCAGTCTCACGTCCTCCTGCAAGTATGTAAATTCCATCAAAATCAGGACTAGGTATGCAATCATACACAAGGGAGGAGCCCAGAGAAAGATGAAGAGTACTTGAGAGAGAGAGAAACTTCCAAACCTGGCTGAGGTTAGGGGGGTAAGGATTATGAGGAGCAGGAACGTAGTTACAGCCCATTTGGCTATGCAATCTAATCTTCTCTAACTGAGCAACACCAAGACCTCTCTGAGGTTGCTTAGGCTTGTCCGAATTGCTCTTCTTGCTTTTCCTTGATGTCCCTGTTCTTTCATTTCCTAGGTTTGGTTCCCCAAAATAACCGCTGCCCATCTCTTTTTCTGTGTTTGAGAAGGAGGAGGAGGAGAAGGAGAAAGGAGAAGGAGAAGGAGAAGAAACTCTGCTCAAAGATGCAGATCAGTCTGAGAAAGAGAATCCCTTAACAACTTCTTCTTGAAAGAAAAGAAAAACTTTCTTGCAACTACTGCTGTGGCATCAGAGATCTCCAATCCCCTTTTAAGCTGTCAACACTTTGCAAACCAGTAATAATTGCATCGCTGGATCAGATTGTATCTAGATTTATATGATCATTTAACTATATATACTTGGATTTTATGCTCTCTTCCTCTCTCTCATTTTTGATAACTTCCATACATTGCCCTATTAATTTTCCCCCCCTAGTCATGGACTTGGAAGACAAAGACTTGAAAGTGATTGTCTCTGATTTTTAACTAATAAAATATCCCATCATACAAAAGGATCTCTCCCCAACGCGCCCTTCCTTGGCACATTCCATACTCTCTATTGTGATGAGGTTGGTGGGCATTGGCGTTTTCATTTTAATATGTATTATTTTTTCACTTATACTTTTAGAATGATTAGAAGCAGCCATGCAATATAATTTCATATAAATTAAGTGTGAAAGGTCGGTAAAAAATTCAAGCATTCAATTTTATATTTAAATTTTTATTATTTGATATTTGATACTATTTTACTTCAAAAGAAGTACAATATTTGTGATATATCATACACTTAAGAGTCAATCATTTTCATTACTAACTTACAAGAAAATAAGCATTATAACTTAAATAGGAATGTATATGTAATATTATTATTTGCTGTATGGATCATAGAAAGAGTACCTTTTTACTAGGCAAATTTTGTTTTTTATTGAACATTGATTGTGTTAGATTCTTGTCAATGTTTATTTGGTGGGAGGATCCTGCCTCTTCTGCGGATTGCATACATAACATAATAAACCACACTGAGCATAACATTCTTTGGGAAACTTAATTAATATATGAAGTTACAACAAAAAAAAAAAAAATCAAATAGTTTTCCAAATCACATTTTATTTTATGTTGCTTGATTTGAAAAATCTTAGAGCAAATTTTATAAAGATTAAATTTTCAAGAATTTTTATTTATTTATTTATTTCAGTTATTTTGGTGGGGGAAATTAATGTGATTCTGTGAGTTAATGGCAAATTGAGATAAATTATTTGGTCAAGAAAACATATAGAATACTGCATAACTGTGAGCTGCCATGCACCAAATCTAATTGAGCTGTTCGACGCATGATCTGTGGGTCATATTCTATGAGTTGTTGTGTGATGGAAAGTTGAATCCTCCATTTGTTAAATAGACATGTGAACTCACGCATTTACAAAAGATGAAAGAAAAAATAAATAAATAAATAAAAGACAAACCATCATTTCCTTAAAACAACATGTTCTTCGTTTTTTCTATTTAAATCAACAATTGGGCCTTCAAATAAAATTTTTTTAACCTTCTTGCAACTATTAAGGTTGTAAGAAATTAAGAAAATGTATGAATTCTAAATGGTCGATTCAACACATTTGGTGCTCAAAGTTTGAGATAAAGCATAATGTTCAACTTCAACATAAATCTTAGTACCCTATAGGGTTTTTTTAATTTTATGTGCTTATACATTGAAAATAAACCATTAAAGGGTTTCCTTTTTTATTCTTTTTAACTTAGTAAAGAGGGCATATGTTGCCTAGAAATGGATGCCTCAATGGTCTAAAGTCAATTGAGTGGAGGTTTTTTTTTTTTTTTTCCTTAGTCAAATTCGAGAACCCCAAAAACCATAATATTTTAGATCACGTCAATCATCACTCGGTCTCAAATTATTTGGTTTCTGCAGCAATCAAAGCAGAAAAAGTTTGACATCCTCAATTCTAAACAAATCACTAAGTATTATTAAAATCAAATTAACTAGGTAACATTGGTTCGTTGGTTTCTTCGAATGGCCAAGAAACGGCCATGTCCATAGTTGTTCATTTTATAATTTTTAGTGCTGCAACATGTGTCTCAAGCTCATTGAAGTTCCAACAAATTAAAATGATTTTTTTCTTTTTTTTTTTTTTTAGCATCGCCAATATTGTAATATCGAATAGTCGGAATCCCATTACTGATTTAGATCAGCTCATTTTCCTTGACGGAATATTTAAAGGATATATAGATCGTTGGGATGTAGTTGACATAAGAATGTCATAGTGTAAACGTCATCTTAATAAAATGAAAGCAATATAATTTTTTTTGCCCATAAAATAAAAAATGTTGACTATGAAATAATAGTAGTACCATACATATATATAGTCTTCTAGAAATACTTTGATACATACAAAATATAAATAGCTTCAAGCATAAGCAAAAGACAATAACTTTTCATTTTTGTTTTCTTTTTCTTGTTAATAGGTAATAAAAGTATTCTAACCCATGATTAGCTATCGAAATTATTAGACTAATGGCAAGGATTAGGAAGAGGAGGAAAGAAGGGATTGTAGTGATTAGGTTTGATTTGATGTTGTTTGTTGAATTAATTGATTTGATTTAGTAAAAAGCAAGAAAAACAAAGACAAAAATTAAAGCAGCGAAAGAAAGAAATATATACAATTACTACTATATTATTAGTACAAGAGAATATCTACTATAGATTGTGGGCACATGCTATGCTAGCTAGAAAATGCATTGATTCACACGATTTGCAAAGCAATTCCCTCTTCTTTCTTATATATTTCTAATAAATAAATTCCTTTCTCTTCTTCCCTAGCATCCAGGGCAGGATTTGTGACTCCTTGGAATTGCTGATTCCCATTGTCTGTTACCATCCACAGAGAGAGAAGAGAAAAGAAATAAAAAAGAGAACAATTTACAAATCCCTTTCCCAGCAGTTGCAAATCAAGACAACCAGACACCAAATCAACCTCAATCCTATAAAATAAGGGATTCCCCTATTAATATACTGCTTTGCAGTACAATCGGGACTAGTACCCAATCCTCTTAATTAAAGGTTAGCCACTACGTGTCTCTCTGCCTCAAGGATTACACTGCTGTTTTCACACTTTGTGTTTCAATTAATAAAGAGAGGAATCAACCCAGATTCTTCAAAAGATTTTGATCATCCCATCATCATAACTTTACTAATTCTATGACGCCATCTTCTTACCGATCTACAGAAGATTTTGCATTAAAATCTTATATTATATGTACCTTAAAAAACCATTTGCTATATTTAGTTAACACAGTCTTAAAATTTTAGATTTGTTTCGAAATTTCTTCACTTTGACCATATTTGCATGAATGTAGCTGGAAATGAAGGAACAATTTTATACCACAAAGAATAGATCATATACCAAATGCGAGAATGTTAATCCTCTTATCTTGTGTAGATTTTAATTTAAGATTGGGAGAAGTAACGGAAACATCCTTCTATCATTCAAGATTTTGTTACCCTTGTTAGAGGTAAGATAAGTTTAGCCGTTAAATTCTAAGAGAAGTTTCATTAATCTTGGATTTCTTTCTATATTTTTTCTAATACTCCTTCCGTCCTTTTTAGCTAAGACTTTTGTCGTAGTTTATCTGTGTCATTACCAAATTAAGAGTATATTAATTATTATTTTTTCACAAATTACAACATAAAAAATTTTTAAATTTGATTACTCATTAATAAAGAGAAACAGACCCTTTGATGGTAAGATAGAAAATGTTGATTAATTAATTGAATTTTTTTTTCTTTAAAATTTATGTAATACGTTAAATAAGATAGATAAAAAGGAACGGATAGAATAAAAGACATGATAAGATAAATCGAATTCAAACTAGTAATTATTTGATAAACATATTTCTAATTAATTAAGTCAACCATCTTGTTACTGTGTGTTTGGGCATTTTGACTAAATCTTGAATTCATTGAAACACATTATATACATCAAATCTGCATAATATATACCAACATTGTTGTGATATATGCTTTCACGATTCACGATAGCTATTGATTATGATTTCTTTTACAATTATTACGTGTACAAAAGGTTACAAATCAAGTGGAGTAGAAAAATAAAAAGGGATATATGAATTGAACTTGGAGAAGCCAAAACCAAAAGAAGTTACCCTCCCCCCCACCACCCCCGGCCAAAAAAAAAAAAAGTATGTATTTGTTTAGCATTTTAGCATGATATAACTTTAATGTACGGTATCTTTCGCACTCCAAGAACTGATTCGGTTTTTGCTTTCTATTAGAATCTCCATAGTAAGGGGCACGCTTTCTATTTTGCTTATTTTTCTTGAGGAATTAATTATAATTAAAAGAATGTTGTAGTGAAAAAGTTCTGCATGAAATCGTGCCATTGTTGGAACACTTTTTTAGATTCTTTTAAGTACAACACAAAGTTTTTTCTTTTTTTTTTTTTTTATGGACCTAAGCCTTGAGGTTGGAAGCACCATTCTCACTAGGTTTGATGTTGGTTCCCATCTATTCATCGAACCTTGTCTATTGATGCTTGAACCTCTAGCATAGGTGAGATCAATATAAATATTAAATGAAATCAGAAATATGAGATCGAGAGGAAAATAATATAAAAGAATATGCTATATAATAATATTATTTAAAAAAATACATGAAGGGATGAAACATAAAATTTAAAGAAACTCTTTTAAAAAATTTTCAATTTTTCTAATGCAATTCACTATTTTCCTAGTTCCATCTCGGATTAGATTGGTTCTGACATTCGTAAAAACATTTTTTTTGAGTTATGAATTCTTTTAGATTAAAAAAATAGTTTAATACAATTTCCGTGTTATATTTATTTATTTATTTATATTTGTTTGAACGATAACTTAAAAAACACAAACAAACTAAACCCTAAACTAATATAATTGTTTCATAGTCATTACCTCACAGAATTGGTTAGACTTCAAATCCAAAAAATTGAGCTACTGCCGTCTCATGTATCAACTTCGCGTGGACATCAGGACATGGGTTTACAAATGAAAAAATCTTTGTCAAATCACAAAGAATGGTCAGAAAGCAGACGCTTGCATTGATGATCGTGAAGTTACAGAGACCCAGAAAACACAGTCGAGCATGCATGTAAAATTCTGTGATGATCAAATCAGTGATAAGCTGTTTTGGTGGATCGGACTTCGGTGGTCAAGAAGAAGATAATGAAAGGATGATGAGGAACGATCATGGTCTGAAAAGCATGAGCTGGTAAGATTTTCACCATGTCAGGCCAGCTTCTCCAGCATGTGCTTTAAAGGAGAAGAAAGTCATAGTATATGTTGTTGGAAACAATCAAAGATTATACTAATATTTCAGTGCTTCTGTATTCAGCAGGACGTGGCAAGATTTTGGAGGGCTCATTTCATATTTGGTGGTTGATAACTTTAAAGCCGTATTTTTTGTAAATATTCCTTTCGATTTGAAGCTTCAAAGACCCTGTTGTTTGCCCTGTGTATAGGGGGGGGTTTTTTTTTTTTGTTAATTACTTGAAATAAATTAATTTCTTTTAAAGCCAAAATCTAATTCTGTTGCATGCCTTTTTATTCTACTCTTTTGATTTTGGATCGTTCAAGAAAAATTTAAGTAATTCTAAAAAATTTCCTGAAAACTAAATGATCAGACTAATCATTTCATTATTTAGTAGTATTTTATGCTTTGCTAAAGCTACTTCCACCATTATCATAAGTGTCACTTTTGGAGAATATGCATAGTTTAAGAAATTTCTAATATTTATAAAATTTAAGAGAAAAATTGAATTACTCTTATTAAAAATTATCTAGTTGGTTTGAAAACTAAAATAATTTAATAGAATAACAAATAAAAATTGTATAGTTAAAAAAAGATATTTTACAAAATAGCAATATTATAGATAAAAGTTTACTAAAAATGATACTTATTTAAAAATACTAAGCATAATTTAGATGGAATTTCACTTTCTAAATTTCTCTTCTGATTGATATTTTATTCAAATATGATATCATTTTAACCCTTAATCACGAACCAAACTTCAAAGGCTGCTTTATTTATTTCTGTGCCTAGCAAGTTAGATCTCTCCCCTAAGGGAAATGATTGAACGGCCTAATTGTGACAGCAATTTGGTCCACCATGTTTCAGGAAATTTATCCATTCACATATTTTAATTCATTTAACATTGTCCTACTAATAATAGATATCAAATCACTAAACTCTAATTAATACAAATAACACTTTTTTTTTTTTTTGACACTACACAAATCGAGTTTACTTTTCTTAAATTATAAGTTAAATATTTTACTATTTAGCAATTGACCCGAGTACAACAACTAATAATTAGATTTTGAGCTTAGAATATATTTCTTAGCATGATGCCAATATCATAATCATAATTTTAGTTAAGGATATAAACAAGTAGGGCCCTTGTTAGTTAACAAATCGAATGATTAATTCTGCTTTAATTACATTAGGGCTCACCTGTACCTGAGGCAAGAATGATGTGGAAATAATATGAATTTGGGAAATCATGGTACAAACTCAAATCCTTTCAAGTTCACCATTTTTAATAAAATAAGATGTTTCATTGAATTCTGAGAAGATCAGTCCCTTTCAAAGGTACTGGTCCATATGAACAATTTTATGCTTAGGAATTAGAATGGTACAAAAAACAAATTGTAAAATTGTGCAGATAATCCATAAATAAAATAAGGACTAATTAAGAAATATGACAATTAAGTATTAACAACCTCATCAAGACATCAAGAAAAAAACCCCAGGAAAAGACAACCTCAAACTCTTACGTATAGTACTTTCTCTTCTTGTTGTTGATTCGGAGGAAACTTCAGTTTAGACATATAAGAGTAGTCTGCAATATTTGCATGAAAATCCAAGCAAAAGTTGATAAAATTTATTCTTTTTCTTACAAGAACATGAGACATGGTGGAACATGTGGGTACTATATTCAATTGCTTTGCGTGATAACTAATTCAAGAAGCTTTTTATTTAGTCTGCATGATTGAGTCTCAGCACCTTACGGATTCCTAGATCGCTTTAGGTACCATTGCTCAGCCTCAGAGACATAAAATATTGGCCTTGTGAATCCATGTTTTGCCATTGCAGAAGATCCCCTTCCTCCTAAAACTAGCACACAAGAACAAATTTAAATAATTTCTATCTCAACTAGTCTTCTTTGCCGATCATATTATATGGTTTAAGTATGTTTTATACAACTGGAAATGGGACCTTGGAAACCACCATGAAAGTCCTGATCCACGTGTGAAGATGCTGAATAGTTCAACACTCGGTCTCTTTTGATAGTCATCAAGTTCTTGAAGGGAAAAAAACAAAACCCTAAAAGGTCCCCACACATTTTACTATGAGATTGGCATTATTAATGCATTTGGTCTCCTTTGTCTCCTGCTCCTTGGAAAATATCACTCTTAATAACCAACATCCGCAGTGGTCCAGAGATCTATCTTGGATTTGATTTCATGTCTAATGGGACTTCATATTACTCTATGAATTCATTAGCAGGAGCTTGCACAAAATTTCAGAGATGAATTGAGCTTTTAAAGGGTTCAACAAAAGCTGCATTTCATAGGTGTTGACCTTAATAAAGCTCCAACATTGTCTCTCTGGAAAGCCTGCAATCACACATCGAGGAAGAGGGATATCTATATTTTGCTTCAAGTGGTGTTCATAAAGGTGCTTTACTTCAAATTGCTGTAGTTTGATTAAATTTGGGCAGGCAGCATCAGTAAAGAAGTTTCGATCCTTTGCAAACATTATTGGGGTGCTTTTAAGGATCGATGTCTACTTGAATAATTATAGTCTAAGGAGTGATGGACATATTATTTGTTTTATTATCCTCCATGCATATTTTATGAAAATTTATGTTATCTGATGATGAAATCTATGGAATGATATATGCAGCTTTCTATACCTGCTTACAAGATTTGATGTTCTTGCCAACTTGCTTCAAAGTAGGACAGCAGACACATGAAAACTTACAAAGCCTGATCTTATGTATGATGACGGTTGAAGGTTTGAAGAATCTGACCATTTCTAATGGATACTGTATTGGGCTGCATCATTCAATGTTTTGAAATTCAAATTCATTTAGCTTGTTACAATGATATTTTAAGCAACAAGCTCCGTGAACTTAATTCATTCTAAACTATAAGTAATAAACTCTTGCTTGATTGGGAGACATTGATTGCATCGTTTTTTTTATTATAAGTATTCGTCTTGAATAACTTGGACTGAGTATTAAAAATATTAAAATATTACTTATAATAAATATTATAAAATATTAAAATACAATTAAGAGTTTATTACTCAGTCCAAATAGCACAAATAAAAAAAAACATATGCACAAATAAAAAAAAAAAATCAAGTACAACTAGCAAAGTGGCATTCAAAGAAAATTTAATTAAGTCTGCATTATGCCTTGGGCTTTGGCACTCACCCTCTTTTGGTCTTAGCTTCTGCCTCATTTCTAATAGTTTGGAAAGGATGGAACTGAGGAGAAACAATTAGAAACTACCTTGATAAACTTTGTAAGGGCAAACAACAAATGGGTAATTAAGGGGTTTTAAAAAGTAGGTCAAATCTAATTAAGATTCTTGATAGATTAACAAGAATGACCATAATATTATAACAATGTAATCTAGTAAATACTACACATATACAATATCAACTCATTTGAAAACTTGACCAAAATAATAATTTATAACTATTGTTTGGAGTAAGAAAAACTTCCACAATGATACATATGGTGTGAGTGTATATCTCTCTCTGTGTGTGTTTAATATATATATTTTCCTGCTATGATATGGGCCGGGGTAGACGGAAAGTGTCAAATAGAATGTGCTTGAGGGTGTGAAGAGAATGCCATTTTAGAATTTTCTTTTCAATACTCTAAGGTGATTGCACTTAAGTAATTTTTATATTACGACCTTATGAAATTAAGCTGAGATGGCTGGTTTTCATAATCATTTCTCTTACGTACATTTACCAAGCGAAATATGAAATAAAATGAAGAATTTAATAGATCAAATTCTCATGTAGGGCAATTAGTGTTATGAAATAAATGGAGAATTTAATAGATCTAATTCTCTCGTCGGGCACAATTAGTGTTTTTAGTTTTCAAACTTTTTAAAGAATATAATTTTTTATTTTTTTAAATAATTATATTCACCGATAATTTTCAATCTTTTGGAATTTACGATTGGATTATTTTCAATTCTATTCTTTAAAAGTTGAAATTTTTGCATCAAATCCCTCCTTTTGTGAAACTCTCTTATCATTCAAAATACATCTTATTACTTTTCTAACAATTAAGAGAAAATCAAGTGTTACTTAAGGATTTGACTTAAAATATTTAAAATATGGGGGTTTGAACAGTAAATTATTGTAGCTTAAAAAAAAAAAAAAGAAAGAAAGAAAGGAAATATGAATGGTCAATTTTGATTATGCTTTGCCTTTTTTGCTTGTAATTTGCATAAATTTGTTCCTAATTTCTTAAGTAACAAAACATTTTAATTTATTATCCAGACCTCCGTATTTTTAAAATTTTTCAGTACGATCAGTTATAAAAAGTAACAAAATAGTATGATTGAAATTAAAATTAAATTTTGAATGATAAAATAGAATGTTTTCAAAAAGAGAGGTATCATTACAAAAATCCAAACTTTTGAAGGACAAAATTAAAAAACACTTTTGATGACATTTTTACCATTTTTTAAAGGGAAAATAATTTTATATTATACCATCTTCAGCCTTTAGTTTTGTGGGTTATAACGGTAAAGACAATTTTACCCTTTCAAAATATCTGTAAAATGAATTTTTGATAGGTAAAATTACCTTTACAGTAATTTACACCCTTCACTTTGACCAACTTTGACTTTTCAATTTTAGTAGTATATATAATTATAAAAATACTTTTACCCTTTCAAGATATGGTACAATGACCTCTAGAACTATTTTGGGACTCTAAAAAAAATCTTAAAATGAAAATAAATAAAAAAGAAATTTGAATATTAGAAAAATATAATATAAAAATCTGATAATCAAAATAAGTAATTACCTTCCCAACTGGTCATAAGATGTGGACAAATTATTCATTTTTCTATTATATAGCCCTTGATCGAAACCTTAAAATATACATGAAATTGATTAATTGATTGACTTCTTTGTGGTCGGCAGCAAGCCTTAATATTTCAAAATGCAACAAAATATTAAACGACGATTTTTTTTAAGTTTCATCACAATTCACGTGAAGACCTCTCCACACACCCCTCCCCCACAAGCAGATTCAAATAAATAAATAATATAAATATAAATATATATATATATATATATATATAATTTTCTGAAAAAAATCGACACATAAAAGAATGAAAATTGTGGGTCCCTTAAGAAAATAAGTCTATACTTGGGAAGAACTCTTCTCAATCCAAATTAAAATTCTAATTTAAATAATTATTATTTTTCAAAAATTATTAAATACTCACAACGTATTATATTTTTTCTTTTATTAATAATTAAAATTTATATTTATTTCATATTTAATAATATTTTATTAAATTTTAAAAATTTATATCAATTTAATTCTTACAAAAATACAGGGGCTGGGGAATGCGTGGACTTGTATAAAAGAAGACCTGGAAATGAGCTTGGCCAGTCATTTCCTTAAAATGGGACACTTTAAAACATTGAATCGCCCAAACAAGGCTGACGGCCCAATGTGCTTGCCACCGAATATGATCCGGTCGAAATTACAGTATACCAAAGCTGCGTTCTTAGTCAGGCCCAATAATAGTCAATGTGATAGTGACTATTTTCCATTCTCAGTTCCCTATACAAAATTATACCACACTTAAAAAAAAAAAATTGTGCTAGTAAAAATTGCTTTCCAATTTAAATTTAAAATAATATTAATTTAAATAATTTTTATTTTTTAAAAACTATCATATATTTACAACACATCATAATTTCTTTTTTCTTCATAATAATTAGACTTCATATTTAATAATATTTTATAAAATTTTAACAAACTCTTCTTAATCAAATTCTTATCCAAATACAGCCAAGTAAAAAAGAAAGATTTATAAAGTATTAAGACGGTAGGTGGGAACCAATTCCCATATCAAATCAAAATAATTTTAATTTAAAACAATAATAAGTTAAATTGTTATGAATTATTGGAATCTCCATTAATTAGTGGAGGCTCCACTAATTATGGATTTATGTGAATTATTAGAAGATTTTTATGGATGTCCACCATTTAGTGGAGACACCATTAATTGAAGATGATGTATGCCATGATGTATTTCACTAATTAGAGCTCTATAAATAGAGCTATTCTCTAAGCTTGTAATACACCATCATTTTGTGAAAGAAAGATTAGTGAAAGAAAGATTAGAGAAAGAATTGTGAGAGAAAGAAAGAGAGAAGTTTGAAGAGAAATTCTTGTGCAAAGAATAGTTAGAATTTTTTTAGTGTGTAGTGTGTAGATTTTATTCTAACACTACCCTAATTTTATAACATAAATAATTTTATTTTTAAAAAATTATCATATATTCACATCCCATCATAATCAATCTCTTTAGCTTAGCTTAAACTTCATATCTACTCTACATATTTAATTATTTTTTTATAATATTTACTATTTCTATCTCAATCCAATTCATATTTAAGTACAACCTAAATATATTTAAATTTTAAGTTTAAATAACTTTATCTTACTTAAAATTTAAAATTTATAAAAAAAATTTAATTAATTAAATCTTAATAAAAATTTTATTTAATATACTTAATTAGTTAAATATTTAATATTAATTATTATCGAACATAATTAATCAAATAAATATAATTAATTAATTTTAAATATTTAATTAAATTATCAAACGGATTTTAATCTAATATTTGTATCGATTAATTTAAGTAAATTAAACCTTAATCAATAATTTAATAAACTTAATAGTAGTAAAAGAAATAATTCTCCGCCTCTTTTCTCCGTATCATATTTATGTGCTGGAAATGTAATTATGATCTTACGAGATGCAATAAAAGACAGTTTACTTGGGGGAAAAAGAATGGGACAAGTCTGTGGTTTAACGGAGTGCAGGGTGGAGCGTCCAGTATGAAGGTGATGGCGATGAGATAAGGATTTAAAGCCGCACCTTTCGTTTCCCTCTTTTTTTTTTCACCTCACTACTAAAGCCATACTCACAACAACCAAGAGGGACCTCATATGTTATAGCAGTGAGCTTCATACTTCAATGAGATAAAGAATGTCTGTGTTGGGTTTATTCAAGATTAGAATTTTGTAGAATTTGAGGACATATACTAATTAAAAAGGTTTGGTTTCTGACTTGGTTGATTGTTTGAAGCCATGGTATTATTAGATTGTTGTTCTTAGCTGGTAAAATTTAGTTTCTTGATGATGGGCTTTTGTTAATTTGCAAGAAGTTCTGCTGTTTCCCTGTTTCTTTTCCTCCATTGAGTTAATTCCTCTTTGTTTTGCGCAATTCTTCTTGTTGAATGCTGAATTGAAGCTCATGTCATTTAATTTTGCGGAGCTTGAAGCTTATGTTAGTCTCTTTGATGTCAACTGAATTGTTCGACAAAGCGTTTCTAAACTCTGTTTCAGTCGATAAATGAGAAGCTGTAATTTTTATAGCTGCATCACCCATTAAAAATTGTTGGCTCTGGTAGCCTAAGGTCTTTCGGATGAACTTTTGGAACTTGATTGGGCTAAGAACCTGAGAAACTAGGATAAGTGGGAAAGCTTGGAATATTGAAGAATTTAGTTTATTATTTGCTTCTGAAACTTGTGGTGATGCTGACATAAATTAATAAGAACAAATTACATTATCAAACATCTGTCAAAAGTGCCAAACTTTCAGAGCAGTTGTTCATTTTTGTTAGTCTTACAGAACTATATTAACCATGAAGCAGTTGATGAAGTTTTCAGAAAGCATGGATGCCATGTTTGGCTGTATGAATGAAATTGACTTGAGTACTGTCTGATATACAAATGATCAAGGATTGATACTTAAGGGTTTTTGTATGGGTTCAGGTGTATGCCAGGAGAGCTGGGGGAGAGGAGAATGGACTTCAGTTGTTAAATGTTTAGCTATTTAAATGCCATCCCCCTTTTATGTGAAATGTTTCCATACTAACACCAAATGTGTTATTTCATTTTAAGGGAACGTTGAGATTTCTGATATTGAAAAGATGTGGTTGTGGAGCAAAATGAATGTTTCTTTCCTGTTTTCTGCAATCAGTGTCCTGGAAAATTAAAACTGCTGTGTTTTTGCAGGTGAAGAGCATTTGAGAAGTTATTTGATTGGCAATTTTTTCCCAGTTTTCTATTTCAAGGGAATATGACACCAGTTCTTCCAAGTTCAATTAGCAGTAATTTAGTTACTCCAGGAAATGCTTTCATAGCCAGAAAGGATAATTTTCTTACCAAATGCACTGTGTTACGGAAATCTAGGAAACAATTTCTGCCTTCCCAAAGACATACAATACCTTTGTCCACATCTATTAGATTATTTCCACAATTTAGGATTGGATGTGCATTACAACCCAAATTAAGGACCTACATAGTATCAGCAACTGGGAGTGATGTAGCGGTAGAAGAGACAGATTCACCTGTTGCAAGTGAACATTCTGGTGAAATATCCGAAACTCAATCAGATGCTGTTGAAACAAATGAAGATTCCTCCATCAATTCAGATGCAAGCCTTACCCCTGCTCGAGCTAAACGTTCAAAACCCATTAGAAAGAGTGATATGCCTCCTGTAAATAATGACCATCTGATTCCTGGTGCAACTTTTACTGGAAAAGTAAGATCAATCCAGCCATTTGGTGCTTTTGTTGATTTTGGAGCTTTCACAGATGGCCTTGTGCATGTTTCTAGGTTGAGTGATAGCTATGTGAAGGATGTTACTGATGTTGTTTCTATTGGACAAGAGGTAACAGTAAGGTTAGTTGAAGCAAACACTGAAACAGGGCGAATATCTCTCACAATGCGTGAAAGTGATAATACTAGCAGGCTGCAGCAGCAGAAAGATGCCACAGTTGGCAGTGATAAATCCAGAGCCCCGAGAAGGAGCTCTTCTAGGCCCAACCAGAGGAGAGATGAGGTGAAGAAAAGCTCCAGGTTTGTGAAGGGTCAAGAAATTGAGGGCACTGTTAAAAATTTAACCAGATCTGGTGCATTCATATCTCTACCTGAAGGGGAAGAGGGCTTCCTGCCCCAATCGGAGGAAGCGGATGAAGGTTTTGGTAGCATAATGGGAGAATCTTCTCTGCAAGCTGGACAAGAGGTAAAAGTTCGTGTGCTGCGCATCAATAGAGGACAGATAACACTGACCATGAAACGGGAAGAAGATACTGGAGAGTTGGACTCAGCGCTTAGCCAGGGTGTTGTCCATGCAGCGACTAACCCCTTTGTCTTGGCTTTCCGCAGTAATAAAGAAATATCTTCATTTTTGGAGGAACAGGAGAAAGAAGAGAAACCTACAGAAAAATCAGAAGGTTTGCAGGATACAAATGCCACATTTGATGTAGTGGATACTGCAGAAAGTGTAGACAAGGATGGAGACCAAGAAACCATAAGTTCGGATTCTTCAGAGGCTGCAGATACCACAGTTGATAGCATGGAGGAACAGTTGGAAGCAGCTTCTGAGATAGTGTCTCCCGAAGGTAGCACATTAATTGGCAAATCAGAGGATGTTGATAATGATGAAAGTGTGGAAAAGGCTGAAGACCAAGAAACGGTAGTTTCTGATTTTTTGGAGGCCGTGGATAATGCAATTGATAGCATGGAGGAACAGTTGGAAGCAGCTTCTGAGACATTGTCACCTGAAGGTAGCACATTCATCGACAAAGCGGAGGATGTTGAAAAGTCCCGGTTATCTGGAGAAATTAATGATCAAACCTTGTCATCAGAAACCCCGGTTGCTGAGGAACAAAGTGCGACAAAAGGTACATAATCTGGTTCTTTGCCCTTTGTTGAAGCATTCTTCCATTTGCATCCAAGCAGGTTCTGAGCATGATATATTTTACTCCAAAGATTTCTGCAAACACTTTTCCTAGTACATGGTATCAATCTGACATCTTAGTGGTGGCATTTAGTGTAAATAGTTTCACAATATCTCACCTATAGTTTTGGAGGAAGAGATGTAATGTAGACATTGTAGAATAATTAACAATTTTTGGTCATGTAGCAATAGTAGTTTTCTCACTGTCCCCTCTTGTTTTTTCGGTGTAGAGCATCTGCCCCTTCTTTTCTTCAATTCCTTCATATCTTGTTTATTGATTATTACCAAACCAAATCTCTATCATGTAAAATCTTCAAATATTGGCTCCTTTTGGCTGGACTTCAGATATTTTGTTAGAGAATATATCAGCCAAAAACATTTTCCAAATGTAATTTCATTAGAACCTTTGTTGTATTTGGATATAACTTAGCAAATTATTTTACAAAATTTATTTTCATTGTTTTTTTGGTTCGAGTTTCGGTCGTCCATATAATATTTTTATTGATTTAGAGTAAGGGTAATGCAAGCATATGAATTAATTGAGGCAAATGTTAGATTGAAAAATAAACTGTCAACCAACTAAGTAGATTAAGACAACAAGAACATTTGTTCAAATAGGTATAAAAGTGTGGGTTCTGCTTCAGTGGTTTTGGGAGCATCCGAGGGGTGAAGTGAACTGCTTAGTAAACGTATGTTGTTAAAAACCACTATCTGCGTAAGTGCTGGGATGATACTGTTGAATACTTCAGAAAATAATTTACCCTCTTAAGTTCCATATTCTTTTCCCAGTGCAAGGAAAGAAATCAGGAATGTGTTTGGATTTCACTGAAAGTATGAAAAATATTTTCCTCGAAATTCTTTATGCCAAATCAATCAGATTCCAATTAATAGTTCTTGAGAAATGAAATGCTAATATGTTTTCTCTATTTCCTTTAAACACCTAATAATATGGGCCTTCCGTACAAAGATTTTTCTTTCATGATTTTGACTCGATGTATTCAGAAACTGATGCTGCTGAAGAAGTTGCCAAGAGCAAAATTGAAAACGCTATTGTGGATGATCAAGTGCAACTCCAGAACTCTGATTCACAAAGTGAAAATTCTTCTACCCCAACAGTTGAAGAGAAAGAGGGAGAACCTGTGGTAACTGGAGATGTTTTAAGCTCAAGCGAGCAAGATGGTGCTCCTAAACTGGACGAGGCCACTAGTAAAGGTTAAGATCTTTCTTATTTCTGTTGGGATCTGCATGTTTAGGTGCATCCTGAAATACTTGAATTATTGCATTAATAAAGCAATCAATTTCGATACCTTTCTCATTTCAAGACAATTGTGAAATCTAAGGCATGATGCATCCTTGCAACCCATGTTAAACAAGAAAGTTGAAAAAGGTCTTAAGGGGTTTTCCTTTTCCTAGATTTTTTATTTTTCTTTAATGTGATTCTCTGACCTTAAGCTTTTCTATTCAGAAGCTGAGGTTGGTGAAGCCTTTCAGAATCAGATTGACCAAATCATAGACAACAATGGAGCACAGGCTGAGAATCCTGCAGATGGAACTTCTGCTGCTGATTCTGTTGTTCAGGAAGAGGTGGGACCTGATTTGGAAAAGAAGAAAATTGTTGCAGATTCAAGTGCGCAAACTGCTGGTCCTCCAATAAAGGAAACAACTGCTAAAGGTCAATGTACTTGCTGTTTATATTAATTGAGACTGAAACTTATTTCTGCCCTTTGTTTTAAGGCATTCAAATTGCAATCTATCCAGTTTCTATCACAAATAAATGTATATTTGGAGAAGAAAAACTCCTTGATTAACCTGTCAGAAGTGTGAAATTGTTCTGATTAGGTTGATTTCCTGTAGTTTCTAGTGGCTTGAATATTTTCTGGAATTTTTATTTGGATTTGCTATTACAATTTTTCTTTTGATTAACTATTGCACTTTTTTTTTTCCACAAAGAATTTCAAAGGGGAATACTCTTTGATTGGCTCCTATCCTGACAAATCTCTCTGCCAGAGCTCATAGAATGATCAATCCAACTATTTGCTTTTGGCACTTGCACTAAAATAAAGAGGGATTTTTATGAACCCAACTATCAGTTCTCATTGTAGCATCTGGGTGAAGTTTATGCAGTGATGAATTCCTTGCTTCCTAGCCAGTGTTACTTCTCTCCATTTCATAGCTTGATGCAGCAGCATTTTTTTCCCCCCTGGCTGTCTATCCTGGAAATACTAAGATCTTCTTGTATGAATTCCAGCTGCTATATCACCAGCCCTTGTGAAGCAGTTGCGTGAAGAAACTGGAGCAGGTATGATGGATTGCAAGAAAGCACTCTCAGAAACTGGAGGAGACATTGTTAAAGCTCAGGAGTACCTCAGAAAGAAAGGGTTAGCAAGTGCAGATAAGAAAGCCAGCAGGACAACAGCTGAAGGAAGAATTGGGTCATATATTCATGATAGCAGGATTGGAGTCTTGATAGAGGTGAACTGCGAAACTGATTTTGTATCTCGGGGTGACATCTTTAAGGAACTTATTGACGACTTAGCCATGCAAGTAGCTGCATGCCCTCAAGTGCAATATCTTGTTACAGAAGATGTTCCCCAAGAGATTGTCGATAAAGAAAGAGAAATTGAAGCGCAGAAGGAAGATCTATTATCAAAACCAGAGCAGATCAGGTCGAAGATTGTCGATGGACGAATTCAAAAGAGACTTGCGGAGCTGGCCTTATTGGAGCAACCTTTCATTAAAAATGACAAAATGGTGGTGAAAGACTGGGTGAAGCAGACTATCGCAACAATTGGAGAAAATATAAAAGTCAGGAGATTTGTGCGGTATAACCTTGGAGAAGGTTTGGAGAAGAAAAACCAAGATTTTGCTGCAGAGGTTGCTGCTCAAGCCGCGGCCAAACCCACTGCATCAGTAAAAGAACAATCCGCTCCTACTGAAGCCAAGGAAGCTGTTGAGAAGTAAGTAGCTGCTTTTTGCTGAACTATTCTGTAGTCGATGTAGGCAGAATATATTACTTGAAATTGGTTGGTCACCTTTAAGGCTTACTACAAACTAATTCTTGGTCATAAACTGTCAAAATTTGATGGGGCCCTTTATCAAGTTATTAATTATTTCTAAAAGCTTTCCATCTTTTTTTCCCCAAACCAAATCCCCTTGAATTTCCGGATGTGAAGCGTTGCATGCCGTTTACATATTCTTTCCAAGTAATTCCATTCTAGATAATCACAATGTAATATTTCAATAAGCAACAACTTCAATGCTTATATTGCTGCTGTTTTACAGGACTACCAAGGTAACAGTTTCAGCTGCACTGGTTAAACAGTTGCGAGAAGAAACGGGAGCAGGCATGATGGACTGTAAGAAAGCTCTTACAGAAACTGGAGGAGACCTTGAGAAGGCACAGGAATATCTGAGGAAGAAAGGCCTGTCCACTGCTGACAAGAAATCCAGCCGGCTTGCAGCAGAAGGCAGAATTGGGTCCTATATTCATGATGCCCGCATTGGATGCCTACTCGAAGTTAACTGTGAAACTGATTTCGTAGGCAGAAGTGAAAATTTTAAGGAACTTGTTGATGATCTAGCGATGCAAGTTGTGGCCTGCCCACAAGTACAGTGTGTATCCATTGAAGACATTCCGGCAAGCATTGTCAATAAGGAAAAGGAGTTGGAGATGCAGAGAGAAGACCTGCAGTCAAAACCTGAGAATATAAGAGAGAAAATAATTGAGGGAAGGATCTCAAAGAGGCTTGGAGAACTTGCTCTTCTCGAGCAGCCTTTCATTAAGGATGACAGTATTTTGGTGAAGGACCTGGTAAAGCAAACTGTTGCTGCTCTTGGGGAAAACATAAAAGTTCGGAGGTTTGTTCGATTTACTCTTGGCGAGGTCAGTGAGTGAAAGAAACATGGAGAATCAACAGATGTAGTAAAAGAGTAACAAGACTTGAGGGATGAGTTCGACCTGGTTGTGGAGATCTTTTAAGGGTTGCACTGGGGAAGATATAAAGTGAAATTGGTTTTGAGGCTCAAATATCCAAGTGTGATTCTTTTTGCTGTGACCAAAATCATAGTCCTTATTTCTTTTCTTTCTTCTCCCCCTTGCCGCACTTTTGGCTATTACAGCTAGTTTTATCTGTTGTATTGTTCTCGAAAGTTCCCCTTGTAGGTATTAGTTATTTCCTGAGAGACAAATAGAGAAGCATCTTAGTCTGAGTTTACATGAGCAAATGTTCAAGGAATTTTTGTACATCATTCTTTCGGATCATTAATTTTGATTTAGCACATTGAAGTTGGCTTATGGTATCTGCTACCTATTGTCTACTCTGGTTCATTTACTGCTATTGTATCTATCACTCTAGTTCTTTCATATTACACTATTAAGTTTCTTTTATCACTTTGAAGGTTAGACGAGCAGAAGGATAGAACATTTCAAGATTCATGATTCATCCATTACTTCTGGTTATGAATCGTTTTCTTCACCCAATTCCAAGTTTGGAAGAGGAGCATAAGATATAAAACATGAAGAAACCGAAATTCGCCTCCTTATTTGATGAAACCAATCCGATGAATACTAAATTGCAATACCACAGCACGAATGTTAATTTAGCCATTAAAATCGGTTGATGTCCATACGAACTTGCAATGCAATGATTCAGTGACCTGAAAACATACCAAAACCTGCTTCCATCAAGCAATTCAGACAATTATACATGATACAGCAAATGATTCCACATCTATTAACATATTCCTTCATGGGCAATATCTATACTGTATGTTCTGCAAGATCCCCCACCACCAAAAAAAAAATGTAGAGAATGCTAAGTTCCCTTTTCTTGGCTTTTTTTAGGAACAAACCGCCACAGGTCCACAGCAATATCAACCTCCTTTTTCTTATGAAACTTGTACAACTGTGGCAGGTCATACCGAAGCTGAGATAGGAAAAAATGAGTTTACAATTTATGCTAACTTTGGCGAGGAAGGGGGGGAAAAAAGACACAAAACAAATCTCTCAACACCAAAACAAAAACAACAAATATAACAGCAGAAGCACTCGACCTTGAGCAAAAGGAAGGATCAACAAGAGATAACATTGCAAGTAAAAAACTGCAATGATGGGAGACAAAATCTGATGTACCTCACATAAAATTTCAGCACTGCTAGCATTATAGTCACGCAAGGCTGCTCTTCTCACGTGCTGTTAAGAAGCAAAGAAAAGGGAAAAAAACATGAGTTAAATGATGTATGATCTTGAGATGAAAATCACGTGAACCAGAATTAA
The DNA here is from genome assembly GCA_026120185.1 of Voacanga thouarsii. Lineage (NCBI taxonomy): Eukaryota > Viridiplantae > Streptophyta > Magnoliopsida > Gentianales > Apocynaceae > Voacanga > Voacanga thouarsii. Next base: position 776,835 of record JANUWF010001217.1, on the reverse strand, counting down.
CAAATTTTGTTATAGAAACAAGAGTTATTGGAGGTCAGTGTCATCAAACAAAGTGGGTGACAATAAAAACGGTGGAGCCAAAGAGTGCAAAAGAGGGGTCTACATAACAGCAAAACAAAAAATTTTCAATAGGCAGAACAGCTATGAGCTCTTTATAGTCCATAGGATACTTCTAGAATGTTGCCTACACACACAAAGAGCCTGAAATTAAACTAGTGAAGTAATTCTGCAGAGTAATAAAAGAGGATAAAAACAAAAAAAAAAATCAAAATTCCCCACCCCAGAAGAGAGAGAGAGAGAGAGAGAGAGAGGAAGAAGAAGAAGAACACCAAGTGTCTGCAGCTCAAATCATTTTAGATGTCCCGTGTCCAAGATCAGTACTCATTCACAAATTTTTCATCAGTTACCTTTCAGGAAACCTTAATCCCCCATGCACAATTGACAAGAGACTATGGCACAGAAGGTGTGAACAATAGAGCAGCAGTAACTATCCCTCATGCAAGTATTTTCAGAAAATAGCCTCCTAAGACGAATAACAAAATCCAAAGGTATCCTAGAACAGAAAACCATAATCAGCGACGGAAAAACTCAATTTCCCCCTAGACAATAAATTCATTCCTCTTGATAAAATGTTATCAGACAAAAATCATTTGTTACTAAGTCTATTGGTAATCAATCCCCTTTAACTTTCTGTCACCAACTGCAAAAAACAGTCACCCTCATATCACAACAAACAAGCTGACTGTTGATTTAAACTGTTTCCACATACATAATCACAAACTTTCCATTACAAATTATGACAAATAGAAAATAGAGGGGCACTTCACACTCACATCTCTTGTTGAAGTCTTATGCAAGGAATAAACTGCTCCAGAAGCAACCTGAGACAATGAGAAACTCAGAGAACTAGAACTAGTTGAAGCAAGCAAAAAATATGCGTCACCATGACGAAAAAGAAAAACAGTCCTTCAACCTTCAAAGCCATAAAGAGAAAGTCCATGTCTGCCCCTTTCCTCCTGGTTCCAAAAGGAGGATTCATGACAATGGTATCAATAATTTGGCCTACACAAAAGGAAAGAACGGAAACAGTTTGTTATTTCTCTTCTAATTGCTATATATGGACATATATAAACAAAGATAGTTACTGTTAATACTTCTAATGGAGGATTCATCACAACAGTATCAACAATTTGGCATACACAAAGGGCAAGAATGGAAGAAACTACATAAGTTTTCTCATCCTTATACACAAATATAAACACAAAGAAGAAGAGGAATTTTCCAAGATTAACAACTCTATACACGTCAGGTAAAAATCAGTCCCACCAATTGTGCAGAATGGGTAGAAATAGCATGAGCAGTTCCGCACTGATCCTCACAACTGACAACAAGGCCTCAGTAAGGGGCAAATCAGGAGAAAGAGTGTATGATCATTTGCATTTGGGTAAGGACATAAAGAAATGAAGTCTTCCAGCAGGCCACCACCCCAGGAGCCCAAAAAGATACCACATGTCTACAAGGAGCACTATGAAAAGCACAGATCCCAAAGGGAAAAAAAATTCAAAATCATCTCATTGCTATTCAACATCAAGCAGTTTTTTCTCATTGAAGTCTTCACTTCACCCATTTGTAAGATGCTTTTTCCTTTTCCATTTTACTCTAGATAATGCTTTTTTCTCTTCCAAATATTGAACTAAACTATTCGGTTAACCACATGGATATGGCTACCGTTTTCTCCTAGCAACATGTTTAACTTGAAATGAGGGCTTCTTTTTTTAACAATCTGCATACTGCAACAATCCTCAGAACTTCATATCTGTTAATTGCCATCATTAACAGAGCAAGCCTATAAGGTAAATGGAAACAGAACACCCAAGTTCAGATCTTTCTTGGGCTCCATAGTTGCCACAAGAAAGGAGTAAAAGTCATTTCTGAGTATCTTGTCTCCCCGAGAAAATTGGAGATTAGCAAATGGCCATGCAATAATAGTATGATGATCAACACAATTGGGTGGAAACACTATGCCCCCCTCATTCCCAATAATCAAGTCATTCTATGGAGAAATACTCGTGCCAGAATCATGAAAATTCTCAGCAATACACACACAAACAAACAAACAAACATTATATATATATATATATATATATATATATATATATATAGAGAGAGAGAGAGAGAGAGAGAGAGAGAGAGAGAGAAAGAACCTTCCCATCTTAAGTTCTTGACGTCGGATTGAACAAAATCTATGTCTACCTGCATGTACAATTTAAACTTAATGCATGTACAAAATTGATATAAGTGATTATACAATCACTGCAAGGCAATTCAATGCAACCAAAAGACATCCAAAAAAGAATTGCTAAAAGGAAGATAACACGAAACTTCAGCATGGTTTTTGAGCATCATATAAACTCCCATTTCAACCATATGGTACAAAGCATGTCTTTCCCATTTTTCCAGAAGCATATTGGCAAACCACAAGAAACTAAGACACTTGCATATAATATCAGTCAGCACCACCACATTCAAGTAGCGTGCAGGTACCTCAAGGTCATCAGCATTTTCAGATGCAATTTCAAGAGAGTCTGTATCAATATCGATCCCAACTACATGCCTGTCCAAACCAAAAGAGCAGAGTAAATATGCCGCCAAAAAGTTTTCTAGGCCATGCTACAGTACCCCCCAAAAAGGAAAAAACAAACACTAATTTTTATTATGAGCCCAGAACTCCACCTCTTAGAAAGAAGAAACTACAAAACAAACAAGAGAGACATCAAAAGGAGTACTAACTCTGCACCCAATAGAGCAGCTGCGAGGCCTAATGTACCACACCCACAACCAAAGTCGGCCACCACCTTATCAGTCACATCCCCAAATGAATTCTCAGCCTAAAACAGGTACACAAAGGAAAATTAGACACTTCTTAAAACGGAAGGCAGTACAAATTGTTAAATAACACTACAAAGAATAAAACAGCAAGAATCAGGGCAATTTAAGTTGTAAAATGAAAAGGGAATCTGCAAAAGAAGAAAGGCAACAAATGAGAATAAAGAGATTACAGTGAATAGCATACGAGAAGCAATGTGGGACCCCGTTGGATATTGTTCCAATTCAATCTGTAGTGGCAACGGCAGCAGATACCCAATTAATATACAAGCCATATGACAAGTAGAAAAAGCGAAGAAGTAGCAAGATGAATACCTTTGGACTGGAGAATTGTTGAAGAGAACCCAGAAGCCCTTCTAATTGCTTAAGCTTCATCTTCACTAGGGGCACAGCTGGGTTGCTGTCCGTGTGGTTTTTTAACTATTGAGCAGAGAATGGCGGAGAAGGTCCGGAAGGAGAACGAGGAAGAAGAGCGTGCGAGACTAAAGGGTTTTTTTTTTTTTAATAAAAATTTAATTTACTTAGTAAAGAAACCCTGATAAATCTTGTTTTACAGGGTAACTTAATACTATCACAAGCGCTTTAAGGGTGCATTGTTTTTTAATAATTTTACTCCTAATCTTGTGGAAATATAAATTTTTTTAATATTATACGAATCGAAGTCATATATACATAAAAAAAAAAAGGAAAATTAGAATAAAAAAAGATTGGTGCCTTCCCTCATATTAACTTTCAACTAAGAGCTGATTTGCAAAGGAAAGAAAAGAACATATATTAATGGGAAGAGAAGGGATTGTTTATGTTGCTTAGGAATTTATAAAAAAAATATTTTATTGTGTTTAAAAGTTGTGAAAGAAAATGAAAGATATATTATTTTATGCAAATAATATATATATATATAATTCAAAAACAAATATTTAAAAATTATTTAATCATATTTTACTCTCACTTATATTGACTTTAATAGATTCACTCATTTCTCTCCAAGTATGTAGGAAAAAAAAAAAAAACCCTTGTCTTCACTCCATTTAAGACTTCCAAATGAAATCCCTCCATCAAAACCAGCCTCGAGTCCTCTACACTCTAGAAGGAATTGCTCAGGAGTCAGGACCGTTGTTGGTTGGTGCCTATTACTCACTAAGTGATATAGGATTTTAATTCGATTCACACGGGTGCACATGGCCATGACGGACTTGCGGGCTTGGCTTTGCATTGTGTGACCCAATCCTGTCTATTCTATTGTTGGTTATACCGTTTAGCTCACAATCTTCTCCAACCGTCCACCTGAAGGGGATAATTTGGCTGCATGAATGAACGAAGCAAGAATTCTTAACTATCTTTTATACTGCCAGTAAATAACTTATTTTAATAGTAAGAAAGATTATTCTTCGAATAAAAGTCATAAGTCTGACATCGAACTACATCATATTCACTTAATTATAAAATAACTTTCTTAATAGAGAGACTATTATTCGAGACATAAGTAACAGAATTTAATTACGAATTCGATACCGAATTACGTCATATATCCACTCTTTGTTTTTTCCACCCCTCCCCTTCTAAAAAAAACTTGAAACAAAAAAAAAAAAAAAAAAAACCACCACCATACCATCACCGTGCATGAAGCATATGTTGTTGGCTGGTTCAGAGTTGTTGCTGCATGCCAACATCTGAGTGCAGAAGAGCCAATTCAAGTCCTACATCTTGACTGCTGCTTCTTCACGAGCTAAAAAATACAAGACAAGCATGACACAGAGAACCTTTGCTTTGTAGCAAACCAAACATATACATAGATAGTATTGAAGCCTTGTGCATCCAACAATCACAGTACATTGTGAAATACACATCTTTACCAATAACTAAAGTAACTATGTTTTGAATATCTCTCTCATTTATACTAGAAGGTTCTCCAGTACACAAGCCATAAGACAGTAACATAGGACTTAATACACCAAGTGCCTGATTTCTAGTCCAAATCCAGGCTTCCAGCATTTAGGTAGAGGGGGTCTTCAAATCTTCAATTCCTTAACTTGTAAGAAAATGGATATTCTTCTGAAGCAGAACACTGCATTAGGTTCGACTTTTGCACTTCTCCATGGCTCTCGGGGCTGCAACAACCCACCGAAACAATTAGACGACTACATAGGGCATAGAGAAAGATTTGTACTACTTTTTTATTGGGCTCCATGTTGTTGAATTAATAAACAAAATAAGGATGGTTAATATCGAGATTACAGATTTTATTTGCTAGAAAAGTGAAAGTCATCATGGAATTGATGTGCATCCTCTTTTCAAATACCTTTTTAGCACAAAAGCAAGCATCAATTAATGATTGTGATTAAGGGCAGCGATATGAATAGCAAGGTCCACAACTACTTTACATTGTAGCAAAAGTTAGTGGAACAATTAGAAGAATAATCTGTACTTAAATGTCTTTCACTGCCTCTTACCTAAACCAATTGCATCAGAACTTTTCATGATCCTCAGCCTCTTGCAGGAGCCTGTGAACATTCTGCAACCACAAGCAGGAGATAAATCAAGAGCCAAAAATATGTCATAAAACAGGTAGCCACAAAATTGCAGCTTGCAGCTAACGGATTGGCATGTCTAGATACGACAAAAAGAGGTAGAAGTGATCATGCTATATCTGGTAAAGTCATCAAAATTATAAGCAGAGTTACTAAAAGTAAAATGAGAAGAATATGATTTCAAATCACACAATAAGCATTGTAATTTACAGGTATTACTTCCTCGATATCATCTATCATTATTATAATTATCATTTTGTTTATCGTGGCTTATAGTAACTATTCACTAATGAGAGCAAAGGAATGAATAGGTGCATTTAGGCTGCGGTGTTGGGGTAGCTTACAGCTAGAAAGTTTCAAACAATGACATTCAAGCATGCAAGGAATATCACTCATTTATTTCATGTAATTTGTCCAACTAGACAAGTAGCTCATGCAGAATAGGTAGTAAAATTTTATCTGCCGTATGACCTTCAAGATTCAGGAAGACTAACAAAAATTCTCCAAAACTCGAGTAGGTTTACACTTACTCCCAAGGAACATCACCAACAAGCATCCAGTCACCATCCTTATCTTCATAGGTAAGGACATATTCGGAACCATGTAGAAGATCCATTAAACGGCTCTCACTTAATCCATCTCGGATGTGAACCCCATGGGAACCGCATTGACCTGAAATAGCCATTGGCTAACTAAATCAGCATCAGCAAAATAACAACAAAAAAGATGAAAAGTGAATCTCAGAACACAGCCTGCAGGAAGATAGAACACTGCATGTTATTGTGCTTGGTGAAATTCTCAAAATCAATTTCATATAATAAACGAGAATCAGGACAAGAAAAGTCTAAGTTGGGTCTTCAAACAGATTAGACGCGTGCCAGAAATTCAATGAGGTACGTCATCTGCGACGGAAAGCCTTTCTGATAGCAAGTGGGTGAAAAGATAAGTCCTCCCAATCACCACCAATAAAAAATTATGGAGGTGCTCGAGCTCCAGTATGAAAATATAAAGTTTGAACAATATGACTTGACTAAAAAATGAATTTCCAAACGCAGATCGACTGAGGAGGAAATGCTCCTACAACTATGTAATATCCATATGCCAAACTTTCTACTGTTCTCATAAGCAATTTTCCATTTTTTATTTTTTCCCTTCTTCTGATTTAGAAAAGATATTGCATATACCGTGAGAGAATAAGTACACTTGAGCTTAATAGTAGAAATTTTTGTTTAGTTGATAAGGAACTGTATGAAATTACCAAGACTGAAACAGGAAAATTATGTCTGAAGTAGCTGGGAAGGATTTTGTAAGGCATTACCAATCGTGAAACAGCTGAACATCTTTTCCAGAGCCGAAGACAGATCTTTGTAGCTGGCATAGGTCTTGAGGTCAACTTTCCTCAGGTAGGGGGCACCATCCATACTGACTTTGACGTAAAGACAACTAGTTCCCAACTTGGCATCAGCATCTTCATCCGTCTTTGGAGGATTACTTGCCATTGAATTCTTTCGGAAGGATCGAATTGGAGGCCATCCGACCACCTGTGCCCTGTCTCGTACAAACACAACAGCAACAGCTTTAATTCCAGGAGTCAATATCTCAATTTCCTCTTATTTAATGCAATTAAAATTCTCAATACACTTTAAATTCAGAGATTAAAAGTACAGGAACAAAGATTGGGCAAAGTAACATCAGAAAGGAGTATAAGAATCTCGAGATCACATGCAGAGAAAGAAATATCGGAAGCATTTAAACAGCTTTGGATCATTTTCTAACGGCAAACGATTTTGAAAACTCAATACAAGAAACAATATTTTGCTAAAACAAGTTAAAAGAAAAACGACAGAAACAAACTGCAACTATCCTTAGAAAAGATGAAAGAAGAGGATAGTAAGAATCGTTTCAGCTTACTCTCAAAGAATAAAGAACGAAGGCAAGTAGAGAAATTACTTTGCAGCAGGGGCAACGGCATGGCCCGTTGTAGAAACCTGAGGCTTCTTCTCCTGAGCTGGCTTAGGAGAGTGTGGAACAGTCTCTTTCCCAGCATTTGAAGCCATAAAAGATTGCTGAGTGCTACTCTCAGCCCCACCAACACCAAGAGTCTTGGCAGCTCCGTTGACACCCCTCGGAGAGAACAAGCCACCACCTTTGGCCAAATCAGCCTCAGATCCAGCACTCCCAGAGAAAACCCACTTTCCAGAACCAGCATTAATGGTGTCGGAGAAGCCCCTTTTGGCTCCTGATACTAGGCCTTTGAGTGCCCCAAGTGGGTAACCATTCTTATCTTCCATCCCATGTCCAGTTTGTCTCTCTGGTGACTCTGAACCAGGTAAGCCCAGTCTCAGCTCCGTAGCCTTCAAGTTCAAGCCTTTATTTTTCCTCTCATTATCTCCCACGGAACCACTACTCTTCTCAGAGTTTTCCATGGAAGGAACCTGTGAGAAGCCTATGTAATCATGCTCTTCTAAGGGCATAGACATCAAATTGCAGCAAGAATAGCTTGGAGAGAAGTAAAACCAGAAGTAAAATAGTGCAGAACTTATCAACTAGGAGGAGAAGTTTGAAGCTAATCTAATGATACTGTATAAAAACTCCGGGAATGCAATGAAGATGAGCTTGAGTTTTATTGGAGAATAGGAAAGAGAAGATTCTTTGGCCTTCTTTTTAGCCTCTCGCTATATTTCTTTCTATATTTCTATCAATATAATCATGTCTCTTTGATCCTGTTAATCTTTCTCTCTCTTTCCACACTGTAACAAAGGATGGAATGAGGACAATCATGGAGCATGATATGTCAACAAAGGCAGAGAAAAATGCATAGCCGTATTTGGCAAACTAAAAATTCTGTGTAATGTTTCAATACTATTATCAACAGTTCATCATATATATTTTCCTACTAAATTGCTTAGTGGTGGAATATGAAATTTCAACTACAAAGTGTCATTACCAGTGATATTTTTATAATCTTCAAAATTTTTCTTCCAAAATATATTTCTGGGAAAGAAATTAAGTAGTGGAAGAAAATAAAAATTTAAAGAAATAACTTTGCATCAAGATTCACTTATATATCCAGAACAGGAGATGTGTTGCACTGCTAAGCTAGCATGAGCAATGGAGTTCAAGGAAAATGTCCCATGAATGTTTAATTGCAAGTGCTATCAAGTAATATGCCGCATCACTTTTATTGGCAAAAAGAAGCTTTGGACATTGATATTTGATGCCTTCTGCCCTGAAAAGAAAAAGGACTTAAGAAGATAATCACTGTGATGCTTTGACAAATTCAAATCTTTGCAATTGCTATAGACAATCTAAACCATATTATGGTTTCCAAAAATCATTTTTTCATATTGATATCTAATCAAAATAGCACATTTTTATTAAAAAAAATGAAAATGATGGGGTCTAATTTCATGATATACCAATCAGCTTTCAGCAGTAAACATCCAACCATGACCAAAAGAGAGTGGAAAAGACTCCATGAAATGAGAGCCATGTTTGGTTGAAATGTAATAAATTAGTCGTTTGGATCACGGAACCCATTGTGTCGACTATAACCCTACAAGAAGTAAACAATTACTGAAAAAATTCGCCATGAAAATATAAATAAAGGGTTTTGTTTTCTTGTGACTTTTCTAAAATTTGGGCAGCCATAATTTCTGAATCTCTGTCCCCTGCTTGTTTTCTTGCGACTTTTGTTATTTTTTGTTTTAGGGCCATAATTTCTGAATCATTGTCTCCGTGTCTCTAATCTCTAACAAGTGAAAGTCAACAACACCATGTAAGTTGACACAATTGAGGTTGTTTCTGGTAAAACAACTTCAGAAATTCCTCAGTTAACTAATTTAGGATGCTAATTAAGGTCTTGTACTATTAATACAAACGCACTATTTTAATGACTGAATTAGCTAAACATATTTTCAACCCAATCTCCTGCTCTCCCTCCCTCCCCCCGCCCCCGGCCGCCCCCGTGCCATAAAACTTCTCTCCCCCCAAGCATTTCTTTTTCATCCTTTTGAGGGTCTTGTTCTTATTCACTTTTCCAGGCAACCACACTTGACAGGTCACATAAAGGCAATACTGAAATACCCTTTTATATATATATATATATATATATATATATATATATATATATATATATACTTGGCTTTATCTACCAGTTATTTTCTTTTTCTTTTGTTTTGCATCAAATTTTCATCCTAAAAGTAAAAGGGTGAAGTATAAAGAAAAGGGGGAGGAGAGATCAGAGAGGGGGTTTTAACATGTTTCTTTAAATTGGTGCTAAAATGCGCAGGACAAGAGGCGCAAAGTAAAGGAAGCAGCCTTTTATGAGGACGATAGAGGACAGACAGATGTATATCACGGACCTAACTCCAGAAAGGGATTGGACGAACGCTGTCTCTGAACACCAGATCTCAAAAGAAAAAAAAAATCATGGGATTTTCAAGCCTTTGCATGTTTCTAATGTTAAGTATAATATGTTTGGATTCTGAGAAAAAGAAGAAAGAGAGAGAGCAAAGGAAAAAGAGAGAAAATTGTCTCGCTTTGGGTAGGATTGAAATGTACTACTCGATAATGGAAAGCAAAAGAACTAAGAAAGTGAAGGAATTTTTCCTAAGAAAGCTGATAAGAGAAAGAGAGAATCAGAGATTGGAAAAAGGGACTATAGAAAACAAATCTGCAATTTGCGAAAGACTCTGGGAAAGCTATAGAAAGCTTCAGATATCAATGTCTCTTCTCATGTATCTATCCATATATATTGGTTTTGTGTTACACACAATACAAAACTGTCCAGCCCCTTTTTCGGTTTTGCATGGCCATGCATGCATAGAGCTCCATTTCTGTCTCTCTCTCTTTTCTATTTCATATATTGGAGAGAGTTCGAGCTTGATCTTCCTAAAGGAGTACTTAATCTCTATAAAGGAATGATTAAGGTTGAGGTTAAATGAGGGAAGAAATTATGATATTGGGGGTGATTAATGATGAATGTCGGAGGGTTGAAGCCAAACTGACAAGGTCGCTTTCGTTGGCTATTCGATTGTGAAGGTTGTTGATAAAGATACTTGTTGAAGATATTGAAAATATGTACTGTACTTGGGTTGGGAGGTAGGGACCAGAGGAAGAAGAAGACTCCATCTCTATCCCATAGCTCTACGTGTGATATTCATCGAATATCTTTGCTTTGCCAAATAAAATCCTCACACGGGAGGCCCTTTTCTTTGAGGAGGTCGAGAAAGGGAAACAAACAGAAAATTGATAGCCAATACGGCATTGGTAGCCAGGGGCTGGGGTGGGGGTGGGGGTGGGGGGAATAAATTAATTAAGAGGACACATATATATGATATGGGGTTCTTCCTCCACCCAAAAAGGTGTAGATGATGCTTTGTTCCATTCTTCCCCACCCTTCCCCAACCCCCAACCTCCGTTCTCTATCTTCTTCATGTGAGCTCAGTATATTATTCTATCCCATCCTTCATATTCCCCACCAGAAGTAATTTAACGAAAAATTAAAGTGATGTTTTTCAATTTCAACTTACTTGTTTGCTTTCTAAATAGTAGCGTGGTTGACTCATGTAGCATATTTATTGGCCAAGAACTTGGAGGACGGTGAACGATTTCACAAACATATTCTGGATGGGTAATCATTTCATTGAGACCTTGTGACTCCAAAATCAAGAAAAAAGAGCAAAACAACAAAGAAAAGAGAGCAATTGGCTCGAACGAGATATAGTCTGCTGTCATTAGCCTTATGTCTATTTTGTCACAATAAATGATAAAAGTTGATGAAACCCAAGAGAGTTTTAGAGTGACATTAACATAGCACATCATCATCAAGTGCTAGCTAACGGGCAAGTAGTCATTATATACCCACTTACATAGATCATCTTTTAATCTTGTAGTAATTTTTTGAAGAAGTAATAATAAATTCGTTTTAATTTTAAAGAAAACTCTTTTAATTATGCTTTAAAAGTATATTTACATTATCTCAATCATTTTTCTCTCTAATTTAGTAAAAAAATGTTCTACTACTACGTATAGTGGGAATAGATTGGTAATTTCCGTACTTAAATTAGGAACCTCCTCCGACCTAATCGGATAGAGTTGAAAATTTTTTAATTTAAGCGGAGATAGTATGATATCGAGTTTCATACCTTCGTTCGTTAGCCAAGGCGAGAATTATATCATCTCTGATTCGTCTCTATCCCGCATATATATTTTATACTATATATTTTTATATAATTGTATATATATGCTCAAAAGAATATATAATCAGTATTGAAAAATAATATATATATATATATATAATAAAAGTATTTATATTTATAAAAGAATTGATTATAAAAAGTATTTATATTTATAATAATATATGTAACTATATATATGTCTATGTGTATATTATATTAGATTGTATTTATATATATAATATATATGTTTTAAAAAGCTTTATATATATATATATATATATATATATATATATATATATAATTAGTACGTAACTAGATAAGGGTATATACATAAGTAAAATATAAAGAGGGACTAAATTCATACTCCTAAAATCTAAATTCACACCCTTAAACTATAATTACCTTATGCGGTCATTATTACTTTTTGACTCTTCCATTCTCAAATCATTATTTTTTTTTTAATTCCTAAACTACCCATTTAATTTTTTTTTTAAATCTAATAGAAAAAAGTACTCTATTCACCATTTCACTTATGCATTTACATTGTTTTTTTTTTAATAAACATCGCGCCAACCAAACTTTTGAAAAATTGAGAGATTTGAAGAGATTTTAGGAATTTCATCTTCACATACCGTTCCTCTATAAGCTAACATGTTGCAGAGTTTGAAAGGAGTTAGAATGGAGGAGGATTTTTTACGAGTTTAGGAATGTAAGAGTTAATACAATTTTTTTTTTCTAATTAAAAAGATAGTTTAGAAATTAAAAAATTAATGGTTTGAGAATGGTAGAGTTAGAGGATAGAAATGACATATAAGATAATTATAATTTAAGAATGTAGATTTAAATTATAAAAATGGATAATTATAGTTTAGGGATGTAGGTTTAAATTATAAAAGTGGATTTAATCCCTCCCAAATATAAAATATTTATGATTTTATATGCGTAATATAAATATATATATATATATATATATATAAGTAGTCTATAAGAAAGAATATGTATATAAATATATATCTATATGTAAATAAGTGTATGTATGTATGTGTATATATATTATATGTATAAGATATTTTTATATATTTATTATATATACATACAAAATATAAATATATATAACTAATATGTAATATATTAGATTTATTTATATATGTATATAATATATATATATATGTATTAAAAAGTATAATTAAATATAAATATATATAATATAATTAGTACGTAATTAGATAAATGTGTATACATAAATGAATAAATTATAAAATATTTATATTTTTATACATATTATATATATAATATTTTTATATATTTTTTTCATAAATTTTTAATAGCGGATGTGTTTTACTTATTTTTTATAAACTTTTAGTTTTATTTTTAAAATTTAGATCCAATTGAGAAATTTTAGACTCTCTTCCTTACTGGTTCGTACTTCTCTACTTCCCTACTTGGTGGAATCAAGGATTATTTTGTCCCATCAGACTGGGGATAGAAATTTTGCCTTTTCTATATTATGGACGAAAAAGAAACAAGAGAATGTAAAGATGAAATAAGATTTCTAATCCCCGATGTGATCGACCCGTTGCCATTCCTAGGTTGAAGGTGTCATGGAATTGCAAATGCCAAACATTTACACACTAAGGCCAATTAGACATACATGGTCATCAAAAGATTCAACACTTTGATCATGAAAGAGGAAAGGAGGCAATGGGAATCCCATTTCAAGAAGTCTATTTTGGTCCAATTCTATAACGTGGGACCATCCCAAAAAATTTCTTGCCGACCATGATGAGTCCTAGGAGTACATACATGTATGGTGAACAGAACAACGGCCTCCAAAGGCCAAGAATTGGAGTGAGAACTACTCGGCTAGCACGGTGTCCTTAGAGAGAGAGATTACAGGGAAGTGTGACTGGTCTCCCCACTTTCTGCAACAGGGCTTCACTCTCTGTAGCCTCTTCTTCTTTGGTCCTTTCTATTTCATTTGAGTGATGCTTAGCCAAACCACAATGAATGCCCCAACCTTTTCACCCCCAAAAAGAGAGCAGCCCCAATCTCAAGTTTTGTTCTCCATTGCTGGTGGTGCTATTCGTGGGTCCTTCATGGTTTATACCGCTGCGCTTTTTTTTTGTAGGCAAACCACGTGTCTAACCAAAATAGGATTTGGGGCCGACTAAGAGAGTTCTTATATATTCGTTTAATACTGCATTAATTAATGAAAATTTTTTAATAATTCAAAATAAGTTATTTATATTGTCTAACATATCAGACGTTCATTGTGATAATAAAGATTGAATTTTTTTTATATTACTATTTTGTATTCGAATCTCATTTGTAATATGAACAAAACTTACTTAATGTGACTTATTTATTTAACATAATCTCTAACGAAATAAAATTTATTTAAAATGTATTAAAATTCAAGGTATTCTAAATTCACAAAACCTATCAAGTATCATCTAAAGAACCTCTCTGCTCTATGTAAGTTTATATCTATTAAAGCTCTAAGACTTGAAAATTTGATTGGTAAACATAAATATTTTACATCTAAATTCCTTTTTTAGGGTCCAACAATCTTTTTTCATCTTTCTTTAAATTTAAACTATAACTTAACAATAAAAAATTAATTCATAATTTAAGAGAATAGCGTCTCCTTTCCCCTCCCAAGCACCTCTTTTATAGCAGCTATGAACTAGAAAACAGAGGGGAAAATAATACTTTCGTACATCTCCAACACAATGATGATAAGCTTCCAAAGTTTCGAGCCATGGAGATGCCAAACCAGTCTCTGTTTAGGGGAATCTGGGGGCACAGTGGAATTAAGAATAAGACTGTTTAGACTAATTTTAGTAAGGAACAAATTCACATGTTAGGTATGTGGATTTGTAGGAATGTTCCAAATCTTTGAAGAGGGAATTGGATCAGTGGTAAGGATTTAACTTTTGTTGACTGCTAGTGTTGCTGCTGCAAACGTGTGCAGATTCTTTTGCTTTCTTTCGCTGTTTAAGGCTGGTATGCATCACTACATTTTCACTGTGTATACAGAAAATGGATCTTTTATTTTGCCCCTCTCCCAAAGAAAAAAGGTTAAACAATGTATGGGTAGGCCATGTCAAAGTGTTTAAAAACGACTATTTGTATCACTATTTACATTTTGTGTTCTGTTGAGGGCTGTCTATATACTGTTCTAATCTTTCTTCTTTGTTTACGCTCCTTTTTAATCTTCTATCTCATTTTAGATGATTTTTAAAATTATTAATATGTTCATAACTTTGTAAATCTTTCAATATTGTTGATACAACTATAACCTTGTAAATCGCTATTATTCATAAAACAAAAAAAAAATGGTTAAATTTGATTTATCCTGTATAAAAGATTATTGTGTATTTATTTAGTTTTTTAATTTATTTTCTATTCAACTAGTATGTTTGGGGTATAGTATATTTATTGTTATTTTATGTTATTTTTGAGAACTTCTCACCTCCTCGGTTCCCTTTTTCCTCTTATATATGTTGGAAGACAAATTCAATAAGTATTAAGGTTGTAATGATTTTGACCTGTTTATTATTAATGAATAATATTTTATTTGGTAAAAAATATATATAAACTTGAATATAAACGTTTCCGACCTTTCTTTGTATATATATATATTTTCTTTTTCTTGTGATAGAGGAATACAATCATAATTCATCAAATTATATTTTATATATGCATTGCAATTCAAAACCTTTGAAGTAGATAGGTGTAGCATATCTTGCAAGTTATACTTTGTTGGAAAATTAGGCCACAAAATTGCAACTTACCGAACTGGTCTATTGCCAAATGGACCCTTGAGTTCTTACTGCAAAAAAAAGAGAAATATCTCTATCAGTTGTCACAAACTCCAGAATTAGGACTAAGTGAATAATCAAACCCCCAAACCCCACTATATTTTTGAACTGCTCAACCCTTTTCATGCTTTGTGGGGTATTCATCTTTGAAGAGATAACAACTGCTGCACTTTTGCTAGGAGAACAATAAAGAAAGCACCAAGCACTCCTCTTCTCAAAGCTTTTACTAAATTTCTACTGCAAAATAGCAAATTTGAGCCATGATTAACTAAAGGACCTCAAGAAACTTGATGTCCACCCAAGACTGCGACATATATTGAAATGAATAAAGAGAGAGTTGACACAGAGGAAAGAGGGTCCAAGTGTGAACATTGAAATAATTGATGAGACGTCCAAAGACTCCAAACAAAGCCGTATGAGCATAGAATGAATTATAAGCGTGGCATGTGTAATGTGGATGTCATAATCAACAAGGAGAGCTTTTAGTTTTAGACTTAGAGGTAGGAGACAACAAGAATCCTGAATCAAACATTTAGGGACCCCATGAACGATTTGATTAAACATGAGGAATCAAAACTTTTAATTTAGGCCGTATGGACCATTCTATCCCTTGAGTTTGGCTGATCATTTCGTCACTCATTGATCATTTTGTTCAGCAACTTTTAATAGTCAAAAAAAGAGGGGGAAAAAAAGAGAGACAGTAAGAGTATTATTAGGTTTAACTATATATTTTTAAGCAATTTACTTAAATTTTTTTATGTGCATTTAGAAAAGGGACCGCAATGATCCATGCCATATAAAGGCGCAAACAAAAGAGAGATTAAAATTTCTCAAACAACAAGAACAAGAAGTGTTCCCCAAATGAAACCACCAAGCGATGAATACCTTGGCTTTTTGTACATATAATTGTACCAAAGAGGTCAGTGAAGCCCTTATGAAGACAAGGACCGGAGCTAGTTATTCTATCACAGCCAAAACTAGTGGAATCCAACAGAAAGCCTGCATGATATATCTATGGTCCTCCCACTTGCTCCAACTATGGGACCTGACCCTGTTTAGAGAGGCAACCTTGAATAATTGAAATTAAGGGTTAGAGTACACAAGCATATAAAAACAAGTTCTCAGCTCACGGTTGTTTCCATTCATCCCAAGTTTAAAAAGCACATGCCCCCACACGTCCAGAACGCCAGCTGAAAGCCTCACTGGCCGGGGGCATGTGTGGAACCGACCACAACATCCCCGTTTTTATTCAAGTTTAGAGAATGAAAAAATTCATTTTACCATCCAAAATTTCTTGTAAATCCCACATTGTTATTCATATCTTACGACATTCTTTCTTCTTTTTTTTTTTCCACTTTTCCATATCCATCCATTCAACTATCAAACAACGCGTAAAAATCTTTATAAAAAATTGTCAAAATTGATAGAAATTAGTTAGTAATATGTAACAAAAATTTTACGAGAAATAGAAAATTAATAAATAATAAAAATTACTATATCAACTAGATTCAAAAGTAAAATTTGTATAATAACGTATAACGTATGAAAACCAAGGTCGTGCAACAAGTGGTTTTCTTGCGACTGCCGCGGCGAGTATAGCCAAATTGTACTTTAGATTTCATGAGAAGCACAATTCAAATGTAATCAGAAAGCTCAAGATTTGGTTTTTGTTTTCTTTCATTTCCCGATTACCATCTTCAGAGCACAGGAAACTGACTAAGCAATGCAGAAGCTGGCACCTCTGCTCAAAGACAAAATTGGTAAAATTTGTTTTCCTCGCGCATGAAAATTTTTCATTCACCTAATCAGCTTTCCGGTACCAAGTTTTAAAAGATCTTTCGAGATCATAACCACATAAGTTTCAAAGCATCAAAGTGAAAAGAACCTGACCAAACTGGCCTTGGAAATTGCTTCCAAGGGCCAAAGCTTATACTATTATTGCTTCCGACCCCAATACAAATCCACTTGTATGATGAAAAGATAGCATTGTAAAGAGCCAGATACATGAATCTCCATAGAGATGATTCGAGTGAAGTGACAGATTTAATGCACAACAACGGGAAAACAACTTTAAAGTGATGAAAAATAGCACAAAACAACAAGCTTTTAGTTGCATCGGAAGGGATTTCTGGGTTGGTTGAGACAAGACTACGGATAGAATTTACTCACAGTTTCTTGCTCACCGACGTCAACATGCATACTACCACTTTAAGGTTACCAATGAATTATTTGATTGTATACTAAGATTTTGTGTTATTTATATGACCAACCTTACATAAACACGGTCGAATAACAACCACTTAAATTCAGATAAGATGGTGAGACTTCACTTTGGATTGTTCCCAAGTCTCACCTACAATTATAGCAATAGACGAAGGTTAGTTACATAATAGTACTACAAGGGTAAGATCTCAATTTACGGAAAAGATATTCAATGAAAGAATACAAAAACAGCATAAGCCCAAGTGGAAACTAACTAAACCTTATCTTAAGGTTCATTGGAAGTAACCAATGAGATAATAATACTACCACAGCAGATCTCGAAAGATCAGAATTCGATTCTTGGACCTTGCTACACTAAAGAAAACTTCACAGATTCCGAAATCTAAAGAAAATTACAAATATCCCACTCCACAAAAATCTGGGTACCCAGAAATTTGTGCCCATCACGTGCGCAGAATGACGAAAACTCTTATCAAGATGTTACTCTGAGATGTAACTGAATAAAAATTAAATTGAATAAATTTATTAAAATGTAATAAAAATTATTAAATATAAAATTTATAATAAGATCCAAATGAGATTCAAAAATATATATAATGTATTATAAATATATGATAATTTTTAAAAAAATATAAACTTAAATTTAGAAAAGTTACTTCTCACCTAAACCCTTCGTATTTTGTTTCTTATACACGAAAGTGCAGATAGCTTTTCTACTGAACCTTATCCAATTCCTGGAGGCCGAAGAAAAAACAGGTTAACCGGACCAGAACTTAACCTAACTCAGCCGAATGCATCTGTGTTTGTCTTTACCATCAATTCAACAGGAAAATAACAATGAAACATTCATCCTGATATGGAGATTGTGGCCAAGCCTGTCCCTATAAGGATGCAACTCCTATTTACAGGCGGTGAAAAAAAGATTAACTGCACCCTTCTAATGATGGATCATAAGTTCAATTCCGAGAGGATTCAAGGAATTACCTCACCGGATCAAACAACATTCAAGTCTCAATCCTCCCCACCCCCACCCCCCGTTCTTAAGAAAAACATTATGGTCCGCTCAGGAGTAAGAGACCTCAAGTTACATAAATATGCATCTGATAATAAATGGGCACCGAACGCATCTGACAATACATGTTCATGTGCTTCCAAGGTCAAGTTGTATGAAGATCATCAGCAGATCCCAGCCGAACGAGGAACAGAATGGCCGAAGGAACACATTAATCATTGTTACCAAACAGGTCGTTGAGAAGAGGAAATGCCACAGACCAAAAACAGGATTTACAGTGGAGGTTATGGTTGGAATCTGATCAGTACAAAAGGTGCACATGAAATGATGTGACATCAAAAGCTGAAAACTCTTCAAATCAAAATTTCAATGATGTAATGCATAAACAAGTCCTCCATAATGGAAGACTTTGAAGAGCAGATCAAGTAAGAGATGGCAGCTTTTTCCAAAGTGCTTTCCCAAGAAAAACATAGTGGGAATTGACTTTGTATACAAACAAAGAACTTGAAACAAAAATGCCATTGTCAAATTATCTTCTGTCGCAAAAGATGCCCAAATACAGTTCAAGAAAATCATGCAAGATAATAGCAAAGTAGCTGTATAACAAGGATAGGCCATGTATTCCCACCAACGAAGGAGAGATTAGCTTCGAGTTTGATCGTCAAGAGACATTCATCTCCAATTTTCACACAGAAAGGAAACAAAATAAGGGAAAAGAAAAGGTCCCTACGCACGTCTGCAGGCGTCAGATCATCTGAAAATGTAGAAGAATAGAATAACACCTCCAATAATGTCTCCATCACTCATTCACCCATGAAATAGGGCAATAAAAGCTTTATCCATAACTGAATGCAAAATTTTTCAACAAGCAAAGGTAGTTTAAATAACAGTACATGGAAAGGAGAGTATCATGCTAACAAACTACCAGTTTCTAGATCAAGCCTGCCGCCATTAGCTAGGCTCACGGAACTCAATTGTATCCCCAGATGTTAGCATCCTGACCTCTTGTTTATTCAAGGTTAGCTATCTGAATGGTGAAGTTTAGCCTAAATGAAGATATGAAAATCTGATTGGACCTTTACTAACTCGAACTAATTTAGGTAAAGAAACAGCCTTACAGAAGTTCCAGAAAATGCAGAAACCTTAGGTTTTGGAAGCAATTTGCTTCTCCCATGAAAAACGACAAAAGAATCTCCAGTATTAACTTGTAAAAGTGGAATTGGGAGCATTAGACATTTAATGCGAATTGAGCATTTCATTAAGGGGAAGGAAAAAACCTAGATTATTCTCATCTCTCTTCGTTTAGTGTTTGACAATAAAATCCAAAGCAATTGGTTGTCATTCTGCACCTAAAATCATCTAGAGATCACTGGCCAATCAAAGAAGAATCACCACTTCTAGACTAAAATTCTGAAACCGGCTGGAGATCAAAACATCCAAAATTTTAACTTTCAATATTTCAAAACCATGATCTGTAGTGAATGAGTATCGTGCAATTAAAAGTACAATGGATTATATAGCATCTGTACAGTGCTTCTCAAAACAGTGTACTCTTTGATGAAAATAAATTGCACCATCAAAATTTTTTAGTGGAGACCTTCACCAGTTTCAGCAGTGTAAACCTGCATTCATAACTATGAAGAGCAAGAATACAGAGACCTCATCCTTCTATGCAGAGTTAAACAATAAGCTAGATGTGGTCAAGGAGGTCGATGTGATTAGTAGTAGTAATCTTCTTGAAAAGAATGAAGCAGCAAACCTGTACGAGAAAGAAAATGGGGTTGATTCACTCTAGTGCAATCTTCAACAGCTCTTCCCATGTGGTTAGCTTTTCTCTGGGCTTGTTTTTCAACATCCCTCGCCTTTTCTCTTCATTATCAATTTTTTCCCAGCCTCCAAATGGAACAACTCTGACATTCCTGCTGTCCAGTAACTTAAGTAGTCCCTCCCTCCCAGGTTTTTGCTGCAAACTGGATGTACACTTCAATTCCCCTCTTTCAAGATCTTCAGAGATGCTGGATAACTGCAATGGCATTTAGGTAACAACCAAATAAAGCTATCAAAATCAAAAGTTGATAGCAAGCAGTTTTCCAGAGAGAACTCTCCACATACAGATAATATGATAATTTCTTTAGTTAAAGCCTAAACGAAGGGAAAAGAAAATTTGATAACAGATGAAGCATTAACATACTGTTTCTTCAGCACAGTGAAGATTGGTACCAATTATGCCAGTTGGACCTCTTTTCAACCATCCACCTACGTATAAGCCCTTCTCAATCCGCATGTGATCTCCAGATGCATGACTCAGGACACGACCTCCAACATTCGGAACTATGCCTTCAAGTGCATTTGACATGCAAAGGCATTAAGTGTTTAGAATACTGAAAGTCTGATTTTTACCATGACCTTAACAGCATTAAGGACGTAACTCAAAAGATGAAAGGGGCAGATTAAGAGTGGCAAACTCTCAAATGTAGGAAAAAAGGTCAGAAAGGATGAAGTAACTGATCCAAAAGGGAAAAGCATTCAGGCTATCAGGCAATTATCCTTCAGGATCTCTGGCATTAAAACTATACACTAATAAAAAATGGTTCACAGCGAATAAAATAAAAACAGAATATTTCAGTAATCAGTAAGCAAGCATTCCATCCGTTGCATACCTCTGTGGTGATCAAAAGGTAAACCATCAACAGGAACTGACCTGTAACCAATGCTCTTCAGCACCATTCTGGAAACAGTAAAACTGTAAGTGGATAGGAATTTGTTTGAGATAAGCATAGTTGTTTGTAATAAAAAATTATTAAAACCATTGGGGTTAAGTGGGGCCCAAATTAGAGTTAAAGAGAGAGAATATGATATATTGCGAGTGTATGACAAGTCTCGAGAAACAAAAATTATTTAAATTAATATTATTTTAAATTTGAATTTTGGTTTGGGATGGGAAGAATCTCTTCCCACTTACAGCCCAAAATTGTAGTCTGATAACATTTCCAGCAAATATCTAATGTTCTATTTTACAAAGTGGAAACAAGTCAAATGTGCAAACTTTAAAAATTTATTCTCCTCTAACCCTACCTACTCCTTTCAGTCTTCTTGCTTTCTCCTTTCTGAAAAACTCAGCAAAAAGCAATACACTACACTTCAATATAATGCTTTGATAACAAGTGCTAGTGAAGGAAATGTTTTACAAATGTAAGGATGGAATATGGATATAAGGAAGAATATATAATTAGACAAAAGCAATCCTCCAATTATCTTGGCCCCTAAGATGATCACACAGACGCACACGAGCACGAACCCACACAAGGAGAACCCTAAATGCATACAAAATCCTTCTGACCAATCAAATCTGAATGGAAAAGATAACCATAGAATCCAATAGGCATCAAATGCATGGAAAACATCATTTTGGCAAATGCATACTTCAATAATTAGTTCCATTTTGCTAGACATTTTTAAGCTGCCATCAAAGAGAACACCGATAACATGAATACATTAATATATCTGGGGCAAAAGTTCAAAGTGCAAATTTTCTCAGTAGTGAG
This sequence comes from Voacanga thouarsii, assembly GCA_026120185.1. NCBI lineage: Eukaryota > Viridiplantae > Streptophyta > Magnoliopsida > Gentianales > Apocynaceae > Voacanga > Voacanga thouarsii. The sequence goes on along the minus strand of JANUWF010001217.1, from coordinate 754,635 downwards.
CTAAATTTTCTAAGACTGTTAAACAAATTCAAAATCCTTTGGGGTTCTGTCTTTTAAAAAAAAAAGTCAAAACAAATTGTCAATTTTGGCATGCCAAGGACTGTGTAACTCCCCCTAACAAGTATGTTGTGTTACGTAATCATGAACTAAATATTGTTTACATAGGTAACTCATGTTATATCCCAGTAACAATTCCTCTTCCCTATTTTGATGAATTTTTCCTTTTTGGATATAAAGTAGAAAACAAACAAATGACCAAACTTTTAGTATGTATTGCATAGCCATTCATACATTGAATTTGCCGGATGTTAAGCAAATGCAACAATTACCAGGGACCAAAACATCATTTGCCTGGAAAAGGAGAAAGCCAAAGAAGAAGAACTTGTAAAATTCTTTAAAACTACTTTAACAGCAACAATCTCCTGCATCTAACGGGCATTCTTTTAACGAAACACATTTGTTCATTGCAAAGGATAAACTTTAAATCGAAATCAAATTTGATTTCTGGAAGAAAAGGACCGACAAGAGGCATGTTTCTATATAGGGTAATATCTGGAGCCATGACATTTACCCAGATTCTAGGTTCTCAAATTGTCCTGTACCACCAGCAATCTTCTTCCCGGATTCCAAATTTTCTGAAAATTAGCAAATGAGAACACGTCAGTCTAGTGGCAGGATGATAAATTACTGTACTTACTGAACTGGAATGCACAACAGCATTCACTAGTTAGTTTTAGATTTTAATTACTGAAAGGCCATTCCCACTGTTTCAATTGGTGAATCAGGTGCTGAATTTAAAACAGATAACACGTAGACTAACCCTTTTTTTTTTGGTTGCAGAGGTAAAATTTACAAAGGCCTTTTTGAAACATAGATAACAAAAGTAGCAAAAAGAATTGAAATTATGACATCAAAGAAACAGAAGCATCTAGTCATTAATTCCCATACTCCTACTATTCCAAAAGTAGGTGTATCCACCGGACATGGCAAAATATTATAGGAGAAATTTGACAATTCAAAGTTTACCCTTACTTGATGGTGGTAAAATTGTTAAGAAAGATACAAGCAGCAGTTGTGGATGCTTCAGGGTGATATTCACAGTCCATCAACTCTATAGTATTAGCATTAAGAGCAAGATTTGAAAGTCAAAGACACTTCAATTTTGGATGGGAATTCGTTTTGGAACATCCACAGATAGAAATTAGGACACCAGAGAGTGGGAGTAAATTCTTTTGGTGGAGATCACCTTTAAGAACAGTCTTCTCAAACTGGACTCCAGCAACATGACCATGCCTGTCATCTGATTCTAGAAACCTCTCAGGTCTCTGGAAGAAAATAAAATGGAGCTCACGTTGACCTGGACTAGGAAAAGAAATTCCTGAAGTTGCTGCCCTAGAAAGCAAATCATAAACCCTCCTTTGGATCCGGTTGTTCTTTAGTACTTCCTTCGCCAAGTAATACAAAATTAGTTGTAGGGATTTTCCACAGGAACATAGCAAAAGGGCAACAATGAGATGGAAATGCGAAAGTTACCTCATCTCCTGGCATTTTTATAAGATCAGCTTCATTGATGTGGACATACAAATCTTTTAAGCCTGCAAGACATCCAATCAATGTGAAAGCTAGTTCAAGGACACTCAGTGTATTACAAGGCCATAAAATTCTAGGTCATTTTCTAATACACCATGGCAAACCAAACTGTTGCTTAAATGAAGCAAGAGACATCCTATAATGTGATGTACTCATACAATGCCCAAAATTACACATATAACATAATCTATATAGCACATTTCAACAAAATAAAAGAAACCCAGAAAGCACAAAAGTTGAATAAGATAGCTATTTTAATGAATCAGTAAAAGCGTACCCAGAATTTCACGGAGCTCTTTTGCAGTACAGGCTGCTTGTATTGGTCCACGTCTTCCAACCAAATATACCTTTCTACAATTGAATTTGTGAGATCAAGCACAAACACTGGTCTAAGCAAATCAAAGCCTGCAGCAGAGCGGAAGGCAAACCTTATATGGCTCTCTGCTAGAGCAGTAATTGCATGATAAGCAATATCAGTTGTTGCTAATTCTTCTGTTGGACGTAGAAGAATACGTGCAACATCAAGAGCCACATTGCCCTGCGTGGATTTACAGTTGATGTAAACAAAATAAAATAAATAGAAAGGAGAGCAAAAATATTTGCGAATGAAATGGAATCCCAATTTCTCATTGAAAAAGATTTGAATGTGTATTATCACAGTTGTACAAAGCAATGCCAGATACTAAAAGCAACATCCACGTCAGGCTTTGTGAGCACGGTAGCATGTTTAAATCAATTCATATATATAAAAATATTTTATAAATCTAGTTGGTGATTATCTGTAGCAATCTATAGAATGCTTGTGAAGGATTTTTACTGATAGTGCATAAAAATAAAACTCGCATAATAAGACATCATTAAACATGTTTAAAAACTTGAAAACATAAGAAAAATAAAAATATAGACACTCCGAGAAGGGAGGGAAGGAGGCTAGAAGGAGAGGATGCTTCTAGAGTTACAAACTACAGAGATATGCCAAGTAGAAATTTTAAGAATGGCCAGTTTTAGTACTGATATTATATGCTAACAACATTATTTATCTGATGTGATGATAGTAGAATTATAAATAAAGTTATAAATATTTTTAAAAAAGAGTCAAAAGCATGTTTTATGCACAGAATGACAAAGGGGAGCACTTTTGCAATTATTCACATATTGGCATGGGAATATCATAGTAGTCACAGATGCAGGGCACAAAAAGAGAAGGAATTTTTCTGGGGATTGAGTACTGTTGAAAAATATGTGGGCCAAGCTCCACTCTAAAAGCACCTTGTAAAAGGAGGATTATCCAAGACTTATAAAATGCATTTTGGTTTAATAACTAGCCAATTTAGGATAACTCAACACCACTCTCCCACGCCCAGGTCTGGACATTTGGAGCATGAAGTTTGCAGGATTAGATATTTGCAGGTCGCCCAACATTAGACTTCTCATGCCTAGGGCTGGACATTTGGAGTGTAAAGTTTGCAAAATTCAATAGCTATGGGTGACCCAACACCAGACTAGGTGACTCTGATAGTATGTTGAAATATATGTAGGCCTAACTTCACGCCAAAAGACACATTACAGAGGGAGGATTGTCCAAAACTCATAAGATGCACTTTGGCTTACAAACTAGTCGATATGGGATAAATCAATAAATACAACATGCAAAGCACAGCTCATACTCCCATGAGATTTGTTTAAGATGCACTAATCTCAGGAACTCATGCTATTATGCAACAAAAACATGCAGTCCAAAAGTTGTATTTCTTGTCAAGACTGCAAAAAATTCATGTTAAACATAAAAATCGTTAGAAGAGGTCCTAATGAAGGCAATAGACATAGAAAAGAAAGGGCTTAAATAGAAAGCTGTTAGCATCATAGTCATAAAATGTCGATCATCTTCAAGAAGCAAATAATTATCCGTATCTTCATCATCATTTTGATTTAACCCTCAACATCCTGTGCAAATCATCACGATACACCTCTTCCTTCATCTATGTGATCAAGAGAGAGAAATCAGCACATCTTCTTACTTCGAGCAACCCTAGGTTCATTACATCTTTATGATTCCATGCTACTTTTTTTTTTTTGGCTGGGTTGGGTGGGGGGGGGGGTTGTTGCTGCGTAATTCCACAATTCTTGATTCACGGTAATTACAAGCATGGCACAAGATAAAAATAATTAGTATTCAATGGTTTAAGAGAGAAACAGCAAAAAGTTCAATTATATCATCAAGATTCACTTCTTCCTTTGTCTATGTGATCAAGAGAAAGAAATCAGCGCATCTTCTTACTTCAAGCAAGCCTAGATTCATTATGTCTTTATGATTCAATGCTTCTTCTTTTTATCATTTTTTTTTTTTTTTTTGGTTGCGCCGATTCTTGATTCATGATAATTACATTCAAGAAAAAGCATGACACAAGATAAAAATAATTGGTATTCAATGGTTTAAGAGAGAAACAGCAAAGTTCAAATATATCAACATGTTGTTCAGCACTCTGCAGTTTTTTCAGCTAAATTAACCGCCTAAAAGAAGGCACTACACTTATTAGATAATCATGCCTCCAGATGCTTTTCAATTCTCAACGTAAGCTACTAAGCTTTTCAATTCTATGGACATATTTAGACATACCTGACCAAGAACAACAGCAGTATCAGTGCTCTTTAAATCTGGAGACAGCTTGCCATAGTCAGGGTGCCCATTGTACCACCAGACAAATTCTCTGGCCGAATAAATGCCTGCCAACTCCTATAGAACATAAAGAAATACTTATGATTATTAGAAACTAAAATTCTCCCAACTGACTAAGAAATATGATGAACTCAAAACGCAATGGCAGCACAGATAGCCACGGGAACATAAGCTGAATAAGCACTAATAAATAAATTAAAAATATATATTTTTAAATTTTATTGAGAGAGAGACAGAAGCAAGGTCTTTGCACATACTTCTCCTGGTATACCAAGGACTCTATCACTTTCAGCACCATAAGCAAGTAGTACCTACATGTCAATTATGTCATTGCATTAGATGAACAGGCATCAAAGCAAAGAATCTGTGAAGATTAAACGTACTTATCCAAAGATCTTATCTTACCACATCATACATATCACGCAGTTCGTGCAAAGCTATGGAAGACCCAAGAGACACATTTCCCAAGAATGAACAACGTTCATTTTTCATAACTCGAGAAAACTGATTTGTCACAATCTGTTGCAAGTTTTCTGGTAAACTATAGCCAATTAAGAAAATTATTCAAAAAAGTACGTAAAGAGCAGTAACAACAGTAAATATGCATAACCTTCTAAAAATATTAAGACAAAAGATTACAGAATAACGGGACCTGAGTAGACAATCAGTTATAATAAATCATGAGATAGATATGTGTACTCTTTAATCACAGTGGACATTTATCACAAGATAAGATGCTAGTTACTGTCATTTCAAGGGGATTAACGTCCAATGGTAGATCGCGTAGTTATAAACAACATGGAGACATAAAAGGGAGGCCAAATTTCTGAACTTTCATGGAGCTTAAATGACATACTGTAGAGGTTCAAGATGCACTTTATTTTTTCCTGTTAAGCAGCTGTGAAATGTTTCATACTTTAGAAGTCCAAATTGTATTAAAGATAAGCTTTTGAATGCATTAACCATAGTATTATCTTCAACAGTAAAGTTAATAGTCTTTTTCTATTTTTTTAATCTACTTGTCCCAGGGATTCTAAGGTAGTCTCACAACAAATAATTCTTTAACAATGAAGACCTTTCTCCATAATAAGAGAACAAGATCCAAAAATGAAGTCCGCTTTCTTCACTTATGTAGGCACCCATACCTTCAAAAGAAATTCATGTCATTTTAGGAGCACTGCCCTTGATATTCTTGAACACATTCCTTAATATGTTTTTTTCACCATTCTTTCATCTCAAGCTGGCAAAGGTGACTGAAGTTCTCTCTAAGCTTGTAGTTCAAATTCTTGTCACCCATTCCCAACTCTTGTTACCCGCTATACCAAATTCTAAATCTTTTGGAGTTTGAAGTCTGAAACTTATTAACTATCTTCTATTTATTTCATCCTTGAAACAGATTTATGAAGAGTTTATCTATAGCCACGGAACAAACTAATCATAAAATGCTTTTTTCATCCTTCAGCTCTCAATCACGCATGTTTACTACAGTCAAAACCACTTAAAACCATGTTTTCCCCCATGTTTAGCCATCAAAAAAGACCTGAACAATTATGAATTTGTTGGACATCAGCCGCATGTTATTGGGGGTTTCTTAAAAAGATTCTGTAGACAGACAGAAAATTCAAGCCCCTAATCTATCATGACTTTGATCTATTTCTTCTTACCCCCAACCATTTTGCAGTTTTAAAGCAACTACCTTAGTTTTCTCTTCACTCTGACTCTGCTTCAAAAGAAACAGCAGGACAATAGAGACATAGCAGATAAAGATAACTGATAAGGGCCTGTGCTCTCCCATTCTATTTTCAAAAGCTTAGTAGCCTCAAGATCATACACATAAAATTTGTACCAGCAACATAGTCATCACGCATATAAGCCTCTAGTGGAACAAGTTAGAAAAATTAGCCTGCTTAAAATGGTGATACAGTAGGACTGCCTAAAATCACATGGAAGTTAGTTAAGGCCTCCTCATTTCTGAAAATATTGTTTAATAAAATTATGACATACAAAACAAAAGAAATTTTTTCATACCTAACACTCAACGGATGAAAATTACGTAAAAAAATCAGACCTTGGTTTCTGGATGATCAGGTGCCACACCGGACCGGACTAATCCAAAGGGAGTAGGTAACCTATCAATAATGTCAACTTCCGATCCTTCATGCTTCTTCAAAAGCTATTCAACAATGACAAAAATGATGCTTCTTCAAAAGCTATTCAAAAATAACATATTTTTGTCAAAGCAAATAACAAACTATTCAGGTATAGAATTTGAGAAATGTAATTGCAGTTAAAAGCTATACTAGCATTTTGTAAAATTGGTCAAAGACAAACGGATACCATCAATTTTAACTCAAAAATCTCTGTCACTGAGGAAAATAAGTACTTTGCATTAGTAATTGATAAAACAGCTAAATTTATCTACTTTTGGCACCAAAATATATGGACATAGAGTGTATTTGTTTGGGAGAAAATAGTTGAACCTTTTCGGCAGTGTAGAAGCCAGCAGGGCCGCTGCCAACGACGCAGACGCGCAACGGATGTGAAGAAAGCGCAAATAAGCTTCTCGAAATCCGTTTCACCGTCGAAAGAATGGCCATTTTTCAATTGAATCAAAAACCCTTTTCCTGCTTTTAGGGTTCTAGAACGCTTCGGAAAATCACAAATGACGCGGAGAGACAAGAGGCAGTGGCGGGAGAGGATTTCTTCTGTGGGCTGGCGAGGCCCAATTTCATATGGTAAAGGCCCATTTTTGTTTAAAGAGAGACAAGACCATTTAGGCATATCTTCTGTTTTGAGCAAGCCATGGACTTTCATAAATCCATTCTAAACCAAACTTTCATTTTATTTAAAAAATATATATAATATACTCACGTCACATTATATTTTTTCTTTTTAAATTTTACTTAACTCCGCATACTTAATAATTTTTTTCGTACTAAAATAAACCCATCACAAAACAATCCATACCTACTTACACCCTAACACTTTCAAAGGAACGAGTGACATCCTAACCCATGAAAATCGAAAGAGCATTTTGTTGATTATCATCCTTACTGTAGTTCGGAATTTAGTCGTGTCTTGTCTAAAGGGTATAAGTGTATAAGAATTAGTTTAAAATGAATTTTGTAAAAAGTTACTCCTTCCGTCTTAAAATATTTATTCATAAAAATTTTTTATTTTGTTTCAAAATACTTGTTCATGTATATATTTCTAAAATTAATGATTAGTTTCTTCCTATTTTATTCCTATTTATTCTAAATCAATTATACAAATTTTCAAAACTCTTTTTTCTTCTTACTTCTTAAAAATTTTGACTAATCAATAGCTATCATGTTTTAAATATGGGTAGAATATGAACTTTAATCTAAATTGTAGTATTGTTTTCAACACCCTTAATCTGTGTGCAAAAGATTTCATGAATAAATATTTTAAAATAAATGGAATATTAACTATGTAAAGTCATGTGGAGTCCAAATAGAGATAATATGATGTATTGTAAAGAGATGATACTTTTCGAAAAACGAAAAATATATAAAATAATAATATATTTAAATTAAAGTGAAATTTTATTTTGAGATGAAATTGAAAAATCCCAATCCACTTGAAGTTGGTTCCTTCCATTTTCTGTGTTCTAAAACAATTGTCTCGCTTTAATTGTTTTAATCAACAGAGCAAGGGCATAGATAGGAATCCAAATTGTACTATAATCCAATGTTATTGTTGTCAATTAGAAATTAGGTTATTATTATCCTATTGATCAATATAAAAAAACTTATTGTTTTATTAATATATATTGAAATTGATGATGTATTAATATTGATCGATCAAATAGTAAAATATTAATTTTTTAAATAAGTGAATTACATTAATAGTTTTATTTTATTTAAACTATCCAAATTTAAATAATATATAACTAAATAAATTTATGAAAAATATAGAAAAATAAACATATTTTTATACTTTTCTTTATTCACATTGTAAGAAATGTGTATAGAGAGAGAAAAGGAGTATATGGCCATCTAAATAAAATTAAATCATATTGAAAATTCTATTAGTCAATATTTTATCAATCAATAACATCGGTTAAAAAAATTCTATTAATCAATATTCTATCAATCGATAATTTGTCGAATTGATTGAAAAATATATCTGATATCATCAAAATTTAGATACAAAATCAATAAAATTTAGATTCAATTCTTATCTATTAATTGTTTATCTTCCTTTGCACGTAATTAGTAATATACAATTGTACGCAATGTGAAAATATGAATATGGGAGTCTCCACCTTGCTAGCAAATTAGAATGGCTCTCTTTGAATAGACATGAACCAAATTCATGTCCACTAATTTCCACCATATGGAAGAAAAAAAAAGTACAATATTATAAGTTAAATCATGAGAATGACATATGTTTCATTTATCCCAGGCCTGAGGTTGGTAAGGAGTTGAAAAGCATGGACCTCCTTAGTTGAGATGTCTATGGTTCAAAAAAAAAAAAAAAAAAAAGAAGGCACCCCATCCTGGTCAACTCTCCTGGGTAAAAATTTATCCCTGCAAACATTAATTTTTAACCTAATTTTTTTTTTTTTTTACAATACTATACAATGTGTTATGAGTGTATAATAGATTTTGAAAAATGAAAATTATTTAAATTAATATTATTTTAATTTAAATTTTGGTTTGGAACGAGGAGAATCTCTTCTCACTTACCACCTTAAATTAATAGATGTGACTTCTTATGATTTAGGTCAAAGAGGTGTTTAAGTAGAAAACTGACTCATGCCATTTGACTCATTTCTTAGTCAATTATGATGCTTATTAGATTTATTACTAGCAGCTCAAAAGTGAAAAAAGGTAAGTTGGTATTATAGAATTGGTGAAAAATAATGTTCAAATGGAGGTTGAAAACTTTTTATGGTGGCTATGAAATTAAAGAGGAAGCACTTTGTAGCTGATAACTGTATAAGCAGGCATATCTTATCAAGTTAGCAAAATTATTATTGGACAAGAAGTAATATTAAGGGTGACCAAAAAATATGTATATAATGTAATGATTAGTAAGAAGCAAAGGAGAAGTAAAAGTGTTCCAACTTTGAATGTGTTTTAGTGGTAATCATAAATAAGCCCAATGGTCTTTGAAACTTATGATCGAATAAATAAATAATAAAGTAGACAATAAACGTTTAAAAATAAAAATTTTTATAATAAAATATATTTTCATTATTTTCTACGCATGTTAAAATTTTTATTATTTTTAAGAAATTGTAAACCAGTTAAAGAATTTAGAGTTATTCTCCAAAAGAATAAGAAAATAGACTCATGTTTAGCACTTGTATTGGATTATTAACTAAAATGAAATATTTAAATGATAAAATTATCTTATTTTTCTCTACCACTGTAGAAACCAATCTTTCAAATTTCAGTGATGGGAGAAGGTCGATGTCATATATGACGTGTGGATGACGTTCAAATGAGGGTAATAAATAAAGATGAAACTTTATAAAAAGAGTAAAAGACAAAAACACCAGAAAACATAAAAGAGAAAAGTGGGCAAATAATTAGGGAGTGGGCCCAACTGAGTCAATTTTAAAAGAAAACCGTCAAAATCCAGAGCCCAGAGAGAGGAGAACTGTATAGGCTACAGAGGCTACAGGAGCGATTGGCTAAACTGAAAAGAAGTTCTGCGAGGGGGCCCTACTACCGCTCAGGATGGGAAGGGCCCAAGCCCACTATCCCAATAGTCCAAATTCATGATGTCCCTTTCACGATTTGGAAAGGGAAGAGGAGGAAAGAGTCATCTTTGTATTGCCCTTTTGGACACTCTCTCAGGCCGCCGGACCCCACCAACCGCCCTCCTCTGCCTACTCCTCCTCCTCCTCGGCGCCACCACGCCAACACCCCCCCCCCAACAAGTCCCTCACGCTATCCCATCCCCTCGATTCTATCCATTTTAAACGTCATTCAAAGTTTCAAACTGGCTGTGTGAAACCTCTCATTCCCTCTCTCTGAAAAACCTAGGCAAAGTCGGTCATTTGGGGACTGGTTGTTTTTTGAATGTTTTGGGGGCTCTCGTTTACTTTTCGGGAAATAGCTTAGCAATTAAGTAATTATAATTTAAAAGTAATTGATTCGAGTCAAGTTTAACAATAAAAATAATAAAAAAAATATTTAATACGTCTTTATAATTGTTGCTCTTTCGATTTTATTAAACTTTCAAAAATTAAAACAATTAAATGTTAAGAATTTAATCCTTGTAGTATCCAAAAAATCTTTAAAATTTTGTACGTATAACTTTATTGAAATAATAGTTTAGTAATTAAATATTTAATATTATACTTAGTATTATAAAGTAAACAATTCAATTCAAATTCGATAGCAATTTGTCTTAGTGATAATACAATTATTGCTATGACTCAAATTCGATATTAAATTACGTCTTATCTTTTCTTTTATCCTCTTTCTCGTTCTTTATCTTCCCTCTTCTTCTATTTTTTTTTTTATAAAGCAAACCACTCAATAGTTAGACATAGAGATTAATATGCATGCAGTGGGCTTAGTAATAAATTGCTGACTAAAAATTATCATTTTTATAATTATAGTTTAATAGTAAAGTACTTATATTTGAACGACTTATTCAATTCTTTGGAGTATAGAAGGAAAAAATTATTATTTGTATATTAAGTCCTAGTATGTCTCTATATATGTATATATTTCATTATATATGTATATATCTCTATATATTAGTTGTTCCATGTCATTAAAAACAAATATTTCACTCTTAAAAAAAAAAAAAGTCTATAGTTGCTCTGTCAACTATGAGGCAAAGGATGCAGAATTTTTTGATGACTAATTGAAATAAAAAGACAAAAATTCAACGGCTACGGGATGAGTGGAAACTCATTCTTATTTCAAATTAAAATAATAATAATTTAAATAATTTTATTTTTTTTAAAATTGTTATATATTTATAATCTATAATAATTTATCTCTTTAACTTTATATATGTTATGAATTATTGGAATTTCCATTAATTAGTGGAGGCTCCACTAATTATGGATTTATGTGAATTATTAGAAGATTTTTATGGATGTCCACCATTTAGTGGAGACACCATTAATTGAGATTAGTTGAAGATGATGTATGCCATGATGTATTCCACTAATTAGAGCTCTATAAATAGAGCTATTCTCTAAGCTTGTAATACACCATCATTTTGTGAAAGAAAGATTAGTGAAAGAAAGATTGGAGAAAGAATTGTGAGAGAAAGAAAGAGAGAAGTTTGAAGAGAAATTCTTGTGCAAAGAATAGTTAGAATTTTCTTAGTGTGTAGTGTGTAGATTTTATTCTAACACTACCCTAATTTTATAACACGTTATCGACACGAGTCTCTACCGGTACAAAAGCCGGAAGACTAAGCACGAGTTTCGCAGTTACCAAAGCCGGAAGACAGTACGCATTTATTGATCTCTATGGCTAACATCGCAAAACTCGAATTTGTAGCCCTTGATATTTCGGAAAAAATTATATGTCATGGGTTCTCGATGCAGAAATGCATCTAAATGTTCGAAGGCCTTAGTGAAACTATTCAAGCAAATAATAGTGCATCCGCACAACACAAGGCTAAAGCTTTGATTTTTATTCGTCGTCATCTCGATGAAAATTTAAAAATGGAATATCTTACCGAAAAAGATCCATATGGCCTATGGGTAAATTTAAAAGAAAGATTTGACCACCGAAGATGGTCGTACTACCTACTGACACGGTATGAATGGTTGCACCCGAGGTTGCAAGATTTTAAAACCGTGAATGAATATAGCTCCGCAATGTATAAAATTACATCTCAATTAAAATTATGCGGAGAAAAAGTGAGTCGATGAAGATATGTTGGAGAAGACATTCTCCACCTTTCATGCCTCGAATATTGTCCTGCAGACAACAATATCGAGAAAAGGGTATACAAAATTTACTGATTTAATTATCGCCCTCCTCATTGCGAGAGAAAAATAATGAGTTATTATTGAGAAATCATGAAGCCGGACCAATCGGCTCTACAAGCACTCCGAAGTGAATGCTTGTTGGCTCCAGCAGAAGCCATCGTTATAGTCGTGGTCGTGGTCGTGGCCGTGGCCGTGGTCGTGGTTATGGTCGTAGACACGCTCAATATTTCCCTTATCACAATTATAATCAAAGCGTGAGAAATACTGGCCACCGAAGTGGAACAGAAAAGATCAAAAGGGAAAAGAAAAAGAAATTGAAGAAAAGCATGAGGATATATGTTATAGATGTGGCATGAAAGGTCATTGGTCACGAAACGTCAGTACGGCTAAGCATTTAGTTGAATTGTATCAAGCTTCATTGAAAAATAAAAATGTGGAAGCAAATTTTTCTCAACATCCAATAAATAATGTTGAGGATGACGATAGTGATCCCGAAGATCTTAATATCAATATTACACATATGGATGTATCGGATTTTTTGAACACCCGGACGGTAGGATAGACCATTTAATTGGTGATGGCGAGTGTCCAAAAGAACTAAAGCCTCACCCCGATATTTTTGTATTTTCATTTTCATTCTATTTTAATAATATTTACGTTTACATATATATATTTGTGTTCGGATGGTTGTTGTTAATGATGATATATGCATTATTGATAGTGGAACTACACACACCATACTAAAAAATGAGAAATATTTTTCCGATCTCAAAATGGGAGAAATAAATATTTATACGATAAACGGTAGTGCAAATGTAATTGAGGGCTCCGGAAGAGCTAGTATATTGTTGCCTAAAGGAACAACAATTATTATTGATAAGGCACTATTTTCCTCAAAATCCGGAAGAAATTTATTGAGTTTTAAAGATATCCGCAGAAATGGGTATCATGTTGAAACAAATGAGGAAAATGGGATTGAGCATCTTTTTATTACTCAAATGCATTTGGGTAAGAAATCGGTATTAGAAAAGCTGCCGTCTTTTTCTACTTGGTCTATATTTTGTAAAAATACGTACAATTGAAATTCATCATCTAGTAAACCGAAGTTTATCGATCATATTACTTTTAGCATTTGGCATGACCGGTTGGGTCATCCGGGATCTACCATGATGAGAAGAATCATTGAGAATACACATGGTCATCCTTTAAAAAATAAAAGGATATTAACATCGAAAAATTCGCATGTACTTGCATGTTCCCTAGGAAAATTAATTGTTAAACCATCACCGAGTAAAAGTAGGAGCTGAAAGTCCTACATTTCTCGAACGGATTCACGGAGATATTTGTGGACCTATTGATCCACCATGTGGACCGTTCAAATATTTTATGGTCTTAATTGATGCATCATCCTGATGGTCACATGTATGTTTATTATCTACTCGCAACTTTGGCGTTTGCGAGATTACTTGCTCAAATAATTAAATTACGAGCACAATTTCCGGACCATCACATTAAAAATATCCGTTTGGATAATGCTTGGTGAATTTTCATCACATGCTTTTGATGCATATTGCATGTCAATTGGGATTAATGTTGAACATCCCGTAGCTCATGTTCACACACTGAATGGTCTTGCTTGAATCTTTGATTAAACGATTACAATTAATTGCTAGACCATTATTAATGAAAACAAATCTCCCAACATCTGCCTGGGGACATGCTATTCTACATGCTCGCAACACTTGTACGTATAAGACCAACTTAGTTATCATAAATTCTCTCCTTTGCAATTGGCTTTTGGGTCGAACCAAATATTGCTCATTTAAGAATTTTTGGGTGTCTTGTATATATTCCAATTGCACCAAACCAACGTACAAAGATGGGTCCTCAAAGAAGAAAGGGGATATACGTTGGATATGATTCTCCCTCTATTATCGGGTATGTTGAACCCCTGACGGAGATGTATTCACGACAAGATTTGTCGATTGTCATTTTGATGAATCATTATTCCCTAAATTAGGGGAGAATCCAAACAAGTATAAAAAGGATCTTGATTGGACAACATCATTAAATTATCTTGATCCGCGCACAAGCGCATGTGAACTTGAAGTTCAAAAGATAATTCATTTGCAAAGCATTGCAAATCAAATGCCGACGCTTTTGTTGACTCGGAAGAGTTACAAAATCGCATATTCCAACTATAAATGCTCCTATTCGAATTGAAGTTCCAGCAGAACAAAATATTATACCTATAGCTATCGAGTCAAAAACACGCTGAAGCGTGGCCGACCTCTTGGTTCTAAAGATAAAAATCCTCGAAAGAAAAGAGGATTAAATGATCCAGAAGATCATATTGAAGAAAAGAATGATAAAGACCAAGAGAGAACTGATGACAAAGAACCGAAGTTGATGAAAGTAACACTGAAATTTCTATCAATTATACCACTTCAGGTAGATGTTGGAATCGGATAGAAACCGTTATTGATAATATATTTGCATACAATATATCTCTTGATGTTACACAGGATAATGATGATCCTGAACCAATATCGATTGATGAATGTCGGCATAGAAAAGATTGGCTGCAATGGAAAGATGCGATTCAATCGGAGTTAAATGCACTGGCAAAACGTGAAGTCTTCGGACCTGCGATCCGAACACCGGAAGGTGTAAAACCTGTTGGCTACAAATGGATATTTGTGCGAAAGCGCAATGAAAAGAGTGAAATCGTTCGATATAAAGCGCGATTAGTAGCCCAAGGTTTTTCACAAAGACCGGTATTGATTATGATGAAACTTATTCTCCTGTTGTTGATGCTATTACACTCCGATATCTTATCAGTTTGGCAAGTACATGAAAAGATAGATATGCGCCTATTAGATGTTGTCACTCGCTTACTTGTATGGAAATTTAGAAAATGATGTTTACATGAAAATCCCCGAAGGATTTCATATGCTCGAAGCATATAAACATTATCCTCGTGAAAATTACTCCATCAAGTTGCGTAAATCATTATATGGCCTGAAGCAATCTGAGCGCATGTGGTTCACACGTCTTAGTGAATATTTATTGAAAGCGGGATTTAAAAATGACCAGGTATGTCCATGCGTTTTATTAAGAAATCGGTTCTAAATTTGTGATATTAGCTATATATGTTGATGATATTAATCTTATTGGAACTCTCGAAGAGCTCCAAGAAACAATTGATTATTTAAAAAGAGAATTCGAAATCAAGGATTTTGGTAAAACCAAATTTTGCCTTGGTTTACAAATTGAACATTTGGAGAGTGGAACATTTATTCATCAATCAACATATACAGACAAAAGTGCTAAAAAGATTTTACATGGACAAAGCACATCCATTGAGTATTCCAATGATCGTCCGATCATTAAATGTGGATAAAGATCCTTTCCGACCTCAAGAAAATGATGAAGAACTCCTTGGTCTCGAAGTACCATATCTCAGTGCAATTGGTGCATTGATGTATCTTGCTAATAACACACGGCTCGATATTGCTTTCATTGTCAATTTATTAGCAAGATTTAGTTCTTCACCAACACGACGACATTGGAATGGAATTAAACAAGTCCTTCGATATCTCCAAGGTACAATTGATCTCGGATTATTTTATTCAAATAAAACCAGTCCAATATTGATAGGTTATGCAGATCGTTGGTTATTTATCTGATCCACATAAAGCACGTTCTCAAACAGGCTATCTATTTACATGTGGAAATACTTGCTATATCATGGCGTTCTACGAAACAATCTATAGCGACTACTTCTTCAAATCATGCTGAAATTATAGCCATTCATGAAGCAAGTCGAGAATGTGTATGGCTAAGATCCATGATTCATTATATCCGAGAAGGTTGTGGATTATCATCAATCAAAGGTATTCCAACTCCTCTTTATGAAGACAATGCAACTTGCATAGCTCAATTACGAGGAGGATATATTAAAGGAGATCGGACAAAACATATTTCACCAAAATTCTTCTTTACTCATGAACTCCGGAAGAAATGTGAAATTGATGTGCTACAAATTCGGTCATGTGACAACCTCGCGAGATATTTTCACGAAGACTTTACCGACTGCAACATTTGAAAAGTTGAGATATAAAATCGGTATGCGTCGGTTTAAAGATTTAAAGGAATCATCTCATCGGGGGAGTAATAAACATACATATAGAATAATGTACTCTTTTTCCTTCACTAGATTTTTTTCCCACTCGGGTTTTTATCTAGTAAGGTTTTAACGAGGCATATTCTTTATGTATGGATGGACATCCAAGGGGAGTGTTATGAATTATTGGAATTTCCATTAATTAGTGGAGGCTCCACTAATTATGGATTTATGTGAATTATTAGAAGATTTTTATGGATGTCCACCATTTAGTGGAGACACCATTAATTGAGATTAGTTGAAGATGATGTATGCCATGATGTATTCCACTAATTAGAGCTCTATAAATAGAGCTATTCTCTAAGCTTGTAATACACCATCATTTTGTGAAAGAAAGATTAGTGAAAGAAAGATTGGAGAAAGAATTGTGAGAGAAAGAAAGAGAGAAGTTTGAAGAGAAATTCTTGTGCAAAGAATAGTTAGAATTTTCTTAGTGTGTAGTGTGTAGATTTTATTCTAACACTACCCTAATTTTATAACAATATATATTTTATATATATATTTTTTTTGTATTTAATAAATTTTTATTATATTATCTTATTCTCATCTCAATCTAATTGCTATAAATAGAAAGCAAAAGAGATAAAAAGCGGGGAATTGAGAAACAAGATTGATTGACCTCGGTGGTTGACTAGGCTAAAGACGTCAACCATGGAGCACGCGTATTCCCTTTCATTATTGCAATCCCCTTCCCACTTTTTCCCTTTGTAAAGTCTATTAAACACTTTAATCTCATTTTTGTTGAGTTTCAACTCGGACCGCAAAAGGGAACCTATAACTTTACCTTTGCAAACTTTTTTTTTTCCGCCGATTTGATGGTTCGATCGATTTATTGAATAAATAAAAATTGAAAGTGTTAAGTGTTTTTTTAAAAATTATAAAATTATAATATACTCATAACGTGTTGTATATGTAAATGAAAATTCTCCTCGTCCCAAAAAAAAAAAAATGAAGCTTCAAATTACAAAAAATGATATCCAAAAAAGAAGCGGGTTGAAATATTAATTTAATGATTACAATTTTAAATGGATAATTAACAAAATTTCAGACGGAGGCCCCATATAAAAGACCACATTTTAGAGATGGAGAGTGAGTTGGAATGATATTTTTTATTTGTATTTGATTGGAGTCTATAAGTTTTAATATTGAAGAATGAAAGAATCAATAATTACGAACTATGATTTCGAATTAAAATTATATATATATATTAATAACTATTCAAAAAATTGTATGTCATATTATTTTTGTTACAATTTTTATTCCTAAATAAATTTTTTTTATTAATTTTGTAATTCTTTTCGTTTTAAAATAATTATCACTTTTTATAATATTTTTTGTATTTTAATTATTTATTATTTTATAAAATCAATAATATATTTATCAATTTTTTTTCAATTATACATTTGTCATTTTACTCTATTAAATTATTTTTAAATTTTAAAATAATTTTATAATTCGTGATGAAATTAATTCAGTACTTTCTCTAAAAATCCTATAAATATTTTAAAAATTATTAATTTATATAATTTATTTAATAATTATCATTATTTTAAAATAAAAACAATATTTTTATTTTTGAATATAAACTAATCAGCTTGTTACGCTATATTAAAAATAAATAAATAAAGAGAAAGGCAATAAGCATCCGTCAATGAGGAAATAATTAGGGTGACATTAACAAATTGGCAAAAATGGGCAGGTGAGTGAGGTTGTGATTGGACGGTGGGCAGTCCCACGTGGGAGTGTCATTCTGAAAAACTCCAAATTTACCCCACGCGCTCCGATTCACACGGGCAGCAATAATCAACTGGTCTCTGAAATCAGCAGTGCATTCGATTTGATTTTATAGTATTATAGGTAGTAGGTTAGGATCATAGGTTAGGATTGGGGGAATTTTTACAGTTCCGATTTTGAAATTCTTGAAAATCAGAAGAGATCCAAACAGGACCCATAGGAGTTCGAGGTTCTTGTGAAGGAGGAGTGACGGAGAGGAGGTCAGGCACGTGAGTTAGAGAGATCTAAGGTTTGGTAGTTATAAGGTATTTTGTCCGGCTCTCCCTAAATTCCCTAACTAATCTAACCACTTCGTTTTTGTCTTACAAACCAAACATACGCTATCTGCTAAATAGTAGTAGTTGTAATTATTCTTCTCATGAGTCACGGGCTCTTTTAATTCTCGTGCCACGATCTGCAGACACTCCCGGGGCCCCACCAACGTAGCCTTAGTTTATTACAATTATTATTTATTTCCTTCAGGAATAGTCTTTTTTTTAAAAAAAATAATTCATTTATTTTTTTTAATTCTAAACACTACCTAATATAATAGAGAGTTCAGGGGTTAGTACCGACTATTGATGGTTGAATCTGGAAAATTTATGGTTAGTATGTGATAATTATTTATGGTTGACAATCTAATTAATTAAATAATTAAGTGATATTGAAATGTTATTTTTGTTTAATAAAACTACTACATATCCTAAAAACATGATTAATGATATTATGTGTTGTATTTCAACCTATCCTATCTTGTTATTGCTTTCAAGAGTCATATTGACTAATTGTAGAAAATGTTGCTCTTATCATAGAACTCATCGAATTCTAGTCTTTCTCTACTTATTCCGTCCTTTACCCCCTCACCACTTGCTTTTTGAAGTCTAGAAACACAGAATTCCACAAGGAAATAATAGGGGGGAAAAAAGAAAAAGAAAAAGGAAAGGTGAGGCAATATCTTTATAAAGTCAATAAAAAATAAGGTTGTTTGGATTGTTTTTCTATCTCAATCTAAAATTTATTTAAATTTAAAATAGTAATAATTTGAATATTTTTTTTATTTTTTTATAATTATTATACATTCATAATATATTATATTATTTTTTAATTTTTTTAAATTTTATATATTTAATAATTTTTTATTATATTCAAACAAACACTACTTACACCTTTCTCTTGATTCAAACAATCACCC
Source organism: Voacanga thouarsii (assembly GCA_026120185.1). Taxonomy (NCBI): domain Eukaryota; kingdom Viridiplantae; phylum Streptophyta; class Magnoliopsida; order Gentianales; family Apocynaceae; genus Voacanga; species Voacanga thouarsii. The sequence continues at coordinate 735,278 of JANUWF010001217.1, read as the reverse complement.
TTTTTAAGCAACCTTTCACTATAACACTAAGCAGTGCCGTGGAAGCCTTAACGCCATTCACGCAGCCACCTAAGGCCCTCGCCTTGTATTGGGTCTTTTTTTTAAAGGAAACAAATTTGTGGCCTACATCACAAAAGTTGTTTAGAAACAAAGACATATTAATAAAAACTCATAAAAAAAATGTTTAAAAATGATAACCCTTAAAAAAATTGAATTATTAAATTATGATAACTGATTTGTTAAAAAATTATATTTGGGAAGAAATTCTTCCCAATTCAAATTATAATAGTTTTCGTTTCTCGAAAATTATCATATACGCACAATACATGATATTTTCTCTTTTATATTAATAGTGAACCCCATATTTAATAATTTTATTAAATTTTAATAAACTCATCTCAATCCAATCTTTACCTAAATATATAATTTAAAAGATGAGACCTTTCTAAAAATACTTAGTGTAACAGGGTTGGGATGCCTAATACAAAATTACTTTAATTTTTTTAAAAAGTATTATTTTTAGAAAGATTTCATTCGAATCTCACGTCAATTTATATATTTAATAATTTTTTATTATATTAAAACAAACTAATCTCGTTCTAATTACTTTTTAAGTATACTAATTTCCAAACACGGCCCTGACAGTATGTTGGCCATGGACGGTGATAATTTAAGTGAAAAAATAAAAGGCAAAGGAGAGGAGCCGCATGTAGTTTAGCTGATCAGTGGGGATAATGCCTTATAGAAGAATGAGTGAGCAAAATTTTCAGCCACAAGACAAAAAGAAGAAGAGAATAAAATAGGAAAAGGCATTATGATAAGGTTAGGGTATTGGGATCTGTACTTAATTTGGGTTAATAATAGAGAAAAAGGAGGTCTTAATCTTCTTTTAATTCCTACTGAGAATGATTGCTTCATTTGTTTATATTCCACTGAGATATTATTTATATGCTCTTATTCTAAAATTAATCTCCCTATCTTCCTTCTTAATTTCTTCTACCTGTAGCTGTACACAATTTTACCTAATTTGACCCTTTCTCCGATCTATTGTTACAATAATCCACGTTTCTCACTTTTCATTAATATATATATATATATATATATATTCCCTTTTTTTATTCCCTATCCTTGGAGGAAATCATAATTTGAATTTAATAATTCAACTTAAATAGTAGCGTCGCTATTTAAATTTGGAAAAAGAGACGGAGAATAAAAAAATAATTAAAAAGAAGCATTTATAAATGTAGTGGCGTTTTTGTAACCACAAAACTAAAGTTAGTTTTTGGGTTAATTTTAAAAAAATTTCTTGTGTTTGACAATTGAGTATTTAAACTTTCAATTTTGATAATTAAATACTCGATTTATGATTTTGTCAATTACTGAAAATTTAATTATTAAAATTAAAAGTTTAGTACCCAATTATCAAACACGTACAAATATAGAGGATTTTTTGACATTAACCCTTAGTTTTCTTTGAATCGTCTTTGTTCTCGTCCATTTCTTGGTTCTTCTATCTTGACTTCTATGTTTTTTCCATAAAAACTAATTCAAATGCTAAATTTGTCTCCTTTAAAAACCCTGCTTTCCTTTTCTTCCAACACCCTCGATCCAAACACACATAGACTTGACTTCTTTCTGCCGTCCCCCTTTTCCAAGAGCTACATATATAATTAAGTATTGAAAAGCATTTTTTTTTTTTAAAACCAGGCATTGATCTAACTTTTTAAAAGACTTTTCTATTGCCATTGCAGAAGAATTTAACTACCAATAGTTTGGGTAGTTATGTTATGTGGGTACTTATAATTAATTGGATGATTTATCAACCAAGTAGTTATTTTGCATTTTCTTCCTTACCTTCACTTTTCCTATCATTTTCGTACCGTAATGGTTTCTAACCTTTTTTTTAATTAGTTTTTTGACTTTTCTCATAGTTAACTATTCCATAATGTTGTCTTCTTCTGGCGGCTTCCTTGCCTGATCATCCTTTACTTTATGTTGGGTCCAAAAAGTTTTCATATTGACATGAATCCAAATCATTTCCTCATAAGAAAATTCATTTAACATTGACTAAAAACGAAAATTCTACCAAAATGACTTTGTTCTTTATGAGGTAAATTACAGGTGAAGATTATATAATAGGTAAATTATTCTGATGGCTCTTCAACTATTATGAAATTTAATTTTTACCATCTAATTAAAAAAGTGTAAAATATTTTCTCAAAATTTTTAAATGTTTAGATCTTACCCTTCCGTCAGTTGACTAATCGTCAACTGATAATTCCATTAATTTTAAAAGTATTTTGGTCCTTATATATTTTCTAATTAAAATATATTATCTTATTTTTATTTATTTCTTTTTTTAATTCCTAATAATAGGTTTGGTCAAAGAGTCCTTTGGATAGCTCGATGCAAACAATGGATCCATCCTTGCAACTTAGCAAGGATCGGCCATTTTAGGGATTGAAACGGATTGGAGTTCTGTTAGAAAATAAATTTATTTTTAAAGGATTAATTAATAAGTCCTCGCTAATTCATCGCTAATTAGTGACAAATTTGTGATGTTTTTTTAATTATTCATTAACACTAATAAAATTGATGGTTGTCGCAACTCGCAAAATCGTCGCTAATTAATGATGAATTTGCAATGAATTTTTTAATTATTCATTAACACTAAAAAAATTGATGGTCGTTGCAAGTCTGTCTCTAATCTACGATGGATTTGCAACATTTTTCTAGAATAAAATATATTATATAATTAATATAAGGTAAAAATTATAATAAAAATAAACATGGCTTAGCAACATGCTCCCCCACAATAAGGAAATGTGTTCGAGCCCCACGCCTAGCAATGAAGCAGGAAAAATGCATGCGCCTAGGCTGGGTTGGGTTTACGTTAGCTAATTACTTAAAAAAAAAAAAATCAACGATCGTTGCAAATTCGGCCGTTGCTAAGCCCTAGGTAATTACCGAGGGATTTTCAACGGACGACAATTTTAATTGTTGTTAATTAAAGGGCAGACGGAAATCCCTTGCAAATTTACAAGAGATATATTTTGATTATATGATTGAGCATGATAAGTTAATTGTTATTTCTGTACTAATGATTATGTTCATTAAAAGTTATGAGTTTAAACTAAATTCTAAGCTTATGTGCTAATTTTCTTATTCATGTGATGTTAAATGCTTGTGGGTTTCGTTTTGGTAGGGAATTTTCCAATTTTATAAGTTATAAGGCTTTACTAGGGGGATATAATATCTAGGATAAGCTAAGGCATTTCTTCCAATGGGATATAATAATTGAAAAACTGATCAGTTAAACCAAATCAAGTCCCCAAGCATGAATCATCTTCGTGAATTAAGCTTTGTTTAAGTATGTTTAAATATGTATAAATGGTTTTTTGTGCACAAAACAGTATTTTTCATTATTAAAATGGGTGGTTGAAACTGTGTTTTTGGCCTGAAAAGTTGCAGGTTGGATTCTAGATGTTCTGAAAACCGTGCATGCGCATTCCAGAACACACTTGGCGCCGGCACCCTCACTCACACTGGGGCGCCGGTTGGGCTTGTCCAACCTGGAGCCGGATACACTCCGTTTTGACTCAGCGCCGATTTTTCTCTGTTAAAGCGATAGTTTCCTCGCTTGTTTCAATCACCATTATTTTCACTAAATAAACTACACCGATTCAGTATTTATGTGCCAGATATGCCTCTTTTATTTCAGTAGTGAGTAAGGTTAATAAATTCATTATTCCTCTTTTCCTCCTTCTTCTTTCTTTGGGTGATATTCCGAGATCTTCCCATGGTGCGACCAATCCACCAGGGAAATATTTTAAGACCCCCCCGGGTTTTGTTGTCCCCTAAACTCCTAAACTCTTTTGATCAAATATTTTGTAAATGTATATGTATATGTAATATGCTCAATCCCGGGTAAGCCAAATTTTCTTACTGAGCTAGTGAGCTCACTCCTTATTCAACAATTTGTAGGTTCTCACATAGATAAAGATGAGTTGGATGAATGGTTTGAAGAGGACCTAGAGTGACTAGTTATTTTATTTTTGTTCAGGTTTATGTATGTTATGCTTTGGATTTAAAGAAAATGTAAGGATACTCTTTAAGTATTACTAGAATGTTATGTTTTGGTTATTTATGGTATGTAAGAATTTGATATTTTCTTTTTTAGGGTGTTGTCATGTCATCCGCGGCTCCGAGGCATGACATTTAGTGGTATCAGAAATAATAGATTATACTTCTTAGGCTGAAACATTAGGGAAATAAGCATGAAACGGAGTGGTAACTTATAAGTTTAAAATTTAAGGAAGAGAGTAGCTTAAGTGGCATTTTCAGTATGCTTTAAGGATGTTGATTGTATAGTAAATTATTTTCTTTTTCTTTTGTTGTGTTAGCTCATGAGTAGCATTTCAGCAATGGCTCGTGGTGTAAGGAGGATTGCTCAAGAGAATGTGGGAGACAGTGACAGGAATAGACCGGTGGCTATGCGAGCTCGAAGGTAGGCTATTCGAGCTATCTGGGGTCAGAGTTTATCCGCTACTTTGTCAGCACCGCGTGGGTCAGAAGGTCATTCTATTGGGGTCAAACTGCCCCCGCCTCCACCGTTTATGCCATCAGTTGCTACGACGGTACCGCCAATCACAGTCGTACCTGGCCCTAGTGCGCCGATGGACATGCCCACTGCATTAGCTATGGTGGCTCAAGCGATATAGAGTCAGCAGCTGTTACAGCAAGAGTGGATCAGAGTTCAACAGGAACAGCTCAGATTGCAAGCTAAGTAACAACAGTTGCAGCGAGACTAGGAGCGTCGATTCCAGAGGAATGATTAAGGAGCTTGGTTGCTTTACGAACGGATGAAGAGTATGGAACTCCCAACGTTCAATGGTATGAGAGGGCCAGAGAGAGCGGAAGAGTAGATCAAAGAACTGGAACATCACTTTGAGACGATGGAAGTTCCAGAGGATGTCAAACCGAAGGTAGCAGGTCCGTTTCTGGTTGGTGAAGCGCTGCAGTGGTGGAAAGGGATAAAGCCCATTTATTACTAGGGAAGCGAGTCGTTTACCTGAGAAAAGTTCAGGGAGATAATTCTGGAGTAGTATTTCCTAGACACTTTCAAGATTGAGAAGAAAAATCAATTCTTTAAGTTGGTTAGTCAAAGCAGATGAGTGTGACCGACTACGCAATCAGGTTTAACTCGTTGGGCAAGTATGTGCCTGTAATTACTCGAGATCCTACTTTGAGGACCAACCGGTTTGTGCATGGATTGTTGGTTAGGATTCATGGAAGGTTGTCTGCAATTAGGCCCAGTACCTATAAGGAGGTTTATCAAAAAAGCTTGGATATCGAAGCTAAGTTCAGGAGATCGGATGTAGACAGGGATAGGAAAAGACCCAGGTCAGTGTTTAGCCAGGGGCAGGGGTCCAGGCCAGGATTTAGTCAAGGTTAGAGGTTTAGATCGGCATTATCAGGCTAGCCTGATGCTAAGAGGAGAGTTTTTCCTAGTCAGCCTAAGCCAGCTTTTTCAGGGGCACCGACAGTGAGTGTAGCAGGGTCTACAGCTTTGAATGCTGGCATTTTATTTAAAGAATGCCTAACTTGTGGTAGGAGGTACTTGGGGGAGTGCCGATGGGCACTTGGAAGCTGTTTCAGATGTGGCAAGATGGGTCACAAGATTAGCCGGTATCCTGAATTAGTGGCAAATCCGACCCAAGCAGCAGTTAATGCTCAGGCGCTTAAAGCGGGGGAGCAGTGGCAGAAGAGTAATGCTCGGATGATTGCTCTTATTGAGTATCTCATGCTCGTATCCTATACGGCGCATCGAAAAATTAACGAGATACCATCTTAGGACCCGCCTATGTGTGAAAAATAAGACATAAAGACAATAAATGTAACAACTTTTTACCTTTGTTTGATCGTCCGAAGGACAAAATTGATCTTCTTCAAGTCGAGGCGTGATCCAGCAATTCTCTTATACAAACTCCACGAGAGTTGGACGTCTAATCACTATAATCACAGTGTGTGATTATCTCTAATAATAATCTACGTGAAGGAATACTTAAGCACCAAGATTTCTTGTGCTAGCAGAAAAAGATGCCAGTTAGGGCTGTTTTCGTTTTCAGCAAAACGAGAGAGAGAGAAGAAGAAGAAGAAGAAGAAGAAGAAGAAGATGATGATGATGATGATGATGATGATGATGATGATGTTTGTTTTTGTGGCTCCTATTTTCGTGTGAATCACCCTTGGATTAGGGTTTCGAGCGTATCCAATATATGTTCCAAAATCCACTGAAAATCTTAAATTCTAAAACAATTAGAATTTCTTAATTGTAATTAGAAATATCAAGTTCCCATAATTATAACTTGGACCACAAATTATAATTAATTATAATTCATCCACAACTTCTCTTTCTTGCAATTAACACCACTATATTATTAAATAACATTTTGAGTATATAATCCTCTATTGTGTGTGACATATTAAGTTTCACAGTCAATTGGTAGCGAATATGAATTAATCTAAACGTTTTTGAGATTAATAATCCATAATTAAGTAGAATTAATCGTATTAATTCTAATCAAGATTAGTTTATTAATTCATCAATTAATAAACCCATATTCCCAGATCATGAGCGGTATCTAGCAACACATCATGACCATCTAAGAGTCCAAGAAGTCAAGTGGCTTGACATGAACCATTCAATAATAAATTTCAGTACAATTAACTCCTTTCACCATACAATATTTTATTTGGTTTGGAGTACGAAATTAGTGCCAACTCCTTCTAGAATTAATTCTAGCTCGAATACAATAGTACTTGTACCAGGAATCCACTACTCTAGATGTCTATCAATTAGAACTGTTTCCAATACACAATCACCTTGGCCAAGGATTTTTTGAGTAATAATTCCTACAAGTGACCGTGAGATATTCGCCCCTACTATTAGGAGTGGTGAATCCTTTATTGACCCTCTCAACTACTTTCGTTTACCTCACAATGTACCAAATATCTATTCCATAGGTAGCCCTCGATCGAGCTCCGGAGATTGGAATTAAAGTACAAAGCTCAGCAAATAAAGTACCCTGGAGATCTCAAGTCTAAGAATACTTGCACGTTTGTTATATTGAGACTATATCACTGGCACTAAATAGTTATCCATGTGATTATCTTAAAGTTAGGTCATCTAATGAATTTATTCCATTAACAAGTAACCATGTGTTATCTTTGAGTATCTCAATACTCACGGTTATGAGAACCACCGCCTGATCAAATCAGGAAGTCTAACACATGCTAGTCTTAACGCATTAATGATGTCATATCTCATTAATACTATAACTAGGGACTATTTAAGTACTAACACCATCTAGTGTAGTAAGAATCTCATATCATGATTTCTATTATGATTTCCTTAACATAGTGTTGTACTAGGGACTTTATCAAACAGTTATATTACTTAAAATAAACAAAATAAATTGTAAGATAAATAATACATTTTATTAAAATAAAATGTGTCATATATAATGTACAAGTGATTGCCTCTAGGGTACAACACTAACAGCTCTTATCTAGGAGGAGGCTGATATAGTTGATGAAGTGGTGATAGGTACACTTTTGATTAATTATGTGCTTGTTATTGTGTTATTTGATTGTGGAGCATCGTATTCGTTCATATCCCGTAGGTTTGCTAAGGTCTTAAAGTTAGTCCTACCCACTTAGTTGACTCCTATAGAGTAGAAGCACCCAATGAAAAAGTTTTGGTGTCTAACTTGATATATAAGGGATGTTGGGTAGTAATTGGTGATTAGGAGTTTGATACAAACCTAATCCAGATTAATATGGTTGATTTTGACGTGATTTTGGGTATGAACTGGTTGGCTAATAATCATACGTTAGTGAATTACCGAGAGAAGATGGTGCAATTTGCCTTACCGAGTAGAGCTATTTTTCATTTCCAGAGTGAGAGTAGAGTAGTGGGTAAGAAGTCTATGCCAGTGATTTCAGTGGTTAGGGCTCGCAAGAATTTGCACCAAGGATGCGAGGCTTGCTTAGCTAGCGTGGTAGAGGTAAAGAAGAAAGAACCCCGAATTAAGGATATACCAGTAGTGAATGAGTTTCAGGATGTGTTTCCAGAAGATCTGCCAAGCATACCACTTGAGAGAGAGGTTGGCTTCGAAATCAACTTAATTCTAAGAGCGGAACTAATTTTGAAAGTGCCATAGCGCATGGCACCAGCTGACCTATGGGAATTGAATGTTTAACTTCAAGAGTTGTTAGATAAGAAGTTCATACGTCCTAGTGCGTCTCTATGAGGTGCTCCTATATTGTTTGTGAAGAAGAAGGATGGAAGTATGAGGATGTGCATCGACTATAGGGAACTGAACAAGATCACGGTGAAAAATAAATACCCACTTCCCATAATTGATAACCTATTTGACCAATTGAAGGGAGCGAATGTGTTCTCTAAGATCGATCTGTTAGGATTCGTGGACTCCTAAACGCGGAAAACATCCACGAATCCCTCCCGAGGACCCAAGTAAACGATTAAGAAGATTTAAGCTTTAAGAATTACCTTTGGTTGCTATAATCGAAATCCTTCGATTCTGGTTGCGCTATTGTATGTTCAACCCGAACAATCACCAGACGTTGCAGTATGCGAACGTCCTCTATCTGATACACACCGCGAACTCACTCAATGCCCGGGGAGTGCTAGCGCCTAGGGTTTGAGAGGTTTTTTTTTTTTTTTTTCTAGTAGAGAATGGAACGAATGTTCTCAATCGAAAAATTGGACTATTGAAAAGACGGCTAGGGTTTTCTTAAAAACCCCCGAACCTCTTAGAGTCCAACCCTAATAATATCTTATCATATTCTAATTTAAATTCAAATTAAATAAAAACTGATATGATAAGATTCTGCCATTATCTCGGTAATTTAACTAATTAATTTACCGAGTCAGATTCTTATAATCTGGATATCATCCAGATTCATCGAACCTGGTCACCAGAAAAATAACCTAACAAGTTCGCTTATTGTGTGACCCTATAGGTTCATTTAACACTGGCAGTGTGCCTAAATCATATTTAAATGACCCACAAGTTATAAGCGATTTCTAGCAAAACATTATAACTATCCAGATTAAATGAAGATCGGTGATCTCTTTGAACCAACCCATAATTTTATATTTAGTCCTTTTGTCACACGATATCCAGATTAAGCATAAGGAACGGAGCATGTCATCCTTATTAAACTTAATCAATTATTTCTTGATTTCATAGTAGACTGTTCAAACAAATTATATCAATATCTTAGATTGATATATTTGAGCACGACCATGCATTTTTAACAGTCTAACTTATCAAGGGGCCCATGGATATCTCTCCCATAATCGAGAGGGACAAATTCCTTCACAATCAATCATATTCCTCTCATTGATTTATTCTATATCCAACGAGTAGTCTAATTTATTATCTGGTTAAAGACAACTTTAGACAATGTCAAAATATAGAATTTATCAAGTAGGAAACTATGATGAATTTAGGTCGAAGGACTTTCAATATTATTATGGCTAGAAAGTACTTATGACATATTCCAGAAGACTCTCACAGTGGGTCATGTCCAATACAATGTTCTCTAACATTTATTTATGTCTTGACTCGATATCACAAATATCCATGGCCAGTAAAACATAGCCATTAAGTCACAAACATACTAATCTTAATTTATTATTATTCCAATAATAATAATCGATCAGGGACAGTTTTAGAATAGTCATTGTATTCATTGTAGAGTTTTACTATCAAGTCACGTACTTGATGACCAACAAAACAAAACTCACTATTCATGGAAAGGAAAGCCTCATATTATTATATAAAACATAATGACAATTGTATAAGTACAAATTGACTCTAGGGCATATCCCCAACACGATCTACGTTCCTGGTATTATCAGTTGCGAACCAAACCTAAAGACTTACCAAAAAGCACCTTCCGAACTCGGTATGGACATTATGAGTTTTTAATCATACCATTTGGATTGACTAACGCGCCAGCAGCTTTCATAGAGTTGATGAATCGGGTATTCAAGGATGAGCTGGACAGGTTCGTGGTGGTATTCATAGATAATATCCTAATATATTCTCCATTTGAGGAAGCGCATCGAGATTATCTAAAAGTAGTATTGCAGAGATTTAGAGAGTAGAAGTTGTATGCTAAATTTATTAAGTGTAAGTTCTGGCTAGTGAGCGTGTCTTTTGTTAGGGATGTGATTTCTGAGGAGGGGGTTTCCATTGATCCTAGAAAGATTGAAGCAATAGTTGATTGGTCTAAGATAACCAATGCAATGGAAGTTAGAAGCTTCTTGGGGTTGGCTGAATACTAGGATTTCACTAAGATCACTACTCCATTGATTCAGCTGACCCAGAAGAGAGTTCAATTCAAGTGGAGTAAAGCTTGTGAGAGGCGTTTCCAGGAGTTAAAAAAGTTACTGACATTAGCACCTGTGTTAGCACTATCGTCTAAGGCAGGGAGATTTTCTATCTACAGTGATGCTTCAAAGAACGGATTGGGCTATGTGTTAATGTAGAATAGTAAGGTGATTGCCTATACTTCTTGGCAGTTGAAGCCCTACGAACAAAACTACCCGACTCACGATTTGGAGTTGGTAGCCGTAGTGTTCGCGCTAAAGATTTGGCGACACTATTTGTATAGGGAATCGTGTGAGGTCTTCACCGATCATTAGAGTTTAAAGTACATATTTAAGTAGAAAGAGCTTAACATGAGGTAGAGGCGGTGGCTAGAGCTGCTTAAGAATTATGATTTAAAGATCAGTTATCACCTGGAAAAGCTAATCGGGTAGCTGATGCTCTTAGTAGGAAGAGGTCTAGCACTTTAGCGCTTTACTCACAGATCAGGATCGACTTATCGTAGAGTTTAAAAGGTTGGAATTAGAAGTGGTGCAACCGGCTTCGGGATATTTGGCTGCTATGGTGGCACAATCGTCTTTAGTTGAGAGAATCAAAGAAACTCAGTCGAGGAATGTGGAATTGGAAAAGAAGAAAGCCGTGGCTCTTGGAGAAAATTAGTTGGACTTTCAGATTCATGCGGATGGCAGTCTTCGTTTCAGATGCAGATTATGTATTCCCGATGAGGAGGCATTAAGGGCTGAGGTACTTAAGGAAGTGCATAGCTCGAGGTTCTCAATTCACCCGAGAGGAACTAAGGTGTATCAAGATCTCAAGAAGTATTATTGGTGGAGTGGTATAAAGCGAAATATAACAAAATATATGTCTAAGTGCTTGGTATGTCAGTAAGTTAAAGCGGAACACCAAAGACCTACTGGATTACTCAAGCCTTTGGAAATTCTAGTATGGAAGTGGGAGTATATCACGATAGATTTCGTCATTGGGTGACCAAGACTAAGACGGAAAAAGACACTATTTGGGTGATGGTGGATTGTCTAACCAAGTCAGCGCACTTCCTGCCTATGAAGGTAACAACTTCTATGGAGGAGTTGGTCAGAATGTACATAGATGAGATTGTCAGGTTGCACGGGGTGCCAGTAAGTATAGCGTCGATAGAGATACTAGGTTTGTGTTCCGATTTTGGAAGAGTTTCAACAAGGCCATTAGAACCATCGTCGCACTCAATACGGCGTTTCATTCTCAAACCGACGGTCAATCAAAGAGGACAATTCAGATATTGGAGGATATGTTACGGGCTTGTGTGTTGGACTGCAAGGGAAGTTGGAGTGACAGTTTGGCATTGATAGAGTTTTCCTATAATAACAATTATCAAGCCAGCATTTGAATGGCACCGTATGAAGCTCTTTATGAACGGAAGTGTAGGTCTCCAAGCTGTTGGGATGACGAAGGGGAAAGAAGTATAACCGGACCAGAGTTAGTACAGATTGCTTCAAATAAAGTATTGATTATTCGGGAAAGATTGAAAGCTGCCTAGAACCTTCAGAAGAGTTGGGCTGACAGCAAGCGAAGGCCATTGGAGTTTCAGTATGGTGAGAAAGTATATTTGAAGGTATCCCCTACGAAGGGTGTAATGAGGTTTGGTAAGAGTGGGAAGTTGAATCTAAGGTATGTAGGGCTGTATGAAATCCTTGAGGGAGTAGGAGATTTGGCTTACAAGTTAGCCTTACCACCAGCATTATCCAAGATACACGACGTTTTCACATATCCCAACTTCAATGGTATGTTTCGGACATAAATCATATTTTAGAAATGTTGCCTTTGCAAGTACATGAAGACTTGACTTATTAGGAGGTACTGGTAAGGATCGTGGATAGAAAGCTGTAAGTTCTAAGATGGAGAATGATACCTTACGTTAAGGTGCAATGGTCAAATCACTTGAAGCGAGAAGTGATTTGAGAGTTAGAGGAAGATGCATGCCAGAAGTACCCGTTCCTATTTGATGATCAAGATGCATAAGTTTCGAGGATGAACTTTTCGTAAGGAGGGTGGAATGTGAGCCCACCGACTTCTCTTCTTTCATAGGCTTATTGGGCTATGATTTTTATTTTAATTAGTGGGTTAAGATTTATAAAGCTAAAACAGTTAAGTATTATAAGTTGATGGGCAAAATACAATTATTTAGTTATGGGGCTTTTTTTAATTTCTTCATTATAGGCTCAAGCATGTTTTGAACGATTACGTTGTTTTTCAAGTTATTCCAAAAGAAGAGAAGAGTGAAGAGAAGGGAGAATCTGAGAAGGGACTTGAGCCTTTGGCATCAACTCTTGGTAAGTTAGCCTTCCTCTTGTATTTTATGGTGTTTGTAATCTAAAATTAGGATAAATTGTTCTTGAATCGAAATTAGAGTGTTAGGGTTTTAAATTGAAAAAAATTGATTAGAGAATTAATTGTGTTGTTTAGGTTTCAATTGAAGGTGAATAAGTGTTTGGAGACTTGAGTGGAAGTTTTAGGAAGTTCCAAAAGGCTGAATTCAGTAGGTAAAGAAATTGAGTTTTTCTGTATTTGGTATTGGTTACTGTTTTATTCAAAATCAATGATATCTCTTGATTTCTTTATGAAAGTGGTATTTTGATTATATGAAAATGGTATTGAGAATGATATGTTAATTGTTACTTCTGTACCAATGGTTATGGTCATTGAAAGTTATGAGTTTAAACTAAATTCTATGCCTATGTGCTGATTTTCTGATATGTTAAATACTTGTGGGTTTTATTTTGGTAGGGAATTCCCTAACTTTATAAGTTATAAGACCTTACTAGGGGGATATAATACCTAACATAAGCTAAGACTCTTCTTCCAATAGGATATAATAATTGGAAGATTGATCAATTAAGCCAAATCAAGTCCCTAAGTATGAATCATCTTCGTAAATTAAGTTTTGTTTAAATATGTTTAAGTATGTATAAATGGTTTTTTGTGTACAAAACGATATTTTTCATTGTTAAAGTGGGTGGTTAGAATTGTGTTTTTGTCCTGAAAAGTTATAGATTGGATTTTGGGGATTCTGAAAATCGTGCATACGCATTCCAGAACACACTCGATGCTAGCACCTTGCTCACGCCCGGCGCTGGGCTCATACTGGCTTTTCCAACCCGGTGTCAGGTACACTCTGTTTTGACTTCTGCGTCGGTTTTCCTCTGTTGAAGTGATAGTTTCCTCGCTCGATCACTATTATTTTCATTGAATAAACTACACCGGTTCGGTATTTATGTGCCAGATATGCCTCTTTTGTTTCAGTAGTGAGTAAAGTTAAGAGATTCATTATTCCTCTTTTCCTCCTTCTTCTGTCTTTGGGTGATATTTCGAGATCTTCCTATGGTGCGACCAACCCACCAAGGAAATATTTTAAGACCCCCTCGGGTTTTGTTGTCCCCTAAACTCCTAAACTCTTTTGATCAAATATTTTGTAAATGTATATGTATATGTAGCATGCTCAATCCCGGGTAAGCGAAATTTCCTAACTAAGCTAGTGAGCTCACTCCTTATTCAACATTTTGCAAGCTCTCAAGTAGATGAGGATGAGTTGGATGAATGGTTTGAAGAGGATCTAGAGTGACTAGTTGTTTTATTCATGTTCAGGTTTATGTATGTTATGCTTTGAATTTAAAGATGAAGTAAGGATACTCTTTAATTATTACTAAAATATTATGTTTTGGTTATTTATTGTATGCAAGGGTTCGATATTTTCTTTTTTGGGGTGTTGCCATATCATCCTCGGCTCCGGGGCGTGACAGCAACAGTTGTAAAGTCACTAGAATAGTTTTCCATTATATAATTGTAAATATAAATATTTGTACAGAAAAATAAAAGTATTATCCCTATTAACTAAAGAGAGAAATAAAATTTTAACAATTTTGACATATTCTAAATTTATGTATTTAGTCTAATAAATTACGTATACATATTTTATTTTGGTATATGCTGCAAAGATTTGCATCCAGTCTATAATTTTTGTGCTAGCCCATTGAGTTGGGGTTAATTATGTGTGAGATTGTGTCTGTATCACCTACACATCGGGGATTGAGACTGGTGAACAAATGCAATCGAGTTGGCCATATGGACAAGGAGCCATGGGTTGTGGTTCAATGCCAGACCTTGGACCAGCTGAAAGATGATCAAGAGTTGCATGAGGTAGATAGAGTGAGCTAGGTATGCACGAGCTAAATGTGGATTAGATGCACTAGACATATTAAATGACTTGTTGGTGTACAAGTTTAGCTCATAACGTGGAAAAAGTATCCTATCTCTATAAGGAGTTTACTATGTTACTAAATCTAAAGCCTTATATCTTGAGAAGATGAGGATAAAAATTCTATAAGGATGTAGAATTTTTTTTAGGCTTAGGGGATAAGCTCGAGATAATTGAGTTGAGGTGGGAGTTAGTTTACTAATGATTGTAAAACTTCTTTAAAGGAGCTCTATAAATAGCTTGTGGCGTTGCATTTGTAACACAACCCATACAATTCACACAGTAAGGAAAAACACCTCTTAGATAGAGGGAAAATTCATTGTACTCTAGAGAGTCTAGAGAAAGGGAGCAAAGACAGAACTAGACCACCCCGCCCCTCCCCCCCCCCCCCCAAATCCCCTCAAAATTTTTAAATCTCATATTTTATCCTAAAAATTTTTAAAAGATCTTTTAAAACTTTATATTTCATCCCCAAAATTTTTTTAAAAATCATAATATTGTCTTTCTATATTTTTGTTGGGATAGGCAACAGAAGTAACACACAAATATATAGAAAGAGGAAAATAAATAAATAAATAAAATAAAATATGAAAATTTAATGTGGTTCGGTCTCTTAATTAGACTTACATCCATGATCTTGAAGGGAAGCACTCTAGTGTGTAATTTTTGGACGGACAAAATTACAAACCCTCACAAAATAACTCAAAGTCTAAAAATCTCCCAATTTACTAGGCTCAATGAGTTGATCCACTCCTCCAAAAAGACATTAATCTATTTATAGGAAAATCCTCCCTTACCCTTTTTTTAAGTTATCTCATGTGGGATTGAGAAAAACTCAACATATCTTTCCTTTTTTCAATTTCCCAAATTACAATGGAATCTAAAAATGTAACTTTATTTCCAATCCTTGCAGTCTTCTTCTCTATTACTTCTTCTGTTTTACTTCCTTCAAGTTGCTTCTTCAAGGAATGTCCATCAAGATAGTAGATGCTTTTACTCTTCTTTCTTCCTTGCAAAACTAGACAGTTCCATTTGTATATTTTGCAAGACTTTCCAACTCCAACATACTTATATCCTTTTGATGCCATCACACCTAATGAAATAATGTTGACATTAGAATTAGAAACATACCTTACATCAGGGAGTATTTTGACTTCATTATTGTGGAACTTAAGGCGGATTTGTCCAATACGTTCAATCTTTATCTTAGAATTGTTTCTCATGGTGATGTGGCCAAAGTTCCCCAATTGCAAATCATCAAATATGTCTTGGTCATTACAGATATGCAAGTCTGATATAGAATCCATTATCCAATTTGAATACTTCTCATCAATAGTATCATCCGAATATCTCATCAATAATAGATCATCACCTATGACCATATTTATAAATGAATCACTTACTTTGGCCTTACCCTTCATTTGTTCTCTTAGAACTCTTAAATCCTCTTTTATTTTTGGACAACGACTTTGGATATGACCAATCTCTCCACAGTAATAGCACTTAAGGTTGCTATTATTACTATGTTGGGATTTTCCTCTTTCTTGGTTACCTCTTCTTTTGCTTCGACTCCTCCCTCTTCTCCAACTTTTTGTAGTTAGTATTCAACTATTTTTAAATTGATTTTCTTTTATCATCTGATGTTTTTTTTTAAGATTTCGACACATCATTCAGTTGCAGTGTACTTTTTCCTACTAATAGTGACTGCACCAATGGCATGTAAGATTTGGGTACAGAAGTCAATAAGAGCAATGCTTGTTCCTCATCTCCCCGAGAGAAAGTGATCGTTGTCGTGAACTATTTATTGATTAGACTACTTGATAGGTCAAGTTGTGGATATTGGATTGGCCAAGAGTTGGCTAAATTATTGTATTCATAATCCTTATTCTTGTAAAATTTAATATTTAGGATTGAGTTGTGAGTGTCCATAATTTCTTTGTGTCTTATTATTTTTACTTATACTTTTTGTTGAATTGTGTGTGAGTAGCCTAGTTAAGTAGGGTATATTTATGCTTTTGTTGAATGTTTAATTGTGTTGGTAGCTTAGTTAAGTAGGCTTTACTAATGCTTTTGTTGAATTATGTGTGAGTGGCCTTGTCAAGTAGGGTTGGATTGCTACTGGCATAAGGTTTCTATAAATTTGGATTTGAACATAACCTTATAACACTTTGTATGACAAAAGAATGTATCACCTTATTAGACAAATAGTTAAATAGGCTGCTTCGAGGGAAAAAAAAAATAAAGGGAGGCAAGTATGCATGAATTCTCCATAATAATCAACATTATGATATAGACTTGATATGGAAAAACAATTCTCTATAATTGCTACATCATATCTAAATCTTGAGCAACGAAAAGGCAATGATACATCCCGCTTTCAGTAATTCTATGCTTTTGTCTCCAAGTTACTCAAAAAGCGTGAGATCGTGGCATTCCTTTTGGCTGCTAGGGTTTAAACTAGCTATATATATCTACAGAGTATATATTTTAGGAGTTCATGAAGAAAAAGCTAGGGATTTAAATAATGAAAAGCCATCTAGGGATCATAAAGAAGAATAATAGAACAAATCAAGGGAATTTTTCAAGCATGTTATGAGGAATCCGATGATGGAGCATGAGTGAAGATGAAACAAAACAACACATTCTTTGATGAATAGATATTCGAATTCAAGAAAGAAAAGACACAACAAGTTTCAAAGAAATGTCCAAATTCATTAAACATTGATAATTTGACTGCTATTGCTCTTGATTTTGATAGTCATTAGTTAAATAATCATGCCGAACAAAACATGTCAATTTTATATTCTTTTTCTGAGAGCGAAACAAAATCTTCTCATCCTCTCTTGTGTTTTTGCCAAATCTTAACCGATCAATCGGGGAAAGATTGAAAGTATGACTAATTGCGAGCAGTCGTAATTGTGAACCAATGCTCAAAATCAAATGAAAAGGATGTGAGCCTATTGTGGATTCTTGCTTCTACCCCGATAAATAATTTGGAGGACAACTTCAAATTTATTTTAATTTATTTATCACTTAAGAGTTAAATCAATTTTACCGAGCATTTATTTTTAATTAGTTAAAACATAAGTAGCTTTCATTTTTTATTTTATGAGGAAAAAAAAGGTAAATATTGAGTTGAAGGAGTGATATGAACAGGAGGAGAATTGAAAAGATTAAGGTGCGGACACAAGCAGAATTTCCCATGTGTATGCGCATGGGAATATGAAGGGAGAAAAAGGACAAGGAGGAGGAGTTTGTTTCTTTGGAATTAGATGGGGAAGGGAGACAACAGGATACGAGAGTATTATTTCAATTATAAAAGGTTTGAGCCTAAGATAGGACAGGAGGCCCCCGACAAGGATTTTAGCTGTACGGACCAGACATCCCGATCCCCCATTCCTTAATTATAGTTTTTTTTTAAAAAATAAAATTTATAATTTATTTATTATTCATCACCTCTGAACATCAGTAATAATAATAATAATAATAATAATAATAATATAGACATTTTCCTGCTCACTCCTTCTAGATTTAAGAGTGGCTTTGTTTTGTAGCTGTACTAAAAAAATGGTTCTAGGGAATTGTATGGTTTCTAAAAATTCCTTGAGAATAATATTATTGTTATTTTTTATAATGTTTCTGACTTTTGGGCCAGAGGGTGGGTGACGCAATGTTGACTGCATTCACACCATGTTTCAGAGGTACAATATGCTATGTATGTTACATTGTTATGAGGTCACCAAGTGGTAAAAAAGTTGATCGTCTTTCTTCTTATTCTTGAATTCTCGGATCGTGAAAGGAGAGAGGAGATAAATGTTTATTGATGGAAGTATTTTTTTTAAAATTTTGATTTTGTTTTGTATGAGGTTAAAATGATGGAAGAGAAAAATTTTCAATCTTATTTTAAATTTAGGTCAATTTTAATATTAGTATGATACGACTATATAATAGAATTTCGTTATCTATATATATATATATATATATATATATATATAATCTTATTAAATATTTTAAATGTCCAATTTACGTCTATTTTTGCTACTTTGCCCCCTTCTGATTTCTTTTACTTTTCACCTTAACCTAATTAGGATATGTAAGTACACAATGTATGTTATTTTGAATTACCACTCATATCAAAGAGCAATGAATATTTGATAAATTTACTCATAAGAAAAAGTATATTGAAGAATAAGTATAAAGTAACTATTACGTTATTAGTATAATTCAATGATATAATAATTTCAAGTGGTAATTCCGGTCTTTATCAATTGTTAAAGATTATGGAATTCAAAATGCATATTTTGACCACTTGAAACTTGTGAATAATTAATTTGGATTTTTCCTCTTTTTTACCTTAGAGTTAATTTTCTCTCTCTTGTGCACACCTGTAACTAGCTAGAAGCTTACAAATCATTGAGGCCAAGATTATGATTACATAAACAAAGCATCCATCACTTCGCCTATTTATATATATAATCGTCTAGAACATGTATATACATAATTTAGCCTAGTATTTTATGGGAATAAAACCAAATTTGTCGTAATAAGGACAGTAAGGTAATAATAATTTTTACCATATCATGCAGGCAGTGAATTTTGTGTCACTGCTATCAAGAATAGACATAATACTACAAATATCAGCGGCTTCGAACTTACTTTTTATACTAGGTGGGTTTATAATTAATTAGGGTTTCCGATCTTTTCATAGTAAAATTAATTCTGGCCGTTAACTTTGTTATCATCAAGAAAACCTCCAAATTATCAACCCAGAAGTATTTACTCAAATAGTAACTTTCTAAATTCTAGAAGAGAAAAAGGAAGAGAAGACAAGGAACAAGAAAAAGACAAAACAATATGTGTGTATATATATATATGCTCTATTCACCAATGTTGGTCATTTTTATCATTTTCTAATATTTAGAAATATTCTCTCCTTTATACTTTTCATCAATCAGCATGATAACCAAATGGATTTTAATTATGATTAACGTATTTACATGAAATTTCTTTTTTCCTAGAGTAAAATGGCCTAATTTGAAAATTTGCTAACGTTAGAAAAAATTAGTTAAAATAAAAAATGGATTAGAGCGCAACGATATATTTTATTGATAACTTTTACATGTTATATATTTTAATTTATTTTTTGATCGATTACTAACGTTAACTCATCACGTGTAACTTTTAAATAAATGTCGAGATCAACAGTTACGTGTCTATAGATGACAATGAAAATACATATTCATGGATATAGATTTCTAGTAGTCCAGAATCCCTCACACACACACATGGAAATTATGGCTGTGTCAAAATTAAAGACTGTTGAAGAAGACATGACTAGTGTGTTCATTAATTATCGTTCAAACATTGTTTTCTAAACTTAACACATTTATTTTCTTGAATAAAATGAAAGAGTTTGAATATTTAATTTGTAATTTATGAAGATTAAGGTTTTATTTGTTTAATTAGTATGAGAATAAAACGTGTCAAATGTACGGTAGTGTTGAGAGTGGATGAGAAAATTGTGAAGCATCGGGTGAGAATAGCAGTGTCCAATTTCTTTCCCTAGCAAGCTTTTTACTTAGTGAGAATTGCTACTGCCTTTTTTCCACCCACTTTGATGATAAAGCAAAAGGCAAGAGAAAAGCAAAGAAAGAAAAGAAAAACAATAAAGAAAGGAAGGAAAAGAAAAGAGAAAGCTACTCTAATAAAGAAAGGAGAGAAAGACAGACAAAGGTTCTCAAAACCCCATGATTCAAAATTTCTCTCTCCAACAACAACAATAGCAACAGCAAGACTTTGTGAGTGAGAGAGAGAGTTTCTTCCTCTTCTTAATCAAGAGTAAGAAGACCTCTTAAAGTTTCTACAAAGCTTTGTTTGGGAGCTTCAAGAAAAGTAAAGTGAAAGAGAGCAGAAGAATTTGAAGCAGAAGAATAAGAGGATATACATATATATATATATATATGTACTGTGGGTGAAAGCGAAGGTGATACTCCATAGAAAGCTTAGCAAGAAACAAAGAGAGATTTTCTGTGTCGTTTCTTAAACGGAAACGATGAATCGAGGGATTCTTCAGAGCTCACCCGTGCAGCAAATGATGGCCGGAAGTCCTAACTGGTGGAACATCAATAACATGAGGCCTCCAAATCAACAAACTTCTTCTTTTTTGGCTCCTCCCCCTAATCTATTCCCTCAGTATATGCCAGCACCACCACCACCACCACCACCACCACCCCCATCATCCTCTACGTGGACTGATAACCAGGAGCAGCTTCCCGAGTCATGGAGCCAATTGCTTTTGTAAAATCTCTCTCCCTCTTCTCCTATTCTCTGTCAGTGAGTGTTTTTGCGTCTGTCTCTGATGCCATACGCAAAATACAGCCGTGTATAGTCTATACTGCATATACAGCTTCCGTTTCATGCAACCTAAGTCCGTGAAATTGACTTAGTGAAGTGGTTTCTTTTACATGATGCGTTGAAACAATACATGTCGTGTTTGTAGTATTCTTTGATTCGAAGATCTTCAATTTTTGTAATTTGCATGTTCTTCCCGTTTCTCCCAATACGGTGATTTGTTTTTCTTTTTCAGTCTCCTGTAAAGTAATTATTTACACGATTAAATCTGTTTCTACAGCAACACCTTGTTTGAACTTTAGCAGAACTGCCCACTTTCTGTTCCTTTAATATTGTTTTGTGAACACATGCTTTGATCTGGAAATATATAACTTCTTTTGCTTTTTGATGTTAACAAGTTGCCTGTGCGTTTCTATATAGGGGTGGGTTCGTGGGCGAAGAAGATCAGAAGTCTGGTATGAGCAATCTGCAGTCTAAGAAGTTGGAGAATTGGGAAGAACACCTGTTGCACCAGCAGCCTCCAAACGGGTCCATTGTTGATGTGAAGCAAGAAAATTCGGGAGTAAGTAGCTATATGTATGGCCATGAAAATGCAGAATTCCAGGCTACAAAACCTACCTGGTCCCAAATGATGCCCGTTTCTTCTCCAACGTCATGCGTTACAACTTTGAGCAGTAATATGTTGGATTTTTCTAGCAACAAGTCAGATGGGAGGCATCCACCACCAGATCGTTCATCAGAGGTACGGGTGGGGTAGATTTTGATAACTTCTCTTTATACGGTACGGGGAAACAATGTGAAGTTACAATCTATGCTATATCTGGCATTTGGAATGGCACTGCAAAGATTTCCTAATATATTTTAGAACTTAAAAACCACAATTATCGAGCATCAAAGTAGTTGATTGTATGCTTGGACTAGTCATAATTACTGTTAGAGATGTTGCCCAGCCAGAATAATTTGTTCTTCTTTACCATTGTGAAGTGCAACAGTACAGCCACTGGTGGGGCAGCAAAGAAGGCTAGGGTTCAGACATCTTCGACTCAATCTACCTTCAAGGTAACTGGCAAAAATGGAATCCCATCTCCATCCCTCACGTCCCGTTTCTTTCCTCCTCCTCCATCTACCTAAACTCTGCGTCTACCTCTCATTTTAACTTTGGAATATAATGGTTGTCTTTCTTGATTGTCTGTTTCCTTAAGCATGGTGATTCTTTTTCTAGCTTTTCTCACAATTTACATCCACACAAGGAGAACAAGCTTACATAGAAGGATAAAAAGTTGCATAATAATTGAGACCAAGTTGGCATCTAATCTTCTCTTTGCGATTTTTTGGATCCAAAATACAGGTGAGGAAAGAAAAACTGGGGGACAGAATAACAGCCCTTCACCAGCTAGTTTCCCCTTTCGGGAAGGTAAAGTTCTAAGCAAATAATTAACCAACTGATGACCTAGATTTTTTAGCACTTTTTCAAGGAATAACAGAGGCATGATTTTCTCTGAGGAAACCCCCACAAGAGAATTCTCTCTAAAGATGACACTTCTCTTTCCACTTTCTCTTTTGGAAGTACAAACATGTGGCACCTTAGTTTCTCTTTAAGCATTAAAGAAGAAGCATTAACAGAAATTTTTGCGGGTTTTACTTGGAAGATGCTTATATATTCTCTTCTTTTTTGCAGACTGACACAGCTTCTGTCTTGTTAGAAGCTATTGGGTACATCAGATTCCTTCAGAGTCAAATTGAGGTGATTCTTCTTCCTCTTTCTTTTTCGCAAACTACCATGAACAATAGCGATAGCAACAATTTTCAGTTTTGGACTTAAAGTTCCAGTTTTCAGATTCCTTTGGACGACTTCCACATTCTTTTAATTATTGGAGTGCTAAAAATAGATTCCTTATCTTCCTTTTGAATGCAGGCTCTTAGCTTACCCTACTTGGGCTGTAAATCTGGGAACACGAGGCAACAACAACCTGTAAGAAACCTTATCTCATTTCTCCCCTCCCCCACCAGCATCCCCACCCCCAACCTCCCTTCTCCCGGGGAAGTTTTTTTCTCTCTGCTATCTGCATGTGGGTTTGTGGTAGAACTGTGCATATAAGCATGTGCATTACAGTTGCATATATGCTTGAATTAATGTTAGTTGTACCATGCATTAATTGATTAATCATTATTTTCCTTTCAGGTTCAAGGGGAGAGGAATTGTTTATTCCCAGAAGACCCCGGTCAGGTATGCTTTATTGGATCTATTGCCTTCAAAGGCATATTTACGGAAGCTTACTTGTTTGGGAAAAGATAGAAATTCACCCTCTCTCCCTTTTTTCCATAAAACTAGTGTTCAAAGCATAACCTTTTTCAGCTTTGCAAAATCTTTAATCTTAGCATGTATGATGTAGCCTGTGCCACTAAAAGAAGGAACATAAATTAATGTAGTCACATTACAAGTGAACTCAAACCATGTAGCCAATAAATGAACATTTCTCCTGATTCTTTTTCCATTTTCATTGTCTAAACTCTGATGTTTCATGCAGCTGTTGAATGATAGCTGCTTGAAAAGGAAGGGGACTTCCGAGCAGCAGGTACTTAAAATTTACAGACAATTTCTTGACGTGCATACATGAATGTCCCGCTTTTCCAAACTCACGTGCATATATTAGAGTATATTAACCTTTTGCACACTCGATCTGAGCTTTTATTCAAATTTTGAATCTTGCTTTCAATAAAACTGATCATTTTTTCAAATCAAATGATGTTAATTAGGATTCTAATGAAGAACCAAAGAAGGACCTGAGGAGTAGAGGGCTGTGCCTAGTTCCAATATCCTGCACACTGCAAGTTGGGAGTGACAACGGAGCAGACTACTGGGCTCCGGCCCTCGGCGGAGGTTTCCGATAGATGGCCACCATTATTGACGGCAGCACATGACAAGGGACTTCATTAAATGATATATCATCATGAGCAGCCAATCTGCTAATTAAATGAATACAAGGTTGATTGCTCATGATGCTATGCATCTTTCCAGATATACATTGGTGTGCTGTAACGTATAATTGTCACAGCTAGCTGAATCAACTCTTTCTGGTTTATGATATATTTATCAAGTTCATCATGATCATTTTGTCAACGGGCGATAGTACAATGCGTTCATGTATATGCCCTTCTGTTCTATTATATCATTAATCAATCAATGCTGCTGCTTCTGCAGCCCTTTTCCCTCATTTTCTGTATCAGACATTCTCTAATTATATCCTTTGACGAGGGAGTAATTTTAACATGGTGGACTAAGTGTATCAGTGAATTGTATTGTGCAATTTGTATTGTACATGTATAGTTCACTAATGCATTTAAACCATAAACCAGTGGTTCATGTTAGAATTTTTCTTCATGAGGACTCTACTTCAGTTTGGATAAGCTCAATAACAATTGAGTACTGAATTTATCGTACGTGAGGCTATTATCTTCAACCTCAAACGAGTGAATTACATAGTAATTGAAGGTCCCGAGTTTGGTCCATTAATTATAGATAGATTTTGGACCACATTCGAGATTCTAGGGAAATTTGTCTGCTGGAAAATCTTGGCAAAGAACAAACAAAGAGATTACTGAAAGAATATTCAGCTTGTTCATTATGAGGCCTATGAAAAACTAAAAAGAGATGTGGTGTTTATTTATCACCATATGGGTTTTCTTGTTGAAAGTTCGGCTATAAATATTGCGGCCATCTTAAGCAGCTTGGTTTCTTCCTATATATACCATGTGAGCATGCCACAAATGATTAATCTTTTAATTTCGTTTAAGACATTAATTGAATCTTGGAAGTTTAGTTACGAGGTATTTGAAATCTGAAGTTTTAGTTTAACAACCAAAATATAATTTTATTACTCGTATAAAAGAGATCAAATTGGATTCTTGTCTTTATAAATCTATCAGCTGCCCAAAAGATTGATTTTTGGAATTAATTAACTAGCTTCAATTTTTTTTTTTCTTTTTGGTGGAGGTTGTAATCCGAATAAAGTGAAACATCAAACGACTTAGTTAATTAGTCCATTCTCAGGGGAAAAAAGAAAAAAAAAAAACGGAAAACTGTAAGATGACTTTGATTCTCGTTTCATTCCCTCATATAATTAGGTTTAACCTAAAACAAAAGGGGGAAAAGAAACTTAGGCATAGAAGTCTATAGTTTCCTAAAAACTTAGACCTTTAAGTTCAATAATTTCCACTCTCTAGACTTTTTTTTAAAAATTTTTTTCTTGGGATACTTTCTCTAGACTTGTTTTTAAAAATAAAAATGACTCAATCTAATGGGTTTTGAAAATCTGATTCCCACGCAATAAAGGGAATATGAATATCTTTCTTTATTCTCTATTTCCTTCTTCATTATGACAATAGTCCAAATTCCTAGATTTGGTCCGATGAAGTTGTCATACTCATCATTCCCTCCTGACCTCAAAGTCTTATTTCTTCTCGTGAGGAAATAGTTCAAAACATTTTCCAAATTCTTATTTCTTCTCATGTGAGGAAATAGTTCAAAATATTTTCCATCACCCCTCCTGGAGCACGCAACTATATGTCTGGCAGAACTCACTGTTAATTATTTGATTGTCGTTCTTATTAGGCTGAAATAAATATTCTAAATTGATAATGATCATATTTATATAATATTCACATTTCTCATTTCAATCCCATATGAAATTAGGGTATCATAAGTACCAAAAATAACCATGCAATCTATAAAGTTTTAAATGAAATGGATGGCAATCATCTGAGTACTTTTGATACATGATACACCTTCGAAGGACTAAGTAATGAAAGAGGATATGATTCATCTTGAAGCTGTTTTTGTTCTTTTTTATTAAGAGAAATATATTGGCACGACTTAATATAGAGATTTCAATACAAAATAAAGTAAAATTTATATATAATAAAATTTTAATTAAATCTCTTAAATTTATCATATTTCTTTATGTTGACATCTTATATCTTAATATTTAATTGAGTTTGAATTTATAAAATTATACCAGTGCAACATAACAAAAGAAAGGAGGAAAAAAGAAAGGCGTAGGCAAGCAATTCAAGGATC
The DNA here is from genome assembly GCA_026120185.1 of Voacanga thouarsii. NCBI lineage: Eukaryota > Viridiplantae > Streptophyta > Magnoliopsida > Gentianales > Apocynaceae > Voacanga > Voacanga thouarsii. The sequence goes on along the minus strand of JANUWF010001217.1, from coordinate 709,177 downwards.
ATTTACTTATCAGAAGAAACTACTCTTCTTGTGCCAACATGTAGGGGTCTGAATTCAAATCATATTCAGACAATAATCATTTTGTTGCAATAAGGATATAACACTGATGCATGTCATGCTTTTGGATTCTTGTGTTTGACTAGACATTTACGTGTCGTATTTTAGGATGCTTTGGGTTGTCCACTAGTCATTGAATGTTTGGGACAGCAGTGGGCGGATGGTCCAGGAACCTAAAATCTCAATCTGACCTTCACTTCCTCCAATCTCTCTATACCCCCAGCTTGGTTCCAGAGGGAGGGAGAGGCAGGGATCTTCGTCTCTGCCCACTGAGGATAAAATCATTCGTAGCCTCACCCCTTTCCATGGTGAGAAATGAGTACTCAGCGGAAAGAGCCAAAAAAAAAAAAACAAAAAAAAAACCCGTCTAGGCCAATATTAAAAATTAAGAGAAAAACTTTGTAGATGTTATGAATTATTGGAATCTCCATTAATTAGTGAATGTTTCACTAATTATAGATTTATGTGAATTATGAGAAGATTTTTATGGATGTCCACCATTTAGTGGAGACACCACTAATTGAAATTAGTGGAAGATGATGTATGCCATGATGTATTTCACTAATTAGAGCTCTATAAATAGAGCTATTCTCTAAGCTTGTAATACACTATTATTTTGTGAAAGAAAGATTAGTGAAAGGAAGATTAGAGAAAATTGTGAGAGAAAAGAAAGAGAAAAATTCTTGTGCAAAGAATAGTTAGAATTTTCTTAGTGTGTAGTGTGTAGATTTTATTCTAACACTATCCTAATTTTATAACACGTTATCAGCACGAGTCTCTACCGGTACAAAAACCAGAAGACTAAGCACGAGTTTCTGCCGTTACCAAAACCAGAAGACAGGTACGCATTTATTGATCTCTATGGCTAATCTCGCTAAACTCGAATTTGTAACCCTTGATATTTCTAGAAAAAATTATATGTCATGGGTTCTCGATGCAGAAATGCATCTAAATGCTGAAGGCCTTAGTGAAACTATTCAAGCAAATAATAGTGCATCTGCACAACACAAGGCTAAAACTTTGATTTTTATTCGTCGTTATCTCGATGAAAATTTGAAAATGGAATATCTTACCGAAAAAGATCCATATGTCCTATGGATAAATTTAAAAGAAAGATTTGACCACCTGAAGATGGTCGTATTACCCACTGCACGGTATGAATGGTTGCACCTGAGGTTGCAAGATTTTAAAACCGTGAATGAATATAGCTCCGCAATGTATAAAATTACATCTTAATTAAAATTATGCGGAGAAAAAGTGATTGATGAAGATATGTTGGAGAAAACATTCTTCACCTTTCATGCCTCAAATATTGTCCTGTGGCAACAATATCGAGAAAAGGAGTATACAAAATTTACAGATTTAATTATTACCCTCCTCATTGCAGAGAAGAATAATGAGTTATTATTGAGAAATCATGAAGCCAGACCAACTGGCTCAACAGCAGTCCCAGAAGTGAATGCTGTTGGCTCCAGCAGAAGCCATCGTTATAGTCGTGGTCGTGGCCATGGCGTGCGTGGTCGTGGTTATGGTCGTAGACACGCTCGATATTTCCCTTATCACAATCATAATCAAACTGTGAGAAATACTGGCCACCTGAAATGGAATAGAAAAGATCATAAGGGAAAAGAAAAAGAAATTGAATAAAAGCATGAGGATATATGTTATAGATGTGGCATGAAAGGTCATTGGTCACGAAAGCTGTCGTACGGCTAAGTATTTAGTTGAATTGTATCAAATTTCATTGAAAAATAAAAATGTGGAAGCAAATTTTTCTCAACATCCAATAAATAATGCTGAGGATGATGATATTGATCCTGAAGATCTTAATATTAATATTACCCATATGGATGTATCGGATTTTTTTGAACACCCGGACGGTAGGATAGACCATTTAATTGGTGATGGCGGTGTCCGGAAGAACTAAAGCCTCACCCTGATATTTTTGTATTTTCATTTTCATTCTATTCTAATAATATTTACGTTTGCATATATATATATTTGTGTTCGGATAGGTTGTTGTTAATGATGATGTATGCATTATTGATAGTGGAACTACACACACCATACTAAAAAATGAGAAATATTTTTACGATCTCAAAATGGGAGAAATAAATATTTATACGATAAACGGTAGTGCAAATGTGATTGAGGGCTCCGGAAGAGCTAGTATATTGTTGCCTAAAGGAACAACAATTATTATTGATAAGGCACTATTTTCCTCAAAATCCGGAAGAAATTTATTGAGTTTTAAAGATATCCGCGGAAATGGGTATCATGTTGAAACAAATGAGGAAAATGAGATTGAGCATCTTTTTATTACTCAAATGCATTTGGGTAAGAAATATGTATTAGAAAAACTGCCGTCTTTTTCTACTGGCCTATATTTTGTAAAAATACGTACAATTGAAATTCATCATCTAGTAAATCGAAGTTTGCTGATCCTATTACTTTTAGCATTTGGCATGACCAGGTTGGGTCATCAGGGATCTACCATGATGAGAAGAATCATTGAGAATACACATGGTCATCCTTTGAAAAATAAAAGGATATTAACATTAGAAAAATTCGCATGTCTTGCATGTTCCCTAGGAAAATTAATTGTTAAACCATCACCGGTAAAAGTAGGAGTTGAAAGTCCTACATTTCTCGAACAGATTCACGGAGATATTTGTGGACCTATTGATCCACCATGTGGACCGTTCAAATATTTTATGGTCTTAATTGATGCATCATCCCGATGGTCACATGTATGTTTATTATCTACTCGCAACTCTGGCGTTTGTGAGATTACTTGCTCAAATAATTAAATTACGAGCACAATTTCCGGACCATCACATTAAAAATATCCGTTTGGATAATCTTTGGTGAATTTTCATCACATGCTTTTGATGCATATTGCATGTCAATTGGGATTAATGTTGAACATCCTGTAGCTCATGTTCACACACAAAATGGTCTTCTTGAATCTTTGATTAAACGATTACAATTAATTGCTAGACCATTATTAATGAAAACAAATCTCCCAACATCTGCACTGAGGACATGCTATTCTACATGCTACAACACTTGTACGTATAAGACCAGACTAGTTATCATAAATTCTCTCCTTTGCAATTGGCTTTTGGGTCGAGAACCAAATATTGCTCATTTAAGAATTTTTGGGTGTCTTGTATATATTCCAATTGCACCAAACCAACGTACAAAGATGGGTCCTCAAAGAAGAAAGGGGATATACGTTGGATATGATTCTCCCTCTATTATCGGGTATGTTGAACCCACGACGGAGATGTATTCACATCAAGATTTGCTGATTGTCATTTTGATGAATCATTATTCCCTAAATTAGGGGAGAACCAAAACGACATAAAAAGGATCTTGCTTAGACAATATCATTAAATTATCTTGATCCGCGCACAAGCGCATGTGAACTTGAAGTTCAAAAGATAATTCATTTGCAAAGCATTGCAAATCAAATGCCGAGACGCTTTTGTTGACTCCGGAAGAGTTACAAAATCGCATATTCCGACTATAAATGCTCCTATTCGAATTGAAGTTCCAGCAGAACAAAATATTATACCTATAGTCTGCTGAGTCAAAAACACGCCGGAAGCGTGGCCGACCTCTTGGTTCTAAAGATAAAAATCCTCGAAAGAAAAGAGGATTAACTGATCCGAGAAGATCATATTGAAGAAAAGAATGATAAAGACCAAGAGAGAAGCGATGACAAAGAACCAGAAGTTGATGAAAGTAACACTGAAATTTCTATCAATTATACCACTTCCGATAGAAGTTGGAATCGGATAGAAACTGTTATTGATAATATATTTGCATACAATATATCTCTTGATGTTACACAGGATAATGATGATCCTGAACTAATATCAGTTGATGAATGTCGGCATAGAAAAGATTGGCTGCAATTGAAAGATGCAATTCAATCGGAGTTAAATGCACTGACAAAACGTGAAGTCTTCGGGCCTGCAATCCGAACACCAAAAGGTGTAAAACCTGTTGGCTACAAATGGATATTTGTGCGAAAGCGCAATTAAAAGAGTAAAATTGTTCGATATAAAGCGCGATTAGTAGCCCAAGATTTTTCACAAAGACCAGGTATTGATTATGATGAAACTTATTCTCCTGTTGTTGATGCTATTACACTCCGATATCTTATTAGTTTGGCAGTACATGAAAAGATAGATATGCGCCTATTAGATGTTGTCACTGCTTACTTGTATGTAAATTTAGAAAATGATGTTTACATGAAAATCTCCGAAGGATTTCATATGTCTGAAGCATATAAACATTATCCTCGTGAAAATTACTCTATCAAGTTGCAGAAATCATTATATGGACTGAAGCAATCTGGACGCATGTGGTTCACACGTCTTAGTGAATATTTATTGAAAGCGGGATTTAAAAATGACCAGGTATGTCTATGTGTTTTTATTAAGAAATCTGGTTCTAAATTTGTGATATTATCTATATATGTTGATGATATTAATCTTATTGGAACTCCTGAAGAGCTCCAAGAAACAATTAATTATTTAAAAAGAGAATTCGAAATCAAGGATTTTAGTAAAACCAAATTTTGCCTTGGTTTACAAATTGAACATCTGGAGAGTGGAACATTTATTCATCAATCAACATATACAGCAAAAGTGTTAAAAATATTTTACATGGACAAAGCACATCCATTGAGTATTCCAATGATCGTCCGATCATTAAATGTGGATAAAGATCCTTTCCGACCTCAAGAAAATGATGAAGAACTCCTTGGTCCTGAAGTATCATATCTCAGTGCAATTGGTGCATTGATGTATCTTGCTAATAATACACGACCTGATATTGCTTTTCTTTGTCAATTTATTAGCAAGATTTAGTTCTTCACCAACACGACGACATTGGAATGGAATTAAACAAGTCCTTCGATATCTCCAAGGTACAATTGATCTCGGATTATTTTATTCAAATAAAACCAGTCCAACATTGATAGGTTATGCGAGATCTTGGTTATTTATCGATCCACATAAAGCACGTTCTCAAACGGGCTATCTATTTACATGTGAAAATATTGCTATATCATGACGTTCTACGAAACAATCTATAGCAACTACTTCTTCAAATCATCTTGAAATTATAGTCATTCATGAAGCAAGTCGAGAATGTGTATGGCTAAGATCCATGATTCATTATATCCGAGAAAGTTGTGGATTATCATCAATCAAAGATATTCCAACTCCTCTTTATGAAGACAATGCGGCTTGCATAGCTCAATTACGAGGAGGATATATTAAAGGAGATCGGACAAAACATATTTCACCAAAATTCTTCTTTACTCATGAACTCCGGAAGAAATGTGAAATTGATGTGCTACAAATTCGGTCATGTGATAACCTCATGCAGATATTTTCACGAAGACTTTACCGATTGCAATATTTGAGAAGTTGAGATATAAAATCGGTATGCGTCGGTTTATAGATTTAAAGGAATCATCTCATCAGGGAGAGTAATAAACAGACATATAGAATAGTGTACTATTTTTCCTTCACTAGATTTTTTTTCCACTGGATTTTTATCTAGTAAGGTTTTAACGAGGCATATTCTTTATGTAATGGATGAACATCCAAGGGGGAGTGTTATGAATTATTGGAATCTCCATTAATTAGTGGAGACTCCACTAATTATGGATTTATGTGAATTATTAGAAGATTTTTATGGATGTCCACCATTTAGTGGAGACACCACTAATTGAAATTAGTGGAAGATGATGTATGCCATGATGTATTTCACTAATTAGAGCTCTATAAATAGAGCTATTCTCTAAGCTTGTAATACACCATTATTTTGTGAAAGCAAGATTAGTGAAAGAAAGATTAGAGAAAATTGTGAGAGAAAAGAAAGAGAAAAATTCTTGTGCAAAGAATAGTTAGAATTTTCTTAGTGTGTAGTGTGTAGATTTTATTCTAACACTACCCTAATTTTATAACAGTAGAGAAAATTTTGACAAATTATATATATATATATAGCACCATAAGGATAAATTGAAAATAGTTTTGGCCGACATTGTTGGCAATCATAATCCACATTGTTTCCTATTTCTATTTTTGGATAAGATGTTTTAACTAGGAAAAAAAAAAAAATAGAGCGAGATGATGTCGGAAAAACATCATTTTGATTGAATTATTTCAATTGCCCAAAAAAGAGGGTTATTTGCCATATCGTATTGGCCCATTGATAAAACTTACTTGGGCTAAGCCATTGTATCTATAAGGCATGTTGCTCAAAAAGAAAATGTTTTTTGACAAAGTGTCAAAGACCATATTGGGCCAGCCGAGACTTTATTTCTATGTTATTGGGTTGGGTTGCAGGTAGCCCGTCTACAGAACTTTGGACTTTTGAGACAAAACTAGTGGCCCCGGTATGTTCTCTCCTTGGGCGTTGTTTTCTAGATAATTATTCAAATCGAAAAATAATTACATAAATTCTATTTTCATTAATCATACCATGCATGTGATGGGATAAAATATGTGATGATATGTGAAAAATTAAATCTATATAAATATTTTTTTATTAAAATAACGTAATTCAGCTTTATTAATTTATTAATTCTGATTCACAATTAAAAAATATCAGCGTTTTTAACTAGAATAGTTTTTGATTGTGGCAAGTTTTGTCAATGAAGGAAAAGCTGCAGTTTCTCAAATTCAATGGCAAAGCGTTAATACAATTAACCAGAAGGGTCCATACTTCGGCAATGTAGCTTTCTACCTGACGGCAAGCTTCCTTTCCTTGATTACGCTGGTAATGCAACAACGCCTTTGTGTTATAGCTTTTTAGGTTATTTCCACTTGCTTCGTTTCGAAACGGATTGTGATTTGTGACACTCAGATCTCATATGAAATTAAAATTAAAAGTGTGAATAATATAAAAATATAATTAAATATTTATTATTAAATTAGAATATTTATTTAGAATGATTGTCAAATAATTAATTATGAATGTTGTCAAACGTTCAAACCTATAGACAAAGATTTGACATTTGATATTAGAACAGTAGGAATTATCTCTAAAATTTTATCGCATATTAATTTTAGATTTGTACTCTAAGTTTGAACACAACGAAAACAACAGTTAAGTAATTGCCTCTTAGCATTGTCAAGCCTATAGTCATAGCCTGGGGCATGACACATATTGTTTTGTAGGGGGATGTCTTCGGGTTGGAATTCTGAAAAATCACAAGGTGATTGGCGTCATGGCAGGATTAGGCATGGTATGTCTATAATTAGTTGCACTTTGGTTCTATGACATTCGTTTGAAATGTTTACTTTGGAGCTTAATGCAGGCATAGCCACAGAGTTATTGTTAAGTCTATTCAAAGTTCAGGGCGTGCTTCACATTGGGATTGTAGGATTGCCGATACAATCCCTCATTATTGAGCTCAAACTGGCCTCTGGAGCTGGCAGGTAATGAAGAAGCCACTGATTTCTTTCCAATTATTGAACAGTGAGTTTCATAAGTAAACGAAGACAATTGTTGCAGTGATTGCAAGAAAAGCATCCCTTTCTATTTTGATCTTTATGATTGTGCAGAGGTATGGAGATGGACCTGGAGATAAACTAGCCTTAGAAACTAATGGAGACAACACCAGAGCTACCTCAACTTCTCTGATTTTGATTTATAAGACAAAAAATGCAGCAAAAAAATCCCTCTTCCAACCTTCTGAATAGCATTTGGTCTCAACCAGAAGAGATATTTCCAATTGATAGAGACCCTGAAATAAGGCAGCGTTCCTATTGGGTTCCGGTCAACGAGGTTTATTTTGAACTCGCGGAACCGCTTGAGGTATCTCCCCACCCTTTCATGCTTAAATGGTGAACTTTCCTTCAATAAAAACTCCAATCAGTGTGAGAAAATGTGTTCATGGTGGAGGGAATGAAGCTAGAAAGCTGCATAAATTCAACTTTGTTTACTGAGAACAGCCACAGTGATTAGAGTCGAGAGGGGAGTCAGTGCCACTGTTTTTGTCGACAATGCTGCTTACCGAGATCTCCTGCATTCCAAGTTCGGCCCAAGTACAATTGACATGGAAAGTGCTGCTGTTGCGCTTGTTTGTCTTCGACAAAGGATGGGGATGGCTATCAGAGCTCTATCTAATCTAGCTGGAGGCGGTTCGCGTCAAATGAAGCTGCTATTACGGACGGAAGTAAAGACTTAGGATTGGGTAAATTATATAAAATAATATTATAATTTAAAAAAAAAATTGAGGAACGAGAAGTAAAATTAAATTTTTTTAAAATAAAATAAAAAATTTTAAATATTTGGATTCCAAATGCCACTGTTCCCTTAGATCCGTCTCTAGCTGCTACAGTATATTTCTTAGAAATATAACAATTTAAAAAAAAAAAAAAAACTCTCCTTAGGGATATATCACATCAATCGAATAACTTAAATTTTGTATGTATTTTAATTTTTATTATTTTTAATTTCTTCGATTATTAATATTCACAAACACATTGATTTCACAGACGTCCAATTGGCGTCTGCATTTTTCAAAAAAGTTTCTGCTCCAAATGAAAAACAGACGCATTCAGTTTTTAGTAGCAAGCGCAATTATGCTTTGATAATGTCGATACCTTTTGGTTGGAATTTCCGTTAAATGAGACTGTTTTTTTGTCGAAATTTCAAAAATCGGGCGGCCGCATGGGAATTTTCCAATCTGAAAATGCAACTTCACTGAAATTGTCGTATTTTCAGATTCTGATCTTACATATTTATTTTGAATTTTCTTTTTTTAACAAAAAAAAAGGCCTGATCTTTTTCTGAAAGTGCGACCTTAGGCTCCATTCGAAAAACTAGTGTTGGAAATCAAAGGGCAGAGAAGTTCTACTGCAATGGAATCCATCAAAATACAACCAATTAATGGTACACTTTTAGACTACAATCAAAGCAAAAAAGAGACTACAAATTGAACAACCACCAAAATCCGATCAGTTTTTGAAAGCTTCCTGATCTACATAGTGGCTCACACCATTGAAGAATTATTGAATTCAAATCTAAGTGAAAATCCCTTCAAATACTATTACATGAAACGCTGCAAGAGTTCAAGGGCTTGAATTTGTGAATCAACCCGTATTAGAGAAGCCTTTTGAGCTGCAATTTCTTTGCTTCGTTTATGAAAATAAGCTAACATCTTATCCTTCGATGGCAAGCCGTCACTATCAGTCGGTCGTTGAGAAGAATTTTCATCCATTTGGCGGCGGTGGCTGGGAATTTTGAGGTGTCAACAGTCTTCCCGGACGCGACTTCTTCAAACAAAGCAGATAACAACGAAGGGTCTAGTCTTAAAACGTGATCTTTATTCTTTTAAAAAGAATTTTCTGTTATGAATTATTGGAATCTCCATTAATTAGTGGATGCTCCACTAATTATGGATTTATGTGAATTATTAGAAGATTTTTATGGATGTCCACCATTTAGTGGAGACACCATTAATTGAGATTAGTTGAAGATGATGTATGCCATGATGTATTTCACTAATTAGAGCTCTATAAATAGAGCTATTCTCTAAGCTTGTAATACACTATCATTTTGTGAAAGAAAGATTAGTGAAAGAAAGATTAGAGAAAGAATTGTGAGAGAAAGAAAGAGAGAAGTTTGAAGAGAAATTCTTGTGCAAAGAATAGTTAGAATTTTCTTAGTGTGTAGTGTGTAGATTTTATTCTAACACTACCCTAATTTTATAACACGTTATCAGCACGAGTCTCTACCGGTACAAAAGCCAGAAGACTAAGCACGAGTTTCTGCCGTTACCAAAGCCAGAAGACATGTACGCATTTATTGATCTCTATGGCTAACATCGCAAAACTCGAATTTGTAGCCCTTGATATTTCTGGAACAAATTATATGTCATGGGTTCTCGATGCGAGAAATGCATCTAAATCGTTGAAGGCCTTAGTGAAACTATTCAAGCAAATAATAGTGCATACGCACAACACAAGGCTAAAGCTTTGATTTTTATTCAGTCGTCATCTCGATGAAAATTTGAAAATGGAATATCTTACAGAAAAAGATCCATATGGCTTATGGGTAAATTTAAAAGAAAGATTTGACCACTGAAGATGGTCGTACTACCTACTTGCACGGTATGAATGGTTGCACACGAGGTTGCAAGATTTTAAAACCGTGAATGAATATAGCTCCGCAATGTATAAAATTACATCTCAATTAAAATTATGCGGAGAAAAAGTGAGTGATGAAGATATGTTGGAGAAGACATTCTCCACCTTTCATGCCTCGAATATTGTCCTGCGACAACAATATCGAGAAAAGGGGTATACAAAATTTACTGATTTAATTACTTGCCCTCCTCATTGCGAGAGAAAAATAATGAGTTATTATTGAGAAATCATGAAGCCGGACCAAGCGGCTCTACGGCACTCCCGAAGTGAATCTTTGTTGGCTCCGACGAGAAGCCATCGTTATAGTCGTGGTCGTGGCGTGGCGTGGCCGTGGTCGTGGTTATGGTCGTAGTCACGCTCGATATTTCCCTTATCACAATTATAATCAAGCGCGAGAAATACGGCCACTGAAGTGGAGCGAGAAAAGATCAAAAGGGAAAAGAAAAAGAAATTGAAGAAAAGCATGAGGATATATGTTATAGATGTGGCATGAAAGGTCATTGGTCACGAAAGCGTCAAATGCGGCTAAGCATTTAGTTGAATTGTATCAAGCTTCATTGAAAAATAAAAATGTGGAAGCAAATTTTTCTCAACATCCAATAAATAATGTTGAGGATGACGATAGTGATCACGAAGATCTTAATATCAATATTACCCATATGGATGTATCGGATTTTTGAACACCCGGACGGTAGGATAGACCATTTAATTGGTGATGGCGGTGTCCAAAAGAACTAAAGCCTCACCACGATATTTTTGTATTTTCATTTTCATTCTATTCTAATAATATTTACGTTTACATATATATATTTGTGTTCGGATAGGCATGTTGTTAATGATGATATATGCATTATTGATAGTGGAACTACACACACCATACTAAAAAATGAGAAATATTTTTACGATCTCAAAATGGGAGAAATAAATATTTATACGATAAACGGTAGTGCAAATGTAATTGAGGGCTCCGGAAGAGCTAGTATATTGTTGCCTAAAGGAACAACAATTATTATTGATAAGGCACTATTTTCCTCAAAATCCGGAAGAAATTTATTGAGTTTTAAAGATATCACGAGAAATGGGTATCATGTTGAAACAAATGAGGAAAATGGGATTGAGCATCTTTTTATTACTCAAATGCATTTGGGTAAGAAATCGGTATTAGAAAAAGCTGCCGTCTTTTTCTCTTGGTCTATATTTTGTAAAAATACGTACAATTGAAATTCATCATCTAGTAAACCAGAAGTTTCTCGATCCTATTACTTTTAGCATTTGGCATGACCAGGTTGGGTCATCAGGGATCTACCATGATGAGAAGAATCATTGAGAATACACATGGTCATCCTTTAAAAAATAAAAGGATATTAACATCGAGAAAAATTCGCATGTACTTGCATGTTCCCTAGGAAAATTAATTGTTAAACCATCACCGGTAAAAGTAGGAGGCTGAAAGTCCTACATTTCTCGAACAGATTCACGGAGATATTTGTGGACCTATTGATCCACCATGTGGACCGTTCAAATATTTTATGGTCTTAATTGATGCATCATCCCGATGGTCACATGTATGTTTATTATCTACTCGCAACTCTGGCGTTTGCGAGATTACTTGCTCAAATAATTAAATTACGAGCACAATTTCCGGACCATCACATTAAAAATATCCGTTTGGATAATCTTTGGTGAATTTTCATCACATGCTTTTGATGCATATTGCATGTCAATTGGGATTAATGTTGAACATCCTGTAGCTCATGTTCACACACAGAATGGTCTTGCTGAATCTTTGATTAAACGATTACAATTAATTGCTAGACCATTATTAATGAAAACAAATCTCTCAACATCTGCTCGAGGACATGCTATTCTACATGCTTGCAACACTTGTACGTATAAGACCGACTAGTTATCATAAATTCTCTCCTTTGCAATTGGCTTTTGGGTCGGAACCAAATATTGCTCATTTAAGAATTTTTGGGTGTCTTGTATATATTCCAATTGCACCAAACCAACGTACAAAGATGGGTCCTCAAAGAAGAAAGGGGATATACGTTGGATATGATTCTCCCTCTATTATCGGGTATGTTGAACCCCGACGGGAGATGTATTCACGACAAGATTTGCTGATTGTCATTTTGATGAATCATTATTCCCTAAATTAGGGGAGAACCCAAACAGATATAAAAAGGATCTTGATTGGACAACATCATTAAATTATCTTGATCCGCGCACAAGCGCATGTGAACTTGAAGTTCAAAAGATAATTCATTTGCAAAGCATTGCAAATCAAATGCCAGACGCTTTTGTTGACTCCGGAAGAGTTACAAAATCGCATATTCCGACTATAAATGCTCCTATTCGAATTGAAGTTCCAGTGAGAACAAAATATTATACCTATAGTCTGTGAGTCAAAAACACGCCGGAAGCGTGGCCGACCTCTTGGTTCTAAAGATAAAAATCCTCGAAAGAAAAGAGGATTAAATGATCCGGAAGATCATATTGAAGAAAAGAATGATAAAGACCAAGAGAGAAGCGATGACAAAGAACCGAAGTTGATGAAAGTAACACTGAAATTTCTATCAATTATACCACTTCAGGTAGAAGTTGGAATCGGATAGAAGCTGTTATTGATAATATATTTGCATACAATATATCTCTTGATGTTACAGGGATAATGATGATCCTGAACCAATATCGATTGATGAATGTCGGCATAGAAAAGATTGGCTGCAATGGAAAGATGCGATTCAATCGGAGTTAAATGCAACGGCAAAACGTGAAGTCTTCGGACCTGCAGTCCGAACACCGGAAGGTATAAAACACTGTTGGCTACAAATGGATATTTGTGCGAAAGCGCAATGAAAAGAGTGAAATCGTTCGATATAAAGCGCGATTAGTAGCCCAAGGTTTTTCACAAAGACCAGGTATTGATTATGATGAAACTTATTCTCCTGTTGTTGATGCTATTACACTCCGATATCTTATCGGTTTGGCGAGTACATGAAAAAGATAGATATGCGCCTATTAGATGTTGTCACTTGCTTACTTGTATGGAAATTTAGAAAATGATGTTTACATGAAAATCCCGAAGGATTTCATATGCACGAAGCATATAAACATTATCCTCGTGAAAATTACTCCATCAAGTTGCAGAAATCATTATATGGCACTGAAGCAATGCGGGCGCATGTGGTTCACACGTCTTAGTGAATATTTATTGAAAGCGGGATTTAAAAATGACCAGGTATGTCCATGCGTTTTTATTAAGAAATCTGGTTCTAAATTTGTGATATTAGCTATATATGTTGATGATATTAATCTTATTGGAACTCCTGAAGAGCTCCAAGAAACAATTGATTATTTAAAAAGAGAATTCGAAATCAAGGATTTTGGTAAAACCAAATTTTGCCTTGGTTTACAAATTGAACATTTGGAGAGTGGAACATTTATTCATCAATCAACATATACAACAAAAGTGCTAAAAGATTTTACATGGACAAAGCACATCCATTGAGTATTCCAATGATCGTGCGATCATTAAATGTGGATAAAGATCCTTTCAGACCTCAAGAAAATGATGAAGAACTCCTTGGTCACGAAGTACCATATTTCGAGTGCAATTGGTGCATTGATGTATCTTGCTAATAATACACGACACTGATATTGCTTTTCTTTGTCAATTTATTAGCAAGATTTAGTTCTTCACCAACACGACGACATTGGAATGGAATTAAACAAGTCCTTCGATATCTCCAAGGTACAATTGATCTCGGATTATTTTATTCAAATAAAACCAGTCCAACATTGATAGGTTATGCGAGATCTTTGGTTATTTATCCGATCCACATAAAGCACGTTCTCAAACGGGCTATCTATTTACATGTGGAAATACTTGCTATATCATGGCGTTCTACGAAACAATCTATAGCGACTACTTCTTCAAATCATGCTTGAAATTATAGCCATTCATGAAGCAAGTCGAGAATGTGTATGGCTAAGATCCATGATTCATTATATCCGAGAAAGTTGTGGATTATCATCAATCAAAGGTATTCCAACTCCTCTTTATGAAGACAATGCGACTTGCATAGCTCAATTACGAGGAGGATATATTAAAGGAGATCGGACAAAACATATTTCACCAAAATTCTTCTTTACTCATGAACTCCGGAAGAAATGTGAAATTGATGTGCTACAAATTCGGTCATGTGACAACCTCACGAGATATTTTCACGAAGACTTTACCGACGGCAACATTTGAAAAGTTGAGATATAAAATCGGTATGCGTCGGTTTAAAGATTTAAAGGAATCATCTCATCGGGGGAGTAATAAACATACATATAGAATAGTGTAACTCTTTTTCCTTAACTGGATTTTTTTCCCCACTGGATTTTTATCTAGTAAGGTTTTAACGAGGCATATTCTTTATGTATGGATGGACATCCAAGGGGAGTGTTATGAATTATTGGAATCTCCATTAATTAGTGGAGGCTCCACTAATTATGGATTTATGTGAATTATTAGAAGATTTTTATGGATGTCCACCATTTAGTGGAGACACCATTAATTGAGATTAGTTGAAGATGATGTATGCCATGATGTATTTCACTAATTAGAGCTCTATAAATAGAGCTATTCTCTAAGCTTGTAATACACCATCATTTTGTGAAAGAAAGATTAGTGAAAGAAAGATTAGAGAAAGAATTGTGAGAGAAAGAAAGAGAGAAGTTTGAAGAGAAATTCTTGTGCAAAGAATAGTTAGAATTTTCTTAGTGTGTAGTGTGTAGATTTTATTCTAACACTACCCTAATTTTATAACATTTTCAAAATTTTCTTTTTTTTTTTTTGTTATGAAAAAATGTATTTAGCATAGCAAAATTGAATGCTGAAAATGCCATCTTCTTTTGTACGGTCTCTATCTTTGTATGCTGACTTCTTTAAATTAAAAATTCTTGTTGCAGTCGTCTTATTTTTAGAATTTTATTAAAAAAAATAGTTTTATTTAACTGAAATTCTAATTTTTGATGGAATAATAATTATCTTAGTCAGACTTTATTCAGTAATTAATATCATGACTTAAGAAGAGTATATATATGAGATCCATACAGTCTTAATATCCTTTGTGGGTTTTAAAATTTTTTTCATAAATTTTAGATAATAATTAGTTAAATATTTAATTGTTAAATTATTAACTGACACAACATGTTATAACTTTTGAATTAATACTATTTTAAAATAAAATTTCTTTTTTTCATAAAGTCAATGCTTGATTCCCGTAAATGATGAATCATTAAATAATGTTGTGATTCTACACTTCCTTTTAAAAATAAATAAATAAATAAGATCATTCTTCTCAAAATTACAAATGAAACACCTTCAAGCATTGAGTTTTCTGCCAAATTTTAAACGCTAAGGATAGAATAAAAAACTTTAGAATTAGAGAGGCAAGTTAGATAAAAAGAAATATTAAAGGATAATATTATAATTTTTATAAAAAAAAATTAAATAAAAGGTAAAATTTAAAAGAATATTTTTAAAAATTTTTATAAGAAGAATGGGTCCTTCTCAGCGCTTCTGGATTCTGACTTCAAGAGAACAGAAGGCTTGTAATTTCCACGTGCCAAACCACCCCGTGGAAAAGTTCTTAGTAATTGCGTACAAGAATTCAAAACCAAAGGCCTAGCTTGAGCATATATTAACAATTGCAACACATTAACCACACCCGTTTCTTGATACGATCTTCAACTTCACGGCACCGAGAGAACTCAAAAAATGCAGACACATATTAAGATATTGTTACTGGTATTGGTTTTTGTTGTAGTAAGAGCTAGCAGTGGAGCAGATGGTGCAGTATCGCGAACTGTATGGCAATACATTGATGGAATAAACCTGGAAGGTCCATACTATGGCATTGTGGTACCAAACAGCTTCGAGTTGAATCCTCTCCTTCAATCTCCGAGCTATGTGCCCCATAACAGGTTCCCGTACCTGGATTTTGCAGGTGATACGGCATTCAGATTGACCTTGTCACTTCCATTGTTATGCAAGGATTTGAATGCTTATAAAATGTTTGTTTTGTTTTGTAGGAAGAAGGTTTCGAATCGCAACTGTAGCACACAAACGGGTTATTGTTGTTATGACAGGATTAAGCATGGTACAGTAGCAATGGTTCTTTTTTTTTTTTTTTTCCCTAGCTATTTGTTTTGGGCTTTCAAGATTAATTATAGGTAGCATGGACTATTCTTTTGTAGCTTAATGCAGGCATAACCACACAGTTGCTGGTAAGTCTGTTCAAAATCAAGGGAGTTCTTCATATTGGCATTGCAGGAAACGCCAATCCTAAACTCCAAATTGGAGATGTCACCATCCCTCAATACTGGGCTCATACAGGACTTTGGAATTGGCAGGTAATCAAATCGATGGCTTCTTCTTCTTCTTCTTCTTCTTCTTCTTCTTCTTCTTCTTCTTCTTCTTCTTCTTCTTCTTCTTCTACCTTTATGATTCGAACAGTCGTTTTTAATAGCAAACACAGGAAAGAATAATTTTCTTTATGTTAGCTGGGGCATCTTGAACAATTAAAATTGGCTTGGATGGCTCATGCTAGATCCAAATTTCCTTGGATGAAATACCATTTTGCAACTATATTTTTGAATATTGCAACTTACTGATTTACAGGAAATTAATGAATCTTTCTATGTTTGATCTTTGCAATGGCCATGGAGCAGAGGTTTGGAGATGGTCCTGATGATGAACTAGCTTTAGAATCTAATGGAGACTATACAAGATCAATTGGCTACCTCAGGTTCTCTGATTTCGATACTGAAACTAAAAATACAACTCCCGCTCAAAACCAACTTAATAACATTTGGTTTCAACCTGAAGAAGTTTTTCCAATTGATGGAAATCCTGAAATGAGGCAACACGTGTTCTGGGTTCCCACGAATGAACTTTACTTTTCACTTGCAGAGAAACTTGAGGTATCTATCCCCCTTTATCTATAACCTCATTATTATTTCAATTTGAGTTCTTAAACATAGAATTTGGCTGCCTTGAGAAATGTAATTAAATTGGGTTGGTTTCTTCCTTGTGAAGGGAATGAAGCTAGGAAGCTGTGTCAATTCAACTTGTTTACCAAGAACACCTATGGTGATTAGAGTGGAAAATGGAATTAGTTCAAGTATTTTTGTAGACAACGCTGCTTATCGCGAGTTCTTGTATTCCAAGTTCAATGCAACTGCAATAGACATGGAAAGTGCTGCAGTCGCTCTCATTTGTCTGCAACAAAGAACACCTTTCATTGCAATCAGAGCTCTATCTGATCTAGCCGGCGGTGGTTCTTCTGTCTCCAATGAAGCTGCTACATTTGCTTCATTGGCAGCTCAAAATGCAGTTGATGTTTTGATTTCATTCATTTCTTATCTGTAACCTTCATCCTCAACATCTCTGTTAGGATACGTATTTCCAGAGCCCAGGGGAATGAAGCTCTATAATTATATACGACTTAGTCTTCAATAACAAAGAGCAAGAAAGCCTTGCAGAGATCTTCATTGACCTGCAAAACTGCATCAAGAAAATGAAATGCTGGCCTTTAATGCTTTATTTTGACTAAACTAGATTGGAAACTTGGCAAAATCTTTAGCCAATCCCCTTTCTTGTGGCGATCGCCTATTGCAAGAGCTCAAAGAAAATAGAAAACAAAAGTGACAAGGACTAGTGGCGTAGGGCTTTGAGACTTTTGGAGGCACACAGCAGAGCTGTTGAAGGTTTCTTTAGGCCGGCCAGGGCGGCGCAACAAAGTCCTTTGGCAGCGCGTCAAAATTCAAACCTGTTCAATTACCATATTAGACGTCTTATCCCCACCCTATTTGGTCCGAAGTAATTTGCTTTTCATCCTTGAAGATTTATTTTTTTCTCTTTGACTCCCAGACATTTTAAATTGCATAGAATTAAACATTTGACAGATTCATCCAATCTCCTCAACCAGATTACATAAGCTGGACATATCCTCCCCATCTCGTTGAATTTTCTGTACCACAAACCAGCAAGTTGCCTTCCACCATTAGTTCTTGAAAACTTTTTACACAGTGCAACCTTCAGACTCTTCATAATTACTTTAAAATTTGTAAAATCACTTATTATAATTTTATAATTCAGACTTGTTAACATTCAACGTTTTGAAGTAAATATGATTTGCTAATTTAATTGCTTCGTAGATATAGACCAACTTCTAGTTTGACAATAATAATGATAGAAGAAGAAAAAAGATGACAAAGTAGTGAATTATAAGATAATTTTAAAATAAAGGATCAATGAATTATAAATAAAGCTAATGAAGAAGACATTTTTTTAAAAAAATATTTTTATCTCTCTCTCTCACAAGGTAATAAACTGAATATAGTTTGGGGCCTTTTTACCGGGCTTAGGTGACTATTTAATTGGCATAAGGCAGCAACAACCTTGCAAGAGAGGTGTAAATTGGTTCAAATATATCTATATCTATATATATATATATATATATATATATATATATAGTTTTGGAATTTGTTATTTGTTAATGTATCTTTTAGTTCTTTGAACTAATGCAATCGAAGAACTAAATTGTTCTTTGAATTTGCACCAAGAAAATGTTACGAGAACATATTATTTTAATTAAGTTATTTGTAAAAAGATTTAGTCTATGATAAAATATTTCGGTCTAAGTATTATATTGTAGAAAAATATTTTAATAATTGTAGAAAATATTTAATATAAAAAATTATAGTATTTTAACTATAATTTAAAATTTTGTGTACATTTTTAATATATATATATATATATATATATATATATATATATAAGGAGTTGAGGAATGTTCCTATTATGACACGTGGTAGCGTTCGCAATTCCCATTGTAACACGTGTCAGTGTTCTTCGTTGATACTTGGCGTGTTGAATTTTAATGATTTTTTTTTTTTTAATGTGAAAGGTTATCTGAAGAGAAACTAAAAATATTTCTTGGACTAATATCATTCTCGGGGAATAGCCCACAATCAATGTATTCAAAATAATAAAAAATTTATAATATCAAAATTTTATCTTTACATTAAATCTGATCTTATCAAGCATTAATGCTTATATAATAGCAACCCATGTTTTCTTTGATATACCATACCTACAAGAAAGTGTTGTTCTATTTATCTTTAATGTCGTTCTTAGGTTTGTGTAAGGATTTTAGAGCATTTTTATTTTCTCAATTTACCTCCACCAGTACAGTACCGGCCGCTAATGTTTCCGCCCTCAATCCTACCAATAGAGCCCAAGTCTACTCCGTCTGCCACAAATCTTTCCCCACTGCTCAAGCTTTCAACGGTCACCAGCATAACCACTACGAAGGACATATAGGCAACCACAACGGTAATGGAGCTGAAACCTCCAACCAACTCCAGTTTACTACTCCTTCTATTTTATATTATTTGGCTTTTTGACCATTTGCACACAGATTAAGAATGTTAAAATCAATAAATATTTTTTAATTATATTCCAAATTTACCCCTAATAAATATAAGGATGAGTAATTGAAAAACTTTAAAGAGGGGTAAATAAGGTTTTTAACAAAGTTAAAACGCTTTTCAAAAATTTGTTTTGAGATACTCTTTTGTATTTCAGATCGGAGAGATTGCTACTAATACAACGAGAAGCTTTTGGAATGTCTTAAAGACCAACTACAATCTGAATGAGATGAGACACACAATGTGCAATTAATACAAGAGTGAAGATGTGTTGGTGAGAACCATAAAGGTTCCTTTTGAGTGATTTAAAAATTTTTAAGCAAGGAAGTTTACAGCTTGTCGAAATTAAATACAGAGAGAGTAAACACGAGATTTATAGTGGATTGATCTACCATGATCTACATCCACTACCTTAAACTCACATTTAAAGATTTTCAACCAAATTTCATTAAACTCACCCAACTCAATGGTGTCTATCTACACCAATTACATAAGAGGATCGCCACACTTAGTTTTACCAAAACCTCTCAATCAATTAACAAATCAAAGTTCACCCCAAATGGATTTTACACCACAACCTTGATACACAAAGAGGATTATAGAAATGAACCAGAGATAAGTCACTCTTTTGAGCAAATTTACAAACAAATGAGTATAAACAACTTTTACCTTTTTGAAGCAATTTGATTTTACTTTGAAGCACTATGAAAAGAGAGATTTTTGTATTTTAGAGGGTAAGAGTGTTTCTTAGAAAGTTGGGACAAAAATCTGCTTTAAAATCGAAATTTGAAACCTTTTATAAGAGCAAAAAGTAGAGCTTCAACTGCTAGAAACGGCTAGTTTCACGCTGTCAGATTTTTTAGAGTTTTGGACTCAAGTATCGGATGAGAGTGTGTCCAAAAAGTGAGTCCAAAATGACACTTTTTTAAGCAGAAATGATTTGACACTGTTCACAGAGTTTTGGACGAGGCTTTTGGATGTAGAGTCATCCAAACTACTCAATCCAAAATTCTGAAGACTTAATACTTTGAAATATTTTTGTTTATGTGCTTTAAGGTAGAAATAAACTGAATCATAAGGCAAATGAGACATAGGAATTTACACAAAGTACCTTAACAACGATTCCTAGTCTAAGGTTCTTCCACAAGGACTTCTTGGTATACAATCTCTTAAACTTGGTCTTCTACTTGATCACCCATTCTTGGATTCTATTGCTCAAGAATTGCTTAGCAATCTTATTTGCATGCCTTGAAAGAACTGAAGTTAAACATGTCTTATCACATGTGAATTACACAAGTTAGTCCTCATCAATGTTTGTCATAAGTTAAAGCACAGGAGAATACCCGTAGGGCTAACAATCTCCCATTTTTTGAGTGATGGCAAATTTAATAGGATTGTGATATAAAAACAATAATGTGTACAGTACGGACATGTTATATTAAGAGAAATAAGAATATTTTTCATTAAAATGAAATATCTTATCATAGGACTCAAAGAGTACTTATGAGATTAATATAGGAACGTTTAAGCATATACTCACAAACATGGCTCAGTGAGCCTATGGCCCAACCAATCTCCATATCCCCATTTCTTCCATCACACGACTATTCCTTAAGAGAATAGCCACAATTAATTTAAAAAAATGTATAAATATGTACACAATGAGGTATTATAATTCATAAGATGAAAGGCCCCCCCTTAATATGTGCATATATGAATATAGGATATGAGATAATAAAGTGCGATTTGAGAGAAAAAATTGGATTTTAAATTTTGGATTTCCAAAATGTGCATCTAAAATTAGGTGAAGTGAGACTACGAAACATTTAGACTTAAGGTTTTGGATGTCCAAAACATGTGTCCAAAATTAGACAGAATCTATCCTTTTTAGAACCCATTTTTTGACTAAACTTTTGGATTGAAGAAATAAGAGTCCAAAACTCTCCCTGTATATGTGCAGGTAACAACGAGTTTTCAAAGATTTTGATCTAGTCTAGTTTTCTCAAGAAATTTCAGACTTCAAGGAAAATTTTTTAGCAATGAAAGATATATGCATAAATATCCTTACATCTGAGATTTTTAATATAGAGCATATCAGTTTTAAAACAAATTGTTCAACAAACCAAATCTCAACTGTAACTTTATGAACACACTTCAAACTCTTTTGTCCATAACAAGATCTCAAACTAGTTTTCATCAAGTCACTCAAATCTTCTTAGTCCACAGCAAACTATGATTATAAGCAACAAAATCACAATTCATACTTACCAATGTGCAACCAGTACATGATCATAAATCACAATTCATACAGAAAAAAATTGCACAGCATATTGGTTTGACCAAATCCAAATCCCTACATGTATTTCATAATGTGCTTCACAGAATCTTAAGGAATATTTAGTTTTTACATACAGATACGTCGTAGTCCATAACACAATAACTATTTCCAATCCATAGCACAACAGTGTACAATAGCCATGTGTAATTCATTCATCATCAGTTTCAATCCGTAACACAGCATTCATCATCAGTTCATAACACAACAGTACATAATCTAATAATAACCATCAATAGCATAGCACATCAGTGCACAATCCCAACAGTTGTTATCAGCATATTAGTGCACAATCCCAACAGTTGTTATTAATTTTTTATACCATTTTCTCCTCCTTTTGTCATCAATCAAAAAATAGAGAATAAGAAGAATGCAGATGACGGAGATATATATTTAACAGATAGAGCAAGAGATATGCAGAATTGAAATTATTCAAAGATGGGTGCAGAAATTAAAAAGATAATTGTTAAAAGAACATCAGTAAAAGTTGTGCAAATAGAGGATGTCTTGGAAGCAGTCTACAGATGTGATCACTTAGGAGATATGGACGGTCTCTGGCTTGGATTCGGCACCCTTTTTAGAATGCTGTCTAGCAATCCGGCTGGACTTCCTTTTTACTACCACATGCTTCTGTCTTTTTCCAGATAAGAGAGGAATTTCAGTAGCGGTAGGGGGTGCTAATTCTTCCTGATATATAGATGTCTGCCTTCCTCGTTCGGTGGCTGTCATTTCCTCATCCTGTTGCTCTTTCACAGCTTCTTCTTCTTCATTAGTGGCAGTTTGTTCTTTAGTGACCTTTTCTTGGAATGGTGCTGATGGAACAGGCATTGTTTCATCCCTTTTATCCTTCTCTTCTATTGCAGTTAGCCTATTTCCAAGAGTCTGAATTTTTGAATTGAGGTTGTCCATCTTAACAACCAACAAATTGATTACTTCCAGAATGCTCTGACTGCTGCCTGTCTCCTAAGTTCTCTGTTTGCCTTTACTAGAAGACTCAACTTGAGTTTCTGTTTCAGCTTTCTTTTTAGTTCCTGCAAATTGAGTAGTTCCTTTTCCTTCCTCCTTAATTTTTAACTCCTTTTCTTTCTCTTCATTCGATAGATCTCTGAGCAAAATCCATTTCCGATTCACTGGAATAAAACCTATTATTTCAAATGACTCCATGTTATACACATTTGTCTTTATCTGCCCAAGTCCAAACTTATCTAAATCTACATTGAAATATCTAAATACTTTGGTCAAAAGATTATCATATAGAAGTGCCTTATGTGAAGTGTTTCTTAACTGCATCATCAATTTGACTGTCAAAAACCCAAAGCTGATCTGTCGTTTCTCAAAAAGAGCCAGTATTAGTATCATTTGCATGATACTTACTGAGATTTTATACCCAAAGTTTGGGACAACCATGATCGATACCATATAGTGTAAGACTCTTCTAGGACCATTCAGCCATTTCGTGTTTCTATCACTCGAGTTTTGGAAAGTCTTTCCACCGGAAAATCTTTCCTCAAATCTGCCCAAATAAAAAATATCTGTCTCTTCAAGAAACTTGTTCATCTCGAAGAACTAAATACCCCCATCTCTCATATCAACAATTTGGTTTAGCAATCTGTGATCAAATTCAACATTTACACATCCTATTCTGGTGCTATACCATTGCACTATGAACCCTCCTCCAGTCACCTCAAGTAG
This sequence comes from Voacanga thouarsii, assembly GCA_026120185.1. Classification (NCBI taxonomy): domain Eukaryota; kingdom Viridiplantae; phylum Streptophyta; class Magnoliopsida; order Gentianales; family Apocynaceae; genus Voacanga; species Voacanga thouarsii. The sequence goes on along the minus strand of JANUWF010001217.1, from coordinate 685,423 downwards.
CCCTTTTTTCAAATTAGCATAAAACTCCCAAACCAACGGGATGTACAACTTCTCATCAACTATCAGCAATGCTTTCCAACCCAAATTCTCAAACATATTCAGAATATCAGAGAAATTTAAGAAACCTCAAGCCTCAATCCGATATCTCAAAATCACAATTCTATTCTTAGATAGCCAATCATTGAAATCAGTCTCACATTTTTTTGTCAAGAAAACGGGATACTTGAGTCTCAGAACTTTCTAGTGCAGTATGTTCTGCAGATGAGTTGGATCATGAGGCTTTCTTAGCGATTTTCTCTTCTTTCTGCTTGATGTTCAACGGTGTAGCAGCTTTTGTCTTAGCCGCTGCTTTCCCCATCTTGGTCCTTTTTGTGGTTCCTTTGACAGATTTTGCTATTTTCGCCATAGCAAAAACGAGGAGAAGGTGAAGGATTTTTTATTTTGTTTTAGAGAAGATGAAATTGAGAGTGACAAAGAGCAATGTCGGTTTCTGATTTCTAAGAAAGAGAGTGAAGGCCTTTTCTTTTGAGATTTCCTAAGTTCTAGATAGGATAAGTACAATCAAATACTTTTCATCAGAGACTTTTCAGAGGTATTAAAAAAAGTGCGGACATTTGAAAATTTGAAAAGTTATTTCTGGGCTTACGTTTTCTTTCACTAATAACAAAAATATTTTGCTTTTCATCAATTGAGAGCTACCAATATTTTGAATTTATACTGAGTCCAAAAAGTGGAATAAAAACAGTTTAACTAAGGTAATTTTGGAGTTATGTCTTCCAAATAGTGCGTCCAAAGCTTTGTCCAAAAGTTATATCTCTAGTGATTGTGCAAAAATAGAAACAAATCTTTGGCAAAAAGAATGTCAGTTACATGATCTTAGTAATTCCTAAACTTCTTCTCAAATGATTAAATCTTTCTTCGGCCAGAAGTTTTGTGAAAATATCCACAAGCTGTTCATCAATTGAGATATATTTAACATATATCTCCTTTGAGCATATGATCCCTAATAAAATGATGCTTAACCACAATATGCTTGGTCCTAGAGTGTTGAACAGGATTTTTCATTAAATTAATTTCACTTGTATTATCACATAGTATAAGTACACAATCAAAATTGAGACCAAAATCAAGCAGTGTATTTTTCATCCACAAAATTTGTGCTCAACAACTCCCTGCTGCAATGTATTCAGCCTCGGTTAGGGATAAGGATACACGGCCTATTTTTTGCTATGTCATGACACTTGAGAGTGTCTGAGAAATTGATAGTGCTGGCTAGTACTTTTTCGTTCAACTTTACAACCTGCATAGTCGCATCAGTATAACTTGTAAGATCAAAGGTGTTAGTACAAGAATACCATAACCCATAATCATTTGTTCTAACCAAATATCTAAGGATGCGTTTTATGGCACATAAGTGGGATTCCTTTAGACACGATTGAAATCTGGCATAGAGACAAATTGAAAACATAATGTCTGGTCGACTAGCAGTAAGATATAACAAACTTCTAATGATACCTCTATATTTTAATTCGTCCACTCTCTTACCTTTTTCATCTTTGTCAAGCTTTAGAGATGTGCTCATCATTTATACCAAACCTCTTGAGTAATTCCTTAGCGTACTTAATTTGATTTAGAAAATTTTTATCATTGGTTTGTTTAATTTGTAGCCCGAGGAAGAAGTTGAGTTCTTCCATTATACTCATCTCTAATTCTTGCTGCATAGTCTTAGCAAATATCTTACACAAGGTTCATTAGTAGCATAAAAAATAATATCATTAGCATAAATTTGGACAATGAGAAGATCATCAGAATTTTCTGACTTAATAAACAGTGTAGTATCAATCAAGCCTCTTGAAAAACCTTTTGAGAGCAAGAATCTACTAAACCTTTCATACCAAGTTCGTGGGGCTTGTTTTAAACCATAGAGAGCTTTTGAGAGTTTGAAAATATGATTTGGAAAGTGCTCATGAATAAAACCTAGAAGTTATGCTACATATACCTCCTTTTCAATACAACCATTCAAAAATATACTTTGAACATCCATTTGATATAGTATGAATTTTTTTTTAAGATGCAAAGGTAAGGAGCAATCTTATGGACTCTAATTTAGCAACATGAGCAAATGTCTCATCATAGTCAATGCCCTCTTCTTGATTGAATATTTGGGCAACAAATCTAGTTTCATTTTTAATCACCACTCCATTTTCATCAAGTTTATTTCTAAAAACCCACTTAGTACCAATAACTGGATTATCAAGTGGTCTAGGGACGAGTTTCCAAACTTAATTTCTCTCAAATTGGTTAAGCTCTTCTTACATAGATAGTATCCAAAAATCATCATGCAAGGCTACATCAATACAGTTAGGTTCAATACTAGAGAGTATAGCAAAATTGTCTACAAAATACCGTCTAGTTTTAACTTCATAGCTAGGATTACCAATAATTTACTCTTTTAGATGACCGGTTTTATACTTTTAATCTTTTGGTAACCCTTGATCAGTTAGCTCTTCAGTTTCTTGTTTGCTTTGTTCAGTGTGTTGCTCTTCTAATTCTTCTTCTTTGGCATGAATGTCCAGTGGTGGTGCTATATAATGTTCTTTCCCTCTTTCTTTTGAACTTCCTACATCATCATCATCTTTTCTTGATGTATAAATGTTAGATTCGTCAAAGATAACATGTACGAATTCTTTCACACATAGAGTTTTCTTATTGTACACTCTATATGCCTTTTTATTGAAAGAGTATCTAAGGAATATAGTCTCATCGGATTTGCTATCAAATTTTTCAATATTGTCTCGGGTATTAAGAACAAAATATTTGTAGCCAAATACTTTAAAATAGAAAATTAATAAAGTTTTGTCAAATATAAGCTCAAATGGTATTTTCCTTAGAGAGGGTCTCAACATTACTCGATTAACAATATAACATGCTGTATTTATAGCTTCAACGCAAAAGTATTTTGGAAGAGAATTTTCACATATCATGGATCTAGCCATTTCTTGTAAGGTTCTATTTTTCATCTTAACAATATTGTTCTATTGAAGGGTTTTAGCAGCTGAAAAGTTGTGAAAAACTTCATTTTCATCACAAAAGTGTGTAAACTCATTGTTGCAAAATTCTCTACTATTGTCACTCCTAATAGAAATCAATTTGCATCCAATAGAGTTTTGGACTCGCTTGAATAATTTAGAGAATTCAGAAAATGCTTTATCTTTTTATCTAAGAAATAAGGTCTAAGTAAATCTTGAAAAATCATCTACTAAAATATAAGCATACCTCTTACCACCAAGACTAGTGGTCCTTATTAGTCCAAACAGATCCATATGCATTAACTCAAGAGGTTTTGTGGTGGAAATCATTTTCTTGGGTTTGAAAGATATTTTGATTTATTTTCCAAATTAACATGCATCATATATTTTGCTTTTATCAAACTTCATTTTAGGTAGTCCCCTAACAAGCTCTTTTGAGGATAATTTGTTTACAAAATTAAATGATACATAGCCTAGTCTTCTATGCCAAAGATAGTCATCTTTATTATGCACGGAAAGACATCTAATATCATGAGTTATAAGATTATCACGATAGAATACATAAACATTTCCAATACGGTTAGCAACAAAGATTGTTTCATTATTTGAGTTATCCATAATAGAGCAAGAATCTTTCTCAAAAATGACTTTGCAGCCATTGTCACATAATTGACTAATGCTAAGTAAGTTGTATTTCAGCTCATCAATCAATAATACTTGTTTTATAATGGTTGAAGATTCTTTACCAATGTTATCTATGCCAAGTATTTTTTCTTTCTTTTTGTCTCCAAATGTAACTAATCCATCATTTGTAACTTGCATATCTTCTAATAGACCTGCATTTTCGGTCATGTGTCTTGAGCATCTACTATCCAAGAACCACTCTGTGAAACTCATTTTCTCCAATGAATGTATCTATATATGAGATGGGAGAGTGATTTTTGGTACTCGTATTTTCTTGGGTCCACAGGGGTTAGTAATAATTCCTCTAATTTTTCAAACCGTTCTTACACCGAATTCCACTTTCTTCTTAACATGACACCTAGATGCTTTGTATCCAGATTTTTCACAATATATGCAACAATTGTGTATCATATATGAAGAAGTAGTTTTTACAAAATAAGACTTGTGTTTTCCTGCTTTGTGCAGATTACTATAGCCAAGACCATTTCTATTTCCAGCCATCCGTTGTACTCTAAGAAGTTTATTCAAGTTACTTCAACCATCAGTAAATTTTTTAATACAAGTAGTGAGATCATCAACCTTCATTTTCATATTATCAAATTCACAGATCATGACTTCAAGAGATGAAACTCGATCATACAAACATTTATTCTCAAGAATAGTGCAGTTCAAGAAAGTAGAGATGATCTCATTTTCCACATTCAGGTAGCACATAGAGTCAAATAGAATTTTGTTTTCACGTATCAAATTGTCATTTTCAGTTGATAGTGAATCCATTTTCACTTTCATTTCTTTGTTCCTTTTTAACAATCTTTTTAGTTTACGGAACATATCAACAAGAAGAGCATTTGGATCATCAATATTATCGCAAGTTGAATCATGCAATTCAGCTGCAAGGTTAGATGAGGAGAGGTTTACCTTGTCCTCCACTGCCATGAAGCATATGTTAGCAATGTCATTTTTCAGAATCTCCATTTTCCTCAGATTCGGACTCGTTTTAGTCCCAAGTTCTCATTAGTCCTTTGCCCTTCTTTGTTTTCAGATTATTCTTTTTCTTTTTGAGCATTTTGCCTTCTTTTTCTTTGGCTATTGGTGTTAGAATTCGTGCACTCATTTTGTGCTGCTGTGCGTGCAATTCGAACGATCACCAGACGTTGCAGTTGTGCGAATGTCCTCTATCGGATACACACCGCAAACTCACTCGTCATCCAGGGAATGCTAGCGCCTAAGGTTTTTGAGAGGCTTATTTTTCTGGTGGATGAAGGCACGAATTTTACAACAGAATTGACACACCCAAGAAGACGGCTAGGGTTTTTCCTTAAAAACCCACTCCGAACCTCTTAGAGTCCAACCCTAATAATATCTTATCGTATTTTAATTTAAATTCAAATTAAATTAAAACTGATACGATAAGATTATGTCATTATCTCGGTAATTTAACTAATTAATTTACCGAGTCAGATTCTTATAATATGGACATCATTCAGATATATCGAATGTGGACATATTTCCAACTTCATTGTATCTGGTAGATTTTCTAAGTTTGATTAACTTAGACATGTTTCCAGCTTCATCGAATTCGGTTACCAGAAAATAACCTAATAAGTTCGCTTATTATGTGACCCTATAGGTTTATTTAACACTGGCAGTGTGCCCAAATCATATTTAAAATGGCCCACAAGTTATAAGCGGTTTCTAGCAAAACATTATAACTATCCAGGTTAAATGAAGATCGGTGATCTCTTTGAACCAAACCATAATTTTATATTTAGTCCTTTTGTCACATGATATCCAGATTAAGCATAAGGCACGGAGCATGTCATCCTTATTAAACTCAATCAATTATTTCTTGATTTCATAGTAGACTGTTCAAATAAATGATATCAATATCTTAGATTGATATATTTGAACACGGCCATGCATTTTAACAGTCTAACTTATCAAGGGGCCCATGGATATCTCTCCCATAATTGAGAGGGACAAATTCCTTCACAATCAATCATATTCCTCTCCTCGATTTATTCTATATCCAACAATAGTCTAATTTATTATCTAATTAAAGACAACTTTAGACAATGTCAAAATATAGAATTTATTAAGTAGGAAACTATGATGAATTTAGGTCAAAGGACTTTTAATATTATTATGGCTAGAAAGTACTTATGACATGTTCCATGAAGTACTCTCACAGTGGGTCATATCCAATACAATATTCTCTAATATTTATTTATGTTTTGACTTGATATCACAAATATCCATGACCAATAAAACATAGCCATCCAGTCACAAACATACTAATTTTAATTTATTATTGTTTCAATAATAATAAACGATTAGGGACAGATTTAGAATAGTCATTGTATTAATTGTTGGGTTTTACTATCAAGTCACGTACTTGATGACCACAAAACAAAACGCACTATTCATGAAAAGGAAAGCCTCATATTATTATATAAAACATAACGACAATAGTATAAGTACAAATTGACTCTAGGGCATATCCTCAACAATTGGGTAGCCAGCAATGAAATGTTTCTGTATTCTTGCATTGAGGCTTAAATGATGATATATATCCCTTCTTTTTCACAAAATTCTTTCCTCTTTTAAAATTTTACTTTTTGAACATTCTTTTGAATTTTTTTGCAATCATGGCTAATTCTTCAATATCTACTTCAGTCTCATCATCACTATCATATTGGCTACTTTCAGCATCTTAATTAGCAGCTTTCAGTGCTATTCACCTTTTGCCTTTGTCATGGTCATCAGATTCTTAAAATCTTTTGAGTTTTATTTCATGCGTTAGGAGAGAGCTAATTAACTCTTCAGTCGGTAAGGTTTTCAGATCTTTGGATTCCTCCAACTTTAGGTTCTCTTAGGCAAAGCATCCAGAATTTTTCTATTTTGTTTACCAAAGAAATAGCTTTTCTCATAAGCCTTAAGTCCATTTGCAATGTTTTTGAATCTGGTAAACATATCAGTTATACTCTCATTTGGCTTCATAGTGAACAATCCATAATCATGAATCAAAAGTCTTAACTTAGACTCCTTCACTTGATTTGTTCCCTCATGGGTGACTTCAACTAATCTCCACATGTCATGGGCTGATTCACAGCCACTTACTCGGTTATATTCAGTGGTATCAATGGCACAACATAGAATATTCATAGCTTAAAAATTCGATGTCATTTTAGCATTGTCTTAAGCATAATATTCATCACTCTGTTTTAGAACCATTCAACCTTCAATACTTCTAGAAGGAATATATGGTCATTTTTCAATTAATTTCCACAGCTCAAAATTAATTGAACAAACATAGATCTTCATTCGATTTTTTTCAAAAAGTGTAATTACTTCCAGTGAACAAATGAAGTCTATTTGTCGAGGATCCTTCAACATAAGGAAGAGAGGAGATATTTTCCATAAGGATCTTTTCTACAAAGTTGTTTAGTCGAAGAAGAGTAGACTAGGCTCTGATACCAAATGAAAAATCTTAGAGGGGGTAAATAAGGTTTTTGATAAATTTAAAATGCTTTTCAAAAATCTGTTTTGAGATACTCCTTTGTATTTTAGATCAGAGAAATTGTAACTGATACAACGAGAAGATTTTGGAATGTCTTAAAAACCAACTACAATCTGAATGAGATGAGACACACAATGTGCAATTAATACAAGAGTGAAAATGGGTTGGTGAGAAACATAAAGGTTCCTTTTGAGTGATTTAAAAACTTTTAAGCAAGGAAATTTGCAACTTGTTGAAATCAAATGCAGAGATAGTGAACACGAGATTTATAGTGGTTCGATTTACCAAGATCAATATCTACTATCTTAAGCCCATACTTAAGAATTTTTAACTAGATTTTATTAAACTCACTCAACTTAATAATGTCTATCTACACCAATTACATAAGAGGATCACCACACTTAGTTTTACCAAAATCTCTCAGTCAATTAACAAATCAAGGTTCACTCCAATGGAGTTTTATACAACAACCTTAATACACAAAAAGGATTATAGAAATGAACCAAAGATAGCTCACTATTTTGAGCAAATTTACAAACAAATGAGCACAAACAACCTTTATCTTTTTGAAGCAATTTGATTTCATTTTGAAGTACTATAAAAAGGGAGATTTTTGTATTCTATAGAGTAAGAGTGTTTTTTAGAAAGATGGGATAAAAATGTGCTTTAAAATCGAGCTTTGAAACCTTTTATAAGAGCAAAAAGTAGAGCTTCAACAGCTAGAAACGGCTAGTTTCACGGTGTTAGATTTTTCAGAGTTTTGGGCTCAAGTATTGAATAAGGATGCATCCAAAAGATGAGTCTAAAATGACACTTTTTAGGTAGAAATAATTTGACACTGTTTACAGAGTTTTGGACGAGACTTTTGAATGCAGAGTCATCTAAACTACTCAATTTAAAATTCTGAAGACTTAATACTTTGAAATCTTTTTGTGTGTGTGCTTCAAGGTAGAAATAAATTGTATCATAAGGTAAAGAAGATATAGGAATTTACACAAAATACCTTAACAATAATTTCTAGTATAAGGTTCTTCCACAAGGACTTCTTGGTATGCAATCTCTTAAGCTTGGTCTTCTACTTGATCACCCATTCTTGGATTCCATTGCTTAGGAGTTGCTTAGCAATCTTATTTATATGCCTTAAAAGAACTGAGGTTAAACATGTCTTATCACATGTAAATCACACAAATTAGTCCTCATCAATGTTTGTCATAAGTTAAAACACAGGAGAATGCCCTTACGACCAATAGGAATTATTTACAAGATTTTTTATCTTTTCATTAAATATAGTTTGAATCAACTTAAGGATAATATTGAAAAATATTAATCATTGATGTATAGAAATATGTAAAGAGCTAAATATTACTCCCTTCCGTCCCACTAAAATTGACAGTGATTGACTTGGCACGATATTTTATGTAAAAATAAAAATTAGAATATAATAATAAAATAATATAATATTGTATAATAAAAATAATAAATATATGAGTTCCACAATACTTTATGTCAATCTAAGTATATAAAAATAATATATGTGGGGGTATATTGATTATTTTATAATAAATTGTATAGTAAAAATTTTCATTTTAAGGAAAGTGTCAAATTTTTTGGGACAATCTAAAATAGTAAGTAGGTCAATTTTGTTGGGATGGAGGGAGTATGAAATAAAACACAAAGAGGTTAAATAATATGAAACGGAGGGAGTATTATTTATTGTACTTGCACTGGCATTGGCACCGTACTTTATACACATCTCTTTTTTGTCCCAAAGATAGGAAGATGGGAGGAACTGAGAAGGAAATTCTTGGAAAGTGTGTTAGAGAATGGCAACTGGTATAGTATCCAATCATCTATTGTACATTGATGGGGAATAGAGAGAACCCACAAAGAAGAATCGAATTCCCATAGTTAACCCTGCCAATGAAGAAATCATCATTGGTCTTTTTGCCATCCTTTTTGTATTTTGTGTTTCTTTCTACATAGTTCAGAATTTTACGAGTGTAAAAATCTTGATGGGTTGGTTTGGAAAAGTACTGGATCATGGTGGTTCTTGAGTTTTGTTTTAGTTCTCATCTTGGTGGGGTTGAACTTGGAATGAGAAAAGTTTTGTTTTTTTTTTAAAGGAAAAAAAGGGGAAAAGTTTCAAGCTTTGTATTCGTTTTTAGTTAATTCATTATATGTAAGATGGTAAAACAAGGGAAGTAGAAAGGAAAGACTTTTAAGTGATTCCAAGTGTTTGTGATTTAATTGGAATTTTCAAGATTTATGGGCTATTGCATCGTTAGAAATTTTGCACTTCCAAGGATTTCATCCTCAATTTCAAATTTTCTTTATTTAAGGGTGGGATGGGGTTGAACTCTAGGATTTATAGTATATTTACTGCATTCATTAGGGAGGGCATTGAAGGATCTCAAAAACTTTAGTATATGAGGAATTTTGGATAGTTTATTTCAATATGTTTCAAGATCTGATAATAGGCCCATCTCTCTGTTTTTTTACCAAGTTTGGGGGGTATGTTTTACAGGGGAAATTCTAGCAGCTATAGCTGAAGATGTCAACATTGTTGTGGAAGCTACACAGAAAGCTCTTGCTAGAAATGGAGGCAAAGACTGGGAGGGAAATTATTGAATATATTTTAGAATATATTCTGAAAGTGAAATTATACACACAAATACATTGGATTTAGGATATGCCAAAATCCTAAATTCTACTATCTGAACAATATTTCAATAACTGAGAGCATCAATTTTGCTTTTGTAGATCAGGAATGCCTGGTATGATGAAGAAAGAAAATGTGAATAGAAAGAAGGGCTTTGTTTAAAAATGAAAACAAGAACAATAGAATGGATGACAAAGAATGATAGATAGACAAATGTATACAGATATCTATCTATAGTATAGTCATTTACCTTATGAATGGTTTGAGCTTTGAAAGTGTTTATGTCTATAACAGAATAACAGACCCCTCTGCATATTTTGGGATATAGTTAAAGACTTTTATTTGTGATATATTCTTTTATTAGTATGGGATAGATATTAAAAGCTACATCATATACAACTGATGGACATAGCTAATTCCATTAATTAAAAAATTTTGGGGCCAGATGTTAGGAAAATAGAATGTTGTATCTTTGTTATATTTATTACGTTGGTCTACGATGTATAGTATGGTTCTTATGACTTCTGTTGTTTTTTTGTTAAGATCATTAGATATTTGCATTTCCTTTGAAAAATAGGGAAGAAATCAAAAGAGAAAGAGCACATGAATTTAAAGTGAAACCAGTGAATTACTGGCACAACATAGATGAACCTAACAATTGAATAGAGATACTATGATAGATAAAGTAATTTTATACTGGCCATGATGTGTAAATCCTTTGCTATTTTTAGAAAGCATATTTTGGAGAAGTCAAGTTAGTACTACCATAAAATTTTAATTCAAAAAGATCATTTGGCTTTTAAAAAAAACTCATAACAAACAAAGCTACAATGATGAGAAAAGAATAGGGATTTAGCACATAAAGAATGAGTCCAGATATTGTGGACCCTGATTAGCAACCACAACAAAAACTGGAGCAACAAACAAGAAATCCTTGGCCCAAAGAATGCTTGGCCTTTTCTTGCCTTTTGTATTTTCGTGGTTGAGTATCCAACCCACATTACCAATGACATCTAGTGAAAAAAAAAATAATAATACATAGGTGGGTGACAAAAAAATGTAGAAGATCCATTGAATAACCCCATGCTTTACAGTTATAGTCAAGAGTAAGGATCCATGTTCTTCAACATAATTTTCGTTCAACAACAAATTTGTTAATAATTAAATGAATACCTGTTGGTGCATAATAGATTTTTAAATTTCATATATTTTAGAAGGTGAAGCTTTATACGAAGTGCTTAATTAATATTGTTCTTAGTAAAAAGAATAATTTAATACATATTACCCCATGCAATGCATATGCATCAAACAATAATAATTAAATTCCATAACATTTTTAGTTGCCATTAAGGTCCTTCAAAACTATCTTATTTTTTTTATTCTTTCACTTTTAAATAGGGTAAACAATCTCAATGACTCTCAAATTATTTCAAAAATTAACTATTACCTTGTGAATAAAAAACAAGTGAAAACATCTTCTCAAACTCTCGAAACGTTGAGATCTGACCCTTTCGTCAACGGTCAACTGCTAATTCTATTAATTTTAAAAGTTATTAAAGTTATTTTATATTATTTAAATATGTCATTTTTATTTTTATATTTTAAAAACATTTTTTCTTTTACTCTTTTTTTTCTTCTTTTTCTCTAGAGTCAACGGCTGTCACTATTTCTTGAAAGGAAAAATCGATTCCGAATGAGAAGCACCAAATTTCCCTGGAATTGCTATTTTTTTTTTTTTTTTGCTCCAACTTCGGAAAAATTCTACAGCCATGGAATATTATAAGATGACCCATATACTACTAGCCAGTTACCTTAACAACAACATCAGTGGTGTGATTCCTTTCGAGATTGGCCAACTGAAGCTTCTCCATCACTTAAATCTCAGTTATAATAATTTCTCGGGCCCCATTCATGACACAATATCTACACTTAAAAAATTTAGAGAAGTTAGACCTTTTAGGAAACCAACTTTGGCATGCGATTGTTGCTTTATTGAGAAATCTGCACTTTCTGTCCACTTTCAGTATTGCTAATAATCTTCTTGAAATCCCCAAAAGCCACTGGAGGTCAATTCAATACTTTTGCTACGTTGGGTTGCCTTGTATCCATGTGAAATGTCCCACATTAGTTAGCAATTCTCCATGCATGTCACACGTTAGTTTTTTGGCAACGTGCACCGCCTTTGTGCCTTATAAATATAAGGTTTTGTTTGGTCTTTTGATTAACCAAAAATAAAACCAACTACAAGTGAGCTTTGTAACCTTTGGAGGCATTTGTTCTTTGTGTCTCACTTGTTCTATATTAGTGGTATTTTAAAGATTAGGAATACTTTTCTAAAACTTTGTAAATTATCTTCTTCATAGTGAATTTTTGTTCCGTCTCTGCCTATGGATATAGGTCATTTGATCGAATTACGTAAGTTCTTGTGTCTCTCTCTCTTTTTTTTTTCCATTCTCGTTATTTATTTTTTCTTCGCATTATTATTATTAGGCAAAATCTTCAATTTGGTCCATTAACAATTATTTTCAATCTGTTATGGTCCCTAATCATTATTTTCATCTTTTTAGATCCTTTAAATATTTTTTTACAACTCATTTGGTCCTTCCGTTAGTCTCGCCGTTAACTTGTCATTTTTTGTAAGGGCAAATATGGAACTTCACTATATAATTACACCGGTGGACTACCCCGATTCGTTAGAAAGATGGTTCTGTGCCTCCCAACAAAGGCAAATGGTTTCTGGTGTTCTTTGGGAGGAAGCTGAGGATCTTGTCTTACTGAAAATGGCACATAGGAAGCTGTAGCCGCCCAACCCGCCACCTTCTCTTTCTTCCTCGTCGTTTCTTTTTACGACAACAACCTTTCTCTCCCCTATTCTTGTCGCTGTTGCTAAGTTGGGTCTAGTTCTTCCATGAAAGCATTCGACCCGACTTCTGTGATAACACCGAAACTGAAGGTAAAGAGAATGGTGAAATATTTTTGTTAGACAAAATTTGCTATTCTTTATTGTTGTCCCATGTCTGCCGAACATGTAGACAAAACGTGATGCCTTTCTTACTGTTACCTGGTCCCCAATGCATATTCTATAATGATTTTTAGAATATAGTATAGTGCATAGGGCAAATTCATGCCTTTTTCCTCACGTGTTACTTGGTCCCCAATGCATATAACTACTGCAATAGCTTTGGAAGGATGGGGAGCTAAAAATCAGTACTTACCATTGTATATGTTAACACTTGATAATCATAGTACTTACTAGATGAATATAAATTAACAATAAGTTTACTTTCAAAATTAATATTTTGTAATCATTTTGTTAGGTCCTGAAGAATTGATTTGCAAATTTGATGCAATTTTCCAAGAGGACAAAAATGCCTATATTGAGGAATCGGAAGTCTAGTAACTCCACTATCATATCCGAAATGCTTGACTCAAAAATGTTTGAGCACTATTTTGAGTAAGCTTTGAAACTACCCTACTATAAATTTTTACTTGATTGATTTTGTAGCCCAATTACATTGTTTAATGAACAACTAATCCTTATTAGATTGATTTGGAATGGCCTGTCCGATGACAAGAGGAGCTCATTTATGCTTGTGGACTCGTTGTGGTTTAGCATTTATACAATGCATGACAAAAAAAAAAGTCTTAAGTTGGATTGGGAAGCAAGAGATTTTCTCAAAGCAATATGTTTTTGTTCCAATTGTGATATAGTACGTTCTCCATTTCTATTTAAAGGAAATTGTACTCCATCTAACACATGCTAAATATTGATATATTGAGCTTAAATGCTAATGTTATATGTTTTTTTGTTTAGTGGACATTGGCGCTTCTAATTTTATGTGAATTCAATGAAGAGAATTCAGATTTAAAGAGTCCTTCTACGGTGTTGTTAGATTCGTTGCAAACTACAGAAGATAACATAGAACCACATATTAGAAAGTAATGTATTCAATCAAATTTGGACTATGTTCTAAGTTCATTTCAAGAAATTAATCACTCCAGTAATAACATTGTGCACCTATTATAGATTTGTGATTGACACACTGCGTGCAAGTGGAATGACAGTTTCTGATACATGGTTTAAAAAAATTCCATTGTTGGTTCCTATGGTAAGTTAACTAGTTCGGTTGCTTTCTTGGAACATTGCTTATGACTCTTTGGTTGTATGTTGGTGTAGCTACTAAATGTAAAGTGATTTCTTGCTTAGGTTCCTCAACAAACAGGAGGTGAAGAGTGTGGATTTTATGTTTCATACTATGCCAAATTATTTATGATCAGTGCTCCTACAAGGTTTAGTGTTAATGATAGTTATCCTTATTTTGTAAGTATCTCAATTGAGTTAGTTCCCTATTTTTATTTTTTTTCTGTTTTGTAACTAAAACAACTCAAGACTTTTGGAAGACATTCTTATAAGTTCTCTAACAATTTTATGCTTTTGGGATGATTGTAGATGAGAAGGGATTGGTTTAGTACAAAGGAGTTCAGTGAATTCAGGCAAATTCTGTGCTCACCTACTGAAGATGTTCTAGCTAATGTAGGTGAATCAACTCAGGACTCAAGTAATTGGGACAGTGAGATTTTCGATACTCCAGCAACAACTATATGTGGTTCAATAAATGACTGCATTCCCCCAGCAACAAGTAATGATGCCAAGATGCAGGAAGCAATGCAGAAGAAATAGACGTGCTGTCTTTTGAGAGTGATGATATTCCAGCTCCCAATTTGCAGCCAGTAGTTGATGTAGAAAAGAAGTATGTAGAGAGTGATCAAAATCATGATGTGTTTGAAGAAACTATGACTAGAAATGAAGGTGAGCAGATTGTAGAATATGGAGTTGTTATGGAAGGTAATGAAGGAGGTAGACAGTCTGATGTAAGAGATCAGTTTTTGGACTTTGATTACAATCTTATTGATGAGGAAAATGAGGATGTAATTAAACAAATTGTTGAGGAAGGCTTGAGAGATTTTGAAACAAATATTAGGTTAGAAGTTCAAAGACAACAACAACAACAATCAGAACAGCAAACTCAAACCCGTGCAGCATCTTCAGCCACTACCCATAACATTGGAGAACAACAATCAGAACATCACATGCAGAACAACAACATGTCGGCAAAAAAAACAAGAGAGGAGGTAAAATTGGGGCCAGTAAAAAATATTTACTGAATCCAAATGAGAGGGATGTAGAAAACTTGGAAGCTAAGGATGAAGTCCCAGAACAGCGTGCTAGAGATGACACAAATGCTTCAAATAGAGAGTACTCCAAACCCCAACCGTTTAATGAGGAGGAAGTCACGGAAGACATAGACATTGACAATTGGCCATTATTCAATGTAGAGAGAGATATGGATAACCCTCAGTTCGAAGAAGGATTAATTTTTAAGACTAAAGAGGAATTAAAAAAAACTGTCATCTATCATGGGTTCAAGTGGGGCAGGATGATTTTTTTTAAGAAAAATGACCGGATTAGAGTGAGGGCTGCTTGCAAAGGGAGAAATTGTGATTGGCTGCTATATGCAAATAAGGTTGGAGAAACCTCAAGTTTCCAAATCCAAACATTGCAACCCAAGCATACATGTGCAAGATCTACACTCAAGCCCCTTGCTTCTACAAGATTTGTTGCCATAAAATAGGTAGATGACTTCAGAAGTGAACGGGGTGTGAATGCAACTGAATTTCAAGAAAAGGTGCATGAGCAGTTGAATGTGCACATCACAAGACCCAAGGTTTATAAAATCAAGACAGAAGCTAAGTTAATGATTGAAGGAAAATATAAAGACCAGTACAAGCTTTTGAATGATTATTGCGAGGAAGTCAGGAGAACCAACTTGGGCAGTACCATTTATATTGATGTTGTTAAGGATGAGCAAAAAAGTGAAAGGGTTTTCAAAAGAATGTATGTGTGTTTGGCAGCTTTGAGGGAAGGTTTTGTAAGAGGTTGTAGAAAGCTTGTTGGATTAGATGGGACTTTTTTGAAAGGTCTTTATCCTAGTATCTTATTGACTGCTGTTGGTATTGATGCCAACAATGGCATTTATCCCATTGCTTATGTCGTTGTGGAGGCTAAAACCAAATCATATTGGACTTGGTTCATACAGGGGTTGATTAAAGATTTGAATATATGTAAACAACAGGATTGGTGCTTTATTTCTGATAGACAAAAGGTAATAATGCAGCACTTGGCTCTCTCCCTTACTTGGTTTTTTTCATCAAACTCACTTGGTTCTTTTTTTATTTTCAGGGTCTAGGACAAACAGTAGGAAATCTACTGCCCCTTATGGAACACAGACACTGTGTCGACACCTATACAACAACTTCAAGTAAAAACACCTGGGGGTTACTTTGAAAGACATGGTGTGGAAATCTGCAAAGGCTACATATCCCAATAAATTTGAGAGTGAAATGCAATTGTTGAAAGACTTTAGCAAAATTGCCCATGCTTGGTTGTGTAAGTATACACATCCTAAACACTGGAGTAGGTCGCACTTCAATACCCAAACTAAGTGTGATGTTTTATTGAACAACCACAGCGAGACATTCAATTTGCAAATCTTGGCAGTAAGGTCCAAACCAATACTTAGTTTGCTTGAAAGAATACGTGTATACCTAATGTTGAGACTTCAATCGAGAAGGGCATGGGTTCAGAAGCAAAAAGGCAAGATCTGCCTAAGAATTAAGAAGAGGCTTGAAAAGTTAGTTGGGGAGTCTGCTTACTGTATCGCTTCACATACCGGTGGTTACAAGCTCGAAGTTAGGGACACCAAATCTTCAAAGCAATTTTTAGTTGACACGGATAATAGAAGGTGCACCTGCAAAAAATGGAAACTTTCTGGGATCCCTTGTACGCATGGAATTTCAGCAATTGGATATGAAGGTAATGAATCAGAAGACTATGTCGATGATTGTTATAGTATTGATTCATACAAAAGGGCTTATGAGTCAGTCATACATCCTTGCAATGGACCAAATAATTGGCCAAAAAGCAAATTGCCAGAACTGAAGCCTCCTGTGGTCCTAAAGCTTCCAGGCAGACCAAAAAAGAAAAGAAAGCTAGAAAGAGGGGAGAGGGCTTGTATAGTTACAACCACCGGTGCAAGGAAACTCTCAAGAGTGGGTTTTAGGAGTATGAAATGTAGGCGTTGTGGTTCTTCCGGACATAATGCCAGAAAATGCCCACAAAAAGATAAGAAAAATAATGCTGATAAAGATGGTGGAGCCCATAACTTAAATAAATGTGGAAGATGTGGACATTTGGGCCATAATAAAAGGTCATGCAATGCTTACCTGAAAGTTCACATAAGTATGAAGTAGCTATGGAACTGACTTTACATGAAAGTTCAATGGATCTACCACAACCACAGCTGCTTCATGCTCCTATGCCAAAATCACAGCCTACCTTTGATTAAGTCTCAGCAGTACCAATCACTGAGACTGAGCAAGTCTTGGTGCCTATCACTGATCAAGCATCAGCAATGCCAATCACTGAGCAAGCAGAATGTTCAAAGGTTATTTGCTCTAACGACTCTCAGTTTTACCAAAATGAAAGAGTTACACACGAGATTCACATTTAATTCCTTTTTCTTATTTGTAACTCCCCTCCTACTATTTCCATGTAAACAGCTTACAGGAAAGAAGAGAAAGCCAACAAGATGTAGCTGGTGTACACAGATTGGCCATAACTGATCAACATGTAAAGTTCCTGGAGCTGAGCTAGACCAAAGAAGAACATATGCAACTATTTTGACAATGGATGATTGAATGACTTGTTTTACAACCAACAATTTTTGTGGCAGTCTAGATATTTTGTAGTTGAATACATGGAAAAGTATTAGTCTTCTTCTTGGTTGTTAATGATGTTTGGATATGTTGACTACAAATTCATATTTTTTGTTGATGTTCTGCTGGGATGTATATGCTGACTAATAGCATTGGTAATTTCATGAATGCACAACAGCAGCAACTACTAAATTGTGACAACTGGTCTTTTGATTAATGGACATGTTGGTGGCCTTTATTCTCATGGCGTTTAATCTTTATTATTTTTGTACTATTGCATTTTTTATTTGCATTAAAGATGGTTACAGGATTTTGCTTAACATATATTGAAGACAGTACTCTTGAATAAATACATATGCAACTAGTAATGTGACGTTGCTTGGAGTGACCGTCAGTGCACATTTTTTTAAGGGAAGTCATTGCCCACTGCACTATAAAGTCATTGTTGCTATAAAGCTAATCTGTAAAGAGGTTTACCAAACATACAAAATGCCTTCCAATAAAGATGAGGATTCACTATCAAGTGCTTATGTGAATTCATTGTAGTATTTTAACCTTCCAAAAATCTAATATCAAACACTACTGCCAGGACTAAGAAACAAAAAACTAATGCCAGGAGAATATTAATTAACAAAGGGCAAATGGTTCAATGTGCATATTGCAAAGGCAGTTTACAATGTCTAAATCCTTCCAAAACACATACAAAAATCAACAAATGACAGCACATCTCGTAGTAATTTTGGGATCAAAACACTCCCAAGTCTAGTACTTTCGCCTAAATACTATCACCAGCACAACGCAAGAAGTGATCATCAACGCCTTCTTCCTCCAAGAAATTTTGTCCTTTCTCATCAGAGTGTTTCTTTCCTCTTCAAGCCTTCTAATCCTCCTCAACAATCCTGGAATCACCACTTTAGATCTATCGCAAATTTCCAGATCAATCCAAACCCAAAAACGACAGCCCCCATAAGCTTGCTGTGACGGAAATATTAAAAAAAATGGCTAAACAATTATTTTTGCATTCTAATCACAACAAAAGTAATACATGCCTGAGGCGGCTCGCATCGAAGGAATCGCCTTCCCGGGTTTTCATCTGTCCAAGAAGTTAATAAAATTGCTGATCTTCTACAGTAGCAATAGGAAGAAAGATTTGAAGTGATTCCTCTCTTTTGCTCACTTGAAGACATGATTTTTTTGGCTAAGAAACAAGTAAACTGTTCTTCAATGTAGGACTCTGTCTGCCAGTGCCAGCAACCAAAACTCTTCAATCCACCACCTCTGCAAGCCTACTGTTCCTCCTTAGTCGATTTCTTTTTCACGAGATGAGGAAGAGGAGAATACATAAGCTAGATAAATGAATCGGGGCAGTCCAACGGTGTAATCATATCGTGAAGTTTCATATTTGCCCTTACAAAAAATGACAAGTTAATGGTAAGACTGACGGAAGGACTAAATGAGTTGTAAAAAAATATTTAGGGGATCTAAAAAGATGAAAACAATGATTATGGACCATAACAGACTGAAAATAATTGTTAAGGGACCAAATTGGAGATTTTGCCTTATTATTATTATTATTATTATTATTATTATTATTATTATTATTATTATTATTATTATTATTATTATTATTATTATTATTATTATTATTATTATCATCTTATGTAGTTTTGCCATTAGAGTTTTGGTTTGTTCTTGAAACCTATCTCTAACAAATTGGTATAAGAGTTATTAGCTCTTAACTTTGTAGCAATGACGATAACAAAGATTAAGATGGAGAAATCTGATTGGGGTGTCAACTTCGGCATATGACAACTCAAAATGGAGACTATCTTAATTCAAGATTGGATTGATTTAGTTTTGAAAAGAATAGAGGAGAAGCCAACAGAGATGACAGTGGGGGCATTTGAAGACTTGGATAAAATGGCAAGATAAGGTATTATTCTAAATATCTCCAATGAGATTTTAAGAGAAGTCACTTCTGAGAATTCTGCTAAAGTTATA
The DNA here is from genome assembly GCA_026120185.1 of Voacanga thouarsii. Lineage (NCBI taxonomy): Eukaryota > Viridiplantae > Streptophyta > Magnoliopsida > Gentianales > Apocynaceae > Voacanga > Voacanga thouarsii. The sequence continues at coordinate 665,754 of JANUWF010001217.1, read as the reverse complement.
TGGGAAAAGTTGAAGGTTTGTATATGAAAAAGACAATGGAGAATCAGCTTTACCTTAAATAAATTTTGTTATTGATCATCATCCAAACTCATCACAATACTACAGTAAATTCAGCTACCGATCATATAGTCACAATTCATATTTATTTCTCTCCCTTTATCATCAATCAAAAAAGAAGAGCAGCAGAGAAACAATTTGAAGAAAGCAGTAGTGAAGTAGCAGAATATCAGGAGAATGCCAAAAAAAAAAAAGGGCAGCAATAAGCATTAAGCAATATCAGCAATAATAATAAGTAGTAATAAACTAGCAGTAATATCAATCCAAAACCAAAATAAAAGTGTTCATAAAAATATAGTGTAGAGAGCAAAAAATTTGGCAGAAGAGGTGATCAGTCAGTGGTCATCATGTGCCACAATTCATGGAATGTGGATAGTCTTAGGCTTAGTATTTGCACCATTTTTTATATGTGGTCCAGCAATTCTGCTGGACTTCTTTTTTACGACAAGATGTTTCTGTTTGTGACCTGATGAGCTACCAAGTGGAACTGGCTTGTCTTTCGTAAGGACATCTGGGTCAGCAGAGGGTACAGTAGTTATCTCTTCAATAGGTTAGGACATAATTGCTTCAGCTGTGGGCACTACAGTGTGTGGAGCTAGAATGTCATCAGCTGTGGTTTTCTCAGCAGCAGTGGGTTAATCAGAATCCTTTGCAGGAGAAGGAATGACAGGTTCAACCTTGTGCTGTTGTGGAGTGTCTTGCTTTTTGGAGACACCTCTATTACTCTTTTTTACTTTCTTCATTTCCACATTATTCAATCAATTGCCCAAATTTTACAATTCAGACTTAACTTTAGTACTTAAACCATTAAAATTTTCAGACAAAATATTCAAAGCATTCAGAATGCTTTGTGTTAGTCTACTTTCTTCAAATTTTTGCTTGTTTTTACTTGAGGATTCCTCCGCAATTTCAGCTTTGCATTTTGTTCTAGTCAAGGCAGCAGGTACAATTTTCTTTCCTTCAGCTTTGATCTTAATCAATTTCTCCCTTTCTTCTTCTGAAGCATCTCTAAGCAGAATCCATTTATTGTTCGTTCTTACAAAGACTATTTTTTCAAATGAATCCATGCTGTAAACATGTATCTTAGAGTGTCTACAGGAACTTGTACTGAGATTTATATTAAAATTTTTAAAGACCTTAGTCAGAAAATTTTCATATGGCAGAGCCTTATTCAAGGTATTTCTTGATTGAAGTATTAGCTTCACAGTAAGAAATCCAAAACTAATCTACCTCCCCTCTGATAGGGCCAACATCAGTATCATTTACATAATGCTCAACGAAGTTTTGTGCCCAAAGCTAGGTGCCACCGTGGTTGAAACCATGTGATGCAAAATTCTCTCTAATTTATTTAGCCATTTCGAGTTGCAATCATTTGAGTTTTTGAAACTCTTGCCTCCAATGAACTTAGCCTCAAATCTCCCTAGGGCAAACAGATCAGATTCCTCCAGAAATTTATTCATTTCAAAAAACTAAATTCCACCGTCTCTGACCCCAAATATTCAGTTCAATATTCGATGATCAAACTCAAAACTCACATATCCTACCCGTGATATGTACCATTGCACCATGAATCCTTCCATAATTTTCTCCAGTCTTCATTTTCTTAGGTTAGAATAAAATTTTCACACCAAGTTTTTCATTTACAAACAGTAAAGTCCCCCATCCAAGCAATTCAAACATATTCAAAACATTAATAAAATTCAAAAAGACCTCAAAGTCAACACGATATCCAGCAACGACAGTTCTATTTTTTGACACCCAATTATGGAACTCAGATTCACATTTTAAGTCAAGGAATTAGGGTACTTGAGTCTCAGAGCTTTTCTATATAAGAGGTTGTTGCGATGAGTCTGTTTGAGAAGCTAGCTCCTCGGTAATAGCTTTTTTTCCTTTTCTTTTGGCGGTAGGTTGGTGGCACCAACTGATTTTGTTTCCATCGCTGCTATGCTTTTCTTGTTCTTTTCTGACTTTGGTTTGGTTCCCTTGTCTGATTTAGGAAGTTTAGCCATTGTAGTCAAGAGGAGATGATGTGGGTTTTCTAGTTCTGTGGGGAAGATGAAGATTCGAAAAGAGAGAGAGATAGAAGGATTGATGGTGGTTCCCGATTTCAAGAGGAAAGAGAAATTCAAACAATTTTGAAAGACTTTTTGTGATTTCCTAAGTACTTGAGAGGATAAGTACTATCAAGTACACTTAAAAGCAGATTTTGTTAGGGATAGGGTAAGCTATTTGGTGAAAAGCGCGGATGTTTTGAAATTCAAAAAGTATATTCTAGACTCAAACGCTTTTTCATCCTATCTGTAGAAAAGATGTGAATTTCACGCGATTCTAGGTTGCTGCTATTTTGGATTTAGACTAGGTCCAAAACGTCTATCTAAAAAAAAACTTCGAGAGATATTTTGTTGAGGGGATTTTGGATATATGTTTCCAAGATGCTATATCCAAAATCACAATCCGAAAGTGTATATCTTCAGAAGTTCTGCAAGAATGAACAAACAATCTTTGGCAAAATTGTTAGTTACATAATCTGGTAATTCCCAAACCACTTCGCAGATGATTAAATCTATCTTCAACTAGAGGTTTAGTGAATATATCTGCAAGTTGTTCATCAGTTGGAATGTATTCCATATAAACATCACATTTAAGCACATGATCTCTAATAAAATAATACTTAATTTCAATGTACTTAGTTCTAGAATGCTAAATAGGATTTTTGGTCAGATTGATAGCATTGGTATTATCACATAAGATAGGCACACAATTAAAATTAAGACCAAAATCAAGCAAGGTATTTTTTGTCCACAAAATTTGCATACAATAACTTCTTGTTGTTATGTATTCTGCTTCGATTGTAGAGAGAGAAAGACGCAGGCTTGCTTCTTGCTGTGCTAAGAGACAAGAGTGTCCACTGGCACTTTTTCTCTCAACTTTGCAGCCGACATAATCTTCATCCGTGTATCCTATAAGATTAAGTTCATGGATACCATAGACCATAATCATATATTCTAATTAAGTACCTAAGAATTGTTTTACAGCATATAGACGAGATTCGTTGGGACATAATTGAAATCTTGCACAAAAGCACACTGAGAACATAATGTCGGGTCGACTGGCAGTGAGATAAAAGAGACTTCCAATCGTACCTTCATCCATTTTCTTACCTTTTTCATCTTTATCAAGCTTTAATGATGTGCTCATAGGTGTACTAATTTCTTTTGCTTCATTCATTCCAAACCTTTTGAGCAGTTCCTTAGCATACTTGACTTGATTTAGGAAAATCTCATCTTTAGTTTGTTTGATTTGTAATCCAATGAAGAAATTAAGTTCCACCATCATACTCATCTCAAACTCTTACTACATTATTTTGACAAATTTCTTGCATAAAGAATCATTAGTAACTCAAAAAATAATATCGTCAATATATATTTAAACAATTAAAATGTCTTCAGAATTTTCAGATTTTATAAATAATGTAGTATCAATTAAGCCTTTTTAAAAAATCTTCTAAAAGAAGAAAACTACTAAGCCTTTCATACCATACTCGTGGAACTTATTTCAAACCATAAAGAGTTTTAGAAAGTTTAAAGACATAATTTGGAAAATGTTCACGAATAAAACAAGGAGGTTGCTCTACATATACTTCTTCTTCAATAAAACCACTTAAAAAGGCACTTTTAATATCCATTTGATAAAGTATGAAACCTTTAAAGGATGCAAAAGCAAGCAATATTTTAATGGATTCTAATTGAGCAATGGGAGCAAAAGTCTCATCATAATCAATACCCTCTTCTTGATTGAATCATTAGGCAACTAATTTGGCTTTGTTTCTAATAACAAAACCATGCTCATCAAGTTTGTTTCTGAAAATCTACTTGGTACCAATCATGGAATGATCAAGTGGTCTAGGAATAAGTTTCTAAACTTGATTTCTTTCAAATTGGTTTAATTCTTCTTGCATGGCCATAATCTAAAAATCACCATGCAAAGCTACATCAATGCAATTAGATTCAATACTCAATAGTAAAGCAAAATTATCAATAAAATACTGTCTATTTTTAACTCCACAGCTGGAGTCACAAATAATCTGCTATTTTAGATGCTCAGTTTTATACTTCCAATTTTTTGACAGATTCTGATTAGTGTGCTCGACACTTTTTTACTCACTTTGTTCAGCTTGTTGTCCTTCCAGTTCCTCTTTCTTGGTATGGATGTCAAGTGATGGGGCTTTGTGCTGATCATTGCCTTTTTCTTTTGTGGTTTCTATATCATTATCTTCTTTTCTAGGAAAGTATATGTTGGATTTATCAAATACGACATGTACGGATTCTTTTATACATAGAGTTCTTTTATTGTACACTCTATATGCCTTTTTGTTGGAAGAGTATCTAAGAAATATAACCTCATCTGATTTGCTATCAAATTTTTTAACATTGTCTCAAGTGTTAAGGATAAAATATTTGCAACTGAAAACTTTAAAGTAAGAGATAGATGGAACTTTGTCAAATATGAGTTCAAAAGGTGTTTTTCTTATAAAGGGTCTTAGCATAACACGGTTGGTAATGTAGCAAGCTGTATTTACAGCTTCAGCCCAAAAGTATTTTGGAAGGGAGTTTTCACAAAGCATTGCTCTTGCCATCTCTTGCAAAGTTCTATTTTTTTCTCTCACCTACATCATTTTGTTGAGGAGTTTTTGCTACTGAAAAATTGTGTGAAATACCATTTTCATCATAGAATTTTGTAAAGTCATGGTTGCAAAATTCTCTACCATTGTCACTTCTAATTGAAATCAATTTGTACCGAATTGAATTTTGAACACATTTAAGTAGCTTTGAAAATTCAGAGAAAGCCTCATCTTTTTCTGCAAGAAACAAAATCCAAATAAATCTTGAAAAGTCATTCACAAGTACATAAACATACCTCTTACCACCAAAACTAGTAGCCCTTATTGGTCCAAACAAATCCATATGTACGAGTTCAAGAGGTTTTAATGTTGAAATAATTTTCTGGGGTTTAAAGGGGATTTTGGTTTGTTTTCCAAATTGGCAAGCATCACGTACCCGATTTTTATCAAATCTCATTTTGGGCAATCTCTAACAAGCTCATTTGAGGATAATTTATTTAGCAAATCAGTAGATCTTCTATACCAAAGGTAACTATCATCATCATTTACGGAGAGGCATCTAATTTCATGAGCAACAAAATCATCAAGATAAAACACATACACATTTCCAACACAATTAGTAACAAAAATTGTCTAATTATTAGAGTTGTTCATAATAGAGCAAGAATTCTTTTAAAAAATAACTTTGTAGCCATTGCCACATAGTTGGCTGATGCTAAGTAGATTATACTTTAATTCATTAATTAATAACACTTGTTTGTAATAGTAGAAGATCCCTTACCAATGTTATCTATTCCAAGTATCTTTCCCTCTTTTTTGTCTCCAAACGTGACAAATCTATCATTGGTAACTTGAATGTTTTCTAACAATCTGGTGTTTCCAGTCATGTGCCTAGGGCATCCACTCTTCAAGAACTACTTTGTGAAACTCATCTTGTCCGATGAATGTTCCTATACATAAGATGGAAGAGTGATTTTTGGTACCCATACCTTCTTGAATCCACAAGGGTTAGTAATGGTTCCTTTAATTTTCCAAACTGTTTTTATACCAGATTCCACCTTCTTCCTAATATGACACTTAGATGCTTTGTATCCAAATTTTTCACAATATATATATGCAACAACTGTGAGTCATGTATGAAGAAGCAGCTTTTACAAAGTAGGATCTATAATTTCTAGCTTTGTTTTCATGCTTATAGCCGAGACCATTTCGGTTTCCAGCTACGTGTTATGCACCAAGTAATTTTTCCAGATTATTTTTGCCATTTGTAAATTTCTCAATACACGTGGTGAGGTCATCAACTCTATTTTTCATATCATCAAAATTGCTGAGCATAATTTCAAGAGAAAGTACTTTGTCACACAAACATTTATTTTCAAATGATATATAATCCAAGGAAGTTAAGATAATATCTGTTTCAACATTTGAGCACATAACGGAATTAAGTAAAACTTTATTCTCATTCAATAGCTTTGCATTGTCACCTAACAAGGAATCAATTTTCATTTTCATTTCTCTGTTCCTTCTAGATAGCTTTTTTAGTTCATGAAACATGTCAAAAGGCAGCTTATTCGGATCAGTAGGCTTCTTACAATCAGAATCATATAATTCAGATATGGAATTAGAAGAGGTAGAATTTACCTTATCTTCCATAGCCATAAAGCATATATTTACTTTTTCACTATCAAATTCACAGCTTTCTTCAGTCTCGGATCCAGCTTGGTCCTAAGTTCCAATAAACCCTTTTCCTTTCTTCATCTTTGAATCCTTCTTCTTTTTGAATTGCTTAGCTTCTTTTTCTTTGGTTATTGGATAGTCTGCGATGAAATGCTCTGTGCTTTTGCACTCATACCATTGAGACTTGAAGGAAGAAGTTTGTCCCGTCTTTTTGATTAGTTTCTTGCCCCTTTTGAAATGGCTTTTTCTAAACATTCTTTTGAATTTTCTGGCAACCAGAGCCAATTCTTCTCTATCCAAATCAGTCCCATTATCGCTATCAATTTGATCACTGTAGGTCTCTTCATCAACAGCTTTTAAAGTTGTTCATCATTTGCCTCTGTCATTATCATCATACTCTTAAAACCTTTTGAATTTCATTTCATGGGTCAAAAGAGATCCGATCAGCTCTTCAATTGGTAAGCTATTTAAATTCTTGGATTCCTCCACAGTCAAGATTTTTGGCTGCCAGCTTTTTGGCAAAGCATCAAGTAACTTTCTGTTTTGCTCACCAAGAGAATAGATTTTCCTATATGCCTTTAGTCTATTCATGATATTTGTGAATCTGGTGAACATATCAGTTATGTTCTCACTTGGCTTCGTAGTAAACAGCTCATAATCACGGACTAAAAGTCCTAACTTTGATTCCTTTACTTGATTATGTTGGGTATCTCAAGCTCGTATCCTATACGGCACACGGAAGAATAAAATGAGATACCATCCCAAAATCCACATATGTGTGGAAAACAAGACGTAAAGATAACAAATGTAATAGCTTTTACCTTTCTTTGATCGTCCGAAGAACAAAAATTTCTTCTTCAAGTCGAGGCGTGATCCAGCAAACCTCTTGATCAAACCCTATGAAAGTTGAACGTCTAACCACTATAATCACAGTGTGTGATTATCTCTAACAATAATCCACATAGATGATACACTCAAGCACAAAGTTTTCTGTACTAGCAGAAACACTAAGTGGCGGTTAGGGTTGTTACACAAGAACAATCGAGAGAGAGAGAAGAGAGAATGATTTCCTATGTTGGTTTTTTGTGTCACACCTTAGCTAGGGTTTCGTGTGTTTCATCTATATGTTACACAAAAATCTCCTACCAAAACTGAGAATTCTAATCCTATTAGAATTCTCTAATTATAATTAGAAATATCAAGTTCTCACAATTATAATTTGGATCACAAATTATAACTAATTATAATTTATCCACAACAGCTTTTCTTTCTCTCAATCAACCCCACTATGTTATCAAAATAATATCTTGAGTATATAATCCTCTATTAGGTATGACCTATTAGGTTTCTCAGTCAATTGGTAGCGAATATGAATTAATCCAAACATCTTTGAGATTAATAATACATAATTAATTAGAATTAATCATATTAATTCTAATCAGGATTGGTTTATTAATTCATCAATTAATAAACTCACATTCCCAAATTATGAGCGGTATCTAATAATACATCATTACCACCCAAGAGTCCAGGAAGTAAAGTAGCTTGACGTGAACCCTTCAATAATAAATTATAGTGCAATTAATTGATTTCACCATACAATATCTCATTGGTTTGGAGTACGGAATTAGTGCCAACTCCCTCCAGAATTAATTCTGGCCAAAATACAATAGTGCTTGTACCAGGAATCCACTACTCTAGATGTGTATCAATTGGAACTATTTCTAATACACAATCGCCTTGACCAAGGATTTCTTGAGTAGTAATTCCTACAAGTGGTCGTGAGATATTCGCCCCTATTATTAGGAGTGGTGAATCCTTTATTAACCCTCCCAACTATTTTCGTTTACCTCACAATGTATCTAATATCCATCCTATAGGCGGCCCTCGATCGAGCTCCAGAGATTGGAATCAACGTATAATGCTCAGCAAACAAAGTATCTTAGAGATCTCAAGTCTAAGGATACTTGCACGTTTGTTATATTGAGATTATATCACTGACACTAAATAGTTATCTATGTGATTATCTCATAGTTAGGTCATCCAATAAACTTGTTCCATTAACAAGCATCCGTGTGTTAATTTTAAGTATCTCAATAGTCACGGATATGAGAACTACCGCCTGATCAAATCAGGAAGTCTAACATATTCTAATCTTCACGCATTAATGATGTCATGTCTCATTAATACTACGACTAGGGACTATTTAAGTACTAACACTATACAGTGTAGTAGGAATCTCATATCATGATTTCCTTAACACAGTGTTGTACTAGAGACTTTATCAAACAGTTATATTAATTAAAAAGTAAACAAAAGAAACTGTAAGATAAATAATGCCTTTTATTAAAATAAAATGTGTCATATACAATGTACAAGTGATGCCTCTAGAGCACAATACTAACAGATTAGTCCTCTCATGGGTGCCTTCAAGCAATTTTCATATATCATGAGCATAATCACAACCACTCACTCGGTTGTATTCATTTGCATTGAGAGTATAACAGAGAATGTTCATTGCCTGATAATTTATGGTCATTTTAGCATTGTCATCACTGTTGTATTCTTCAGTTCTTTTAGGCACTATGTCATCTTCTACTACTTTGGTTGGGGCAAATGGTTCCTTTTCAATCAAATTCCACAACTCAAAATTTATTAAGTAAACATATATCTTCATTCTATTTTTTCAAAAAGTGTAATTGTTTCCATTGAACAGAGGTGGTCTATTTGTTGAAGACCTTTCGATGTAAGGTAGAGAATATGTGTTTACCATCTGGATCTTTCCTACAAGGCTGTTAACCCAAAGATAATGTAGATTAAAGCTCTGATACCAATTAATAAACCTTAGAGGAGGGTGAATAAGGTTTATGGTAAACAAATACAATAATTTTTTAAAAAAATATTTTGGTGTCTTTTGAAAAAAAAAAAAAAGGCAGAATAATATATGTGTTAAAAAAGGCAAATTGGCTTCGCAGCTTTGAGAATGCAGTCAGAGATCTTTTGAATCAATACTAAATGATAAGAAGATGGTCTGTATTAAAGATGGTCAGTTGAGATATCGATGACAGATTTTCTATAGAACAAACAGATCAATAATTGCAGAGAAAAAGATACATTTTTTTTTTAATCTGATAACCAGGGAAAATGTAGTGACAAAGTTTAGATAAAATGCAAAAGAATAGACCCAAATATTTATAGTGGTTCGATCCTTACATGATCTACATTCACAACCATAAGCACACATTTAAGAATTTTAATACAACCACTAAAATATTTTTTCCAAATCAATGGTGGTAGGCAACACCAATCTTACACAAGAGGATCACCACACTTGGTTTTACACCCAACATTTTTAAACTCAATAATCAAGGATCACCCCAATTGGGTTTTACTTCCTTAACCTTGATACAAAACTGATTAAAGATAGAATATAGAAATAGCTCACAGTTTGAGAAAATATGAGCCATTAAGCGCAAATACCTTTTTACCTTTAGAACAATTTGATTTCCTTTGAAACACAAATGAAAAGAGAGATTTTTATATTCTAAAGTGTAAAAGAGTTTCTGAATGAGTTAGCACAAAAATTTGCTTGAAAATCGAGTTTTTGAAGCTTTTATAAGAGTTGAAATTGAAATCCTAATGGCTAATAACGACTAGTTATGTCTGTCAGGATTTTCAGGGTTTTGGATTCACAAAATGGAAAGATGTGCATCCAAAAGGTGAGTCCAAAATTGCACTGTATGCAAAGAGGTATTTTTTGAAAAATGTTACAAATCATTGTATGGGTGTTTTGGATTCAGAGATGCATCCAAAACTACTAAACCTAGAATTTATAAAATCTAAATTTAGAAATACCCTCCTTTTGAAATTATTTATAAGTGCTTCAAGATGAAACAAACTGAACATAAGGTAAAGAGACATAGGAATTTATAAATAATACCTTAATCACAATTCCTAATCTATAATTCTTCATAAAGCCTTCATGATATGAAATCTCTTAAGTTGGATTTTCACTTGATCAACCACACTTGGACTCCATTGCTTAAGAGCTGCTTAGCAGTCATATTTGTATGCCTTTGAAGAATTGAAATCAAACATGTCATATCTAAAAATCCTATCACATATAAATTACACATGTTAGTTCACATCAATGTTTGTCATAAATCAAAATACAAGAGAATGCCCTTAGAGCTAACAATCTAGATTTATGTGGTGAAATTTTGTTTCGACCTTACTTCAAAATATTTGCTAAGTTTGAAACTACCATTGCAATATCTGATTATGATATTCTTTCAATCTAAAATAGTAAAATCTTGATGATGGATGAAAGAGACCAGGAAAGCCCAAATTTTAATTTCTTCCTCTAGAAATTTGAAAAAGGCTTTGACAAAATCACAAAAATAGAGTACTTAATACTTTAAATTTGAATCCAAATAAATTACCCAAAACCTAAAAAATTTGATTATAAAATTTTAAAAGTCAAGCACCAAGAAAGATATGAAATTCAATATAACTGAACTCTAGTAATGACCTTAAAAAAAAAAAATTCTAAATCTATGCAACACCACCATGTACCAAATCTAAGCTCCTACCACTGCCAAATCAAATAAGAGTTCTTTTCTCTTTCTACTTCTTATCCTTCCATTCTTTCTTTCTTTCTTTCTTTCTTTCTTTCTTTTCTATCAGATTTGAACCTCTATCATTGCTAAATTAAATCATAGTCTCCTATTCTTCTTCTCTTCAAACCCCTGCTATCGCCAAATCAAATTAGTCTCCTCCTCTCCTTCTTCCCTTCTTCATTATGCTGTGGTTTGGTACATTGCAGCCACTATTGAGTTTGAAAGAGGATAGAAAAAGAAGAGAAGGAGACGAAAAAAAAAAGAAGAAATACTAACTGAATAAAAAAAAAGATAAATTGTATATTTTAACGTATTAATGTAAAATTACTTACCTTTAAAAATATTACGTGTAAATCATGTAATTAACAGAATTAGTAGTCAACTGATAGAAAGGTCAGATATGGACGTTTTGAGAGTTCAAGGGGACGTTTTATTTATTTTTTTAGTTGGATGGCAAAAGTTGAATTTTGAAATAGTTCAAAAGTGACTGAAATATTTTGTCTTTCTAAATATTTCAATTGAAGTCCTTTGGGAACCTTTTTTCCACCCTACGGAAATAATTTGATTAAGATGTTTTTTGAAAAGATTTTTTTAACTTAATATTTTCTCTATTTGAGATTATATGTTCATATTTATATTTTGAGATATATAAAAATGAAAGTTCATTTTCTTAAAATAAATAATATGTTTTTTTTTTCTAAACTTCTATAATTAACCTTCTTTCTCTAATGGGATAGAAGTTTTACTACTTATAGATCTCATCACTAACTTCTCTAATTAATAAGAACAATGTGATATCTTATTCCTAGTAAAATATTCTCTTAGATCTTTATACCAAATCAATATACAACATTCAAATTCAAACAAAGAAAATATATTTTCAAACAATAATCTGAGTTATAATGGTGGCAAGAAAGTAATTCAATTCATTGGTATACACTCTTTGTCATGTAAAAGGTTTGAGGTTTGACTGAAACCCCTCCTATATTGTATTTTTTTTTAAAAATAAATGATGGTAAAGTATAGCTTGGTTGATATGTTAATACTTGTGCTTGATATTATTCAAAAGTTCAAAAGAACAATAATATGGATAATAATATGTGTTTTTCCAACTACTTGGAGGATAAACCCAAGTTGGAAGGTTCTTATATTTGACATATTAGATAAGAAATCAAATATGAAAAATAGCAAAAGCCCAAAATTTTGGTCTCAGTATTAAGGATGTAGGAGCTATTGTCCTTGGTTGCAAAATGTGGGGAAAAATGCAAAAACCAAAAATGGTTTGTAAACCATGAGGTTGGATAATAGAGGGGTAAACAAGTAATTCCGCATAGCCGTCCCACAGTCTTCGCGCGCCGGGCAAAAACGACAGAGGCATTTCCGTTATCGCCAGTTTTCAAAACTTAAAGACACAAGAAAAGGCTTCCCTTGGCGAGCTCCATTAGGCACCACCATGTCAACCACCGATGCCTCAACCGAAATTCTTCAGCAAACCACCGCTTTCCTCTCAGAAGTACTCTCCCAGTCCGACCGCCGCCACCGTCTCTTTTCCATCTTCCTCAAAAAGCTCTCATCTTCTGATCAAATTCCCCTCAAACCTCTGAAACTTGCTTCTGAAACACTTGAAAATGCATTGTCCACTACCAACCCTTCTATCAAATCCTCCTCCCTCCGCCTCGCAGAAAAGCTTCTTCTCTCTTACCCGCAAAATCCATTTTCTTCGTTCCTTTTATCGCTCATTTACTCTCTGTTTCAACGTCCTAGCGATGCAGGTCTTGGTCTGCTTTATATATTCCATGCTGACCCTTCATTGGCAAGATCGGAAATTGCACCTCTTCTGTTCGAGGAGTTGTTTCTTATTCACTTTCTTCCAGTTCTTGAGTGGTATAATGAACAAAGATCAGAAATTTTATCGATCTCATCAGTTAATTTGGCTTCTGGATATGATAGTGATGAGCCATCTGTAGTTGTTTCACCTTCAAAGTTGTTGAAGAACATGAATAGCAATCAAGCTTCGGGATTAAAAGATTTAGAGAGGGATTATGAACAGATCCTTGATGAGAATTGCAGGGTATTTGCCAAGTATTTCAGAGAGGTTTTGCAAAATAAGGATAGAAACCATCTGATTGATCTACCATCGGTGGTATTACAGATTGAAGAAGGTGATAAATCTGGCTATCAACAAGCTGAGAAGATGAAAAGAGAATTCAGCTTGAAAAACGGACGGAATAATGTAATGCTTTTTTTTCTCTTATTTTTCTCTTACATTTGTCCTTTTATTAGTGTTTTCACTCTATTATTTCCCCTTTCCAGTCAAACTTTAGACAACTACATGCACATATCATGCACTTGAATTCACAAAACACAATAGCTGAAGGAAGGGAAAAGGTCAAATACCGCACTACCCCAAAATGCTATATCACATTTTTGGTGGTTCAGATTTAGAATCTGTTATAAAATGTACTTTGTGATTTTATTCGCAATCACAACAGCCATTGCTGCTTTTTACAAACTAACATGGCATTTCCAACAGTCATATTTGGTCTGTAGATCAGTACTTCTATCATGAAATCCTTCTCTCTCTTCACCAGAATTATCTGCTTTTTCCAGAATTTCTGCTGAAATCTTCCTTTTCCCTGTTACTTCAAAGTATCCCCTATATAATGTCCAAGGAATTTTCTTCTAGTTTCTGCTTCCTGGAAGATTCTTGGTCGAGCATTAGTTCTAATGATCCAAGAAACACATAAAATATAAAGATTGGTTAGTCCAAAATGCACCCGTTATTTGGACTCCAATCTGAAATAATGAAAATAGAAGAAAACAAGGGAAGAGATGAAAAGAATAAACAGTGATCAACTGTGTGTTATTATATCTGTATCCATAAACATATGTATGTATCGTTAAGGCACGCAATTGATAGCTCCTATTCTGTCCTGATGGACCGTAATGCAAGCTCCTCCTCATTAAGAATTAGAATTTCTCATGCACTATAAGGATATCACATGAAATCAACCATCAAAATTTTGCAATTCTGTTTCCATTCTCCTCTTTTTCTTTTTCTATTAATGGCAAAGATACAGTCCGAGAAAAGAAAAAACTATTCCTGTTTAGAATAGAGATTCTGTTTTTGTAAGATACTAAAACCTTTAAGAACCTTCTCAGTCGTCTTATGTCAATCTGGATTTTCCCTCTTGCCTTTCTGGCATAAATATTTTCCATAAGTTTGCTTTGATGATTTCAACCTAACAGAAACTAAAATTTGTCATCCTCTTTGACTTGTAGCCAATATGGGCTGAAGGAGATCAATCTGCAGAATTCAACAGCAGCAAGACCAAACACCTGTCCAAGTTTCCGTCATTTTTGCCTCAAAGAGTCTCTCCGAAAGTCCTCAGGAAACAAGAATCTTCAAGAAAATCCATATCATCACCTAATTATAACTCCGATCCTGAACTCGAATCTTTTTCGAACGACAGCTTGAGTAACCCGTGTTCGTCAGATTCTGATGCGGAAGAAGAGGTGACTGATATGGACAAACAGACATTTTGATTGACTGATTTAACAATGCTGGTTAGCTTTTCAACTAAAAGCGCAATGTGTCTTGTAGGAAAACAACAAAGAAATGGCATCGTTCAACTCTAGCCAGAGCCAGAGAACGAAACAAAAGGAGCACACTTTTGCAGAATCAAGCAGGTAAGAGATACAAAAATCACTTATCAGCATTACATTGTCTTCAAGACTAACTTGCTTTTGAATCGTCCTTTTGTGCCAGTTCTCCAGATCGTCTCATGGAAGATGTTGGCAATCCGCCTGGTGGAGGAAAGCATACACCCCCAAAGGATTTTGTCTGCCCCATAACAACTCACATATTTAATGATCCAGTGACTCTTGAGACTGGTCAGACTTACGAACGTAAAGCAATCCAGGAATGGATTGATAGAGGAAATTCCACCTGCCCAATTACACGCCAGAAGCTGCAGAGTACTCAGCTGCCTAAGACAAATTATGTACTTAAGCGTCTCATTGCAAGCTGGCAAGAACTGAACTCAAGTAGGGTTCTTAAAGAATCTGAAAATTCACAATCAGAGGTTGAACCAAGATTACAAAAATTTGAACCAGTTATAAGGTCCCCTTCCCCGAATTGTGTCATAAGTCAAGCGAACATTGATGGCAAAATTTGTGAGCTACGACTTGCAATCACCAATCTTTGTATGTCAGAAGATTTGCAGGATTCCGAAATGGCGGTTCTTCAAATTGAGAAGTTCTGGCTGGAATCCCGTATGGAGGTGGATATCCAGAACATGATTTCAAAACCTGCAGTAATAAATGGTTTTGTGGAGATTCTTTTCAACTCTGTTGATCCTCGAGTCCTCCAGACAACTGTTTTTCTCCTGTCTGAGCTTGGATCTAAAGATGCTGGTGTCCTCCAAACACTCACCAGAGTTGATTCTGATGTGGAATGTATTGTTGCTCTTTTCAAGAAAGGATTGCTGGAGGCTGTTGTGTTGATTTATCTATTAGCTCCTTTCACAATGAGCCTTACAAATATGGACATCGTGGATGCTCTTTTAGCAGTTCTTCACAACAAAGAAGATGGTTTACTTAATATGTGTATGAAACCTAAAAGGGCTTCCATAGTGCTGCTTGGCAAACTTATGAAGAGTGCTGAGGACATGCAGGTATCTGAAATTGCTAGAAGTGTGATTTCAGCAAATGCAATTGAGAATATTGTGGACAGGTTACAATCTGACTTAAGGGAGGAAAGAACATCAGCTGTGGCCATCTTATTGAGATGCATGCGGGAGGATGGCAAGTCCAGGAGCATCATTGCTGACAAAGCCGAATTGACCCCCGTACTGGAGAGCCTCAGGGAAACAACTGAGGGAGAAGAGTTTGAAATAGTGCAATTTCTCTCAGAATTGGTCAAACTAAATAGGTATCTCTCCCTAGCGTATCATTTTTACAAGGAAATTTGAGTACGTACTTTGATCCTCCTGCAACATAACTAATCTGCCATGTTTTCTAATCTCTAGGAGGACATTCAACGAACAAATTTTGCACATCATTAAGGATGAAGGTACTTTTAGTACAATGCACACTCTTCTTAGGTATCTTCAGATAGCTCCCCAGGATCAGTGCCCTGTTGTGGCTGGTTTGCTCCTTCAACTTGACCTTCTGGTAGTGCATGCTTTGTCTCTTTGCACCTAGATGCAAATGCTGTAGTATAGTTCAAAGTGCTCCAGTGAGTCTTTTATTCACCATGGGTCATCCTGCAGGCAGAACCAAGGAAGATGAGTATATACAGAGAAGAAGCCATAGATTCTCTGATTTCATGCCTCAAAAATTCAGATTTTCCTGCTACTCAACTAGCTGCTGCTGAGACAATTCTGTCCCTCCAAGGAAGATTTTCATATTCTGGGGAGCCCCTCGCTCGGGCTTTCCTACTTAGACGTGCTGGCTTAAATGGAAGTAATAAATCTATGAAGCAAAAGGATCAGAATGGAAACCATATTCAAGAAGACGTGGTAAGATGTCTTGCAACATTACTCTACCTGACATTCCTCATTCTTATACTAAATTTCCCAATATCTCTATTTTCAATTTTTTAATAGGAAGAGGAAAAAGCTGCAGAGGAATGGGAGAGAAAAATGGCATTTGTACTGGTCAGCCATGAGTTTGGTTTAGTGTTTGAGGCCTTGGCAGAAGGCTTAAGAAGCAGAAATCCACAGTTGTGTTCAGCTTGCTTTATAGCAGCCACATGGCTTATCCACATGCTCAGCGTTCTTCCAGATACAGGGGTAAAAGGAGCAGCACGAGTATGCTTACTGAAGCGATTCGTGTCAATATTCAATTCCTCAAAGGATAAAGAAGACAAAGTCCTTTCTATCCTTGCACTGAACAGCTTCATCTCTGACTCTGGTTTGTGGCAATTTATAGATAAGAAAAAACCTTGCAATACAAGATTCTGAAGGCTTTGCATGCAATTTTCTGTTACATCATTTTAACCTTTTCTGTTCAGGTTACCTTGTCACTGTATCAGTTACATGATTCTCTAAATTGAAAATATTTCTCATATAAAACATTCCAAATTTCAGAGGGATTGCATGACCTAACCACCCACATTAAAGATATTCTGAGGGGCTTAAGGGAGCTAAAAAGATCTTCTGCCTTAGCATTTCAAATGCTAAAAGTTCTGTCGGAGGAGCACGAGTCTAGTGCTGTAAGTGATTAGAAATTTCAGATAATTTCTCACTTTGAAAAGAGTAAGTGTGTTAATTTTTCAAGGGCTGCAGGACTTGTGGAGTCACAAAGAATTACTTCAAGAGGATTGCAGCACACATGGAGAAGTTCTCTCAATCGTTTGCTTCAAAGACAAGATTTTTTCTGGCCATTCTGATGGAACTATAAAGGTTAGTCAATCAATTTCTATCTAGTTCACTGGACCTGTTTTCTCTTCTGCTCAAGCTGTCTGGTCATTCTCCAAATTATGCACAAACATTTTATATGTAAAGAGTTCGTATACTAGTATGATATTTGAGCAGCAGTGAGGGTGAGAACTATAGCACTCAGTGTAATATAACTCAATGCCTCTACGGCGTGGGTGATCTAGCTTACTAGAGGGCTGTAGAATCTGGAATAGGTTTTCAGCCTGTATGCTGGAATAGATCTTTACTCAAGTATTAAGAAAGTAAAAGGACTATGTTGCCCTTCGGGGTGCATAGAATCACGACTTTCATCATATGCCTTTTTATTCTTAGACTGGATGTGTTTCCAATAAAGATGAATCATTACGCTTAAGCGGAAGGAAACCATCTTACAATCCTATGGAAGCATTATGCTTCAACCGATACCTGTTTTGCAGTGGAAAGATGAATCAAAAGAAGAATGAATGTTAATTATATTTTGATATATTTCTAGCACAACTTGGAATAAGTCATTCAATATTAGTAATGGATTAACACAGTCTAATAAATTTGACACTGATGGGTCTTTAAATTTAATATGCTAAAAGGTCTGGTCTCAGAAAGGTGGGCATCTACAGCTCATGCAAGAATCTCAAGAACATACCAAAGCAGTTACTAGCCTGGCAATTCTGCCATCGGTAGAAAGGCTGTACAGTGGTTCTCTTGATAAGACTGTGAGGGTAATGATACATTTCTTGCTTTTAGCTTAAAAACAGAATTGTGCAGTGCTGAAACGTTTGTATTGTTACTTGTAGTTGTGGTCCATTGACAGCAAAGTAATGCATTGCAAAAGAGTTCATGAAATGAAGGATCACGTGAAAAGTCTAGTGATTTCAAATAGCCTCTCATGCTTCATTCCTCAGGGTGCTGGTGTCAAGGTATGATAAGAAGCTTTGAATCTCGAACTTCAATTCATCAAAACATTTGATGAGACAAACAACGGGAGACAAATTTATTATTTCAAGGACCGGAAGCTTTTCTTCTATACCAAAGAATGCACCAGGAATTTGAAGAAAGTTTTTCAATTGGTTCCATACTGTATGAGTCAAATACATTACCTGCAAAATGTTCTCACTGGCTTTCAAGTATTTTACCATTTGGTTGTATAAATTGTCTAAGAGTTGATTCTTAAATCTGCTTAGAAGTCATTCCATGAGATAAATTCAGGAAGATGTTGCAGAAAAGTAGATTGAGATCTTCATTTCTCTCTAATTACCAGGTGCATTCGTGGAGTGGAGAATCCAAGTTGCTAAATCCTAACAAATACGTGAAATGCTTGACCATGGTGCGGGGAAAATTGTATTGTGGATGCCTGGATAATAGCATTCAGGTGGCATAGGAACTGAATTTCAACTAATCTAGCACCACGCTTCAATACAAAAGAATATGCACCTTCATGTACCATCTTTCTTATTACCAGTGTTGTTTTACAGGAAATTGATTTGGCCACAGGGACACAAAGCGCTATCCAGAGTGGATCCAGAAAATTACTGGCCAAAGGAAGTCCTGTACATGCAATGCAAGTTTGTGATGAGTTGCTATATTCAGCCAGTTCTTCTTTTGATGGAGCTGCAGTGAAGGTACATCCATGGAAAGAATCACATGTTGCATATCATTTTCTGCTGCTGATCTTGCTGAAACTAACATTATTATTTGTGCCAAAAGATATGGAGCACATCAAATAACAGCATGGTCGGTACACTGCCATCTACATCTGAAGTGCGCTCCATGGCTTTGAGCTCAGACCTGATCTATTTGGGGTGTAAAGGAGGCCTAGTGGAGGTTTGGTGTAAAAAGAAGCAGAACAAAGTAGAAACACTACAGACTGGTACGAATGCTAAAGTTCTATCCATGGCTCTATGTAGCAATGAAGAAGTCTTGGTGATTGGGACGTCTGATGGCAAAATTCAGGTAAACTACCATTTTCCTTCTTTACCTTACATACCATGTGAGTTTCTCTAGCTACTTGAGAAGTTCTCTCGGCCAGCACTAACATTATTATAAGAACAGAACAAGCCACCAGTACTTCCACTAAGAAGGAACTCTTTTTGCAGGCATGGGGACTAAGGTGAAGGATGCAGCTGTAAATTAAGGAAGATCAGGAGGAGATTCAACCGTTGGCTCCCTACCACCCAAAAGAAAAAACAGCATTACATTCATTAACATTCTTTGCATAAATAAGATTCTCCATATAAAAGAACCGGGCTGTATTGGTATAGTCCAAATTAGTGTATAACAGGAATATGCAAATAATTATCTGCTAGTGGAAACCAATGTGTATTAATGTATTTATCTATTGTTATCCCTGTTGTTTCAGTTGGTCCTTCTGCAAATAATGACATAAGAGTGAGTTTCCCTAAAGGAATCTGAGTTAGACAACACCCTGCCAAGAGACCAGATATCTGGATATGAGCCAACTATGGGTAGCAGGAGGAGTATTGCTCTAGACATGCAACAAAGGGTGGGATTTTGAAGAGGAAACGATAGTTTGGTTTATCAAAGATTAACTTCACATCTACATTAATATCAACAACAATTTTATTCTTTCAGTGAAATTGTAAACCTATGGCAACTCTTACTTATGAAATTCAATCTATTACATTTGCTAATAAAATTTAACTAATTCACCTTTAGAAGTTAACTCAGATCATTTTTCCCGTTTCCATTAATGTTTGCAGAAGAAAAAGTCTTGAAATTGGAAATGCCTGTCCATGTCTGATCATTCCATTACAACGCTGAAAGTAAGGAGAAGAACAGCATTTATAAGAAGAACTTAATGAGCTTTTCCAACGTGTTTTTCTAGTGCAAGGAAGAAAGTGTGCTAGACAAGGGGTATCAACCAGTTATAGAGATAAGAAAACGTGATTTGCTTGATCAAATACTAGAAAGGATCGTACTATATCCCTAATGTTTTCCTTGTGCAGAGGTCTACAAAAGAACATTCTGTTAAAACATGTCAGATCAAAAAACCATGTAAAATGTCTATCCAGTGTTAGATATTCGACGTAAAAGAAGTTCTCCAAAATTCTACGGAGTCCAGACAAGAACCTCATATACAGATGACGTTGGAAATGGCAATTTCTTTTCAAGATGTTTAAGGGACAAATAAGACGATTAGAAACAGCAGCAGTAATCAAGAACTGGGTTACTAAAAGACGAAATCAATGCTTAGGTCGGCCAGTTTCGCATATACTTCGGGGGCAACAAGTACCATTCTTGCAGACGCCACATGATATAATACAATCGGCAGAATATATTTGGCTATCCCGAGGAAGAGACAGAGGAAAAACATTGAAGTACTACACATGTTTTTGGTGTTTTATGAAAGTTTGCCCAAACTCTAAGCAACCTGTTTTCTGGCCTCTGTCCAATCTCGTGATACCCTTCTTAATGGTAGACATTCCAATCGATTATACTTTGTCATAAGAAGACAAGAATGTTGTTTTTGTTAACACCGTTGTCTATATTGGGATATGACCAAATCATTCTGATTTCTGGCAACGTAAACTTGCTTCCAGATATTAGGGATACAAATATAGTCCCAGTCAGAAGAATATGCCCGGCAGTATACATGGCACCCTTTCCTGAAGGCAAATGGGCAAGGGTTTCACCCTTTCCTGAAACGGAAACCTCTATATAAAACCGTTCTTGATCAGTTCTTGCAAAGTTCGCAGAGTGGTATGTAGGCTTTTAGACTTTTCCCTGTCTATTCTGAAGTAAACTTGCAGTTGCTCCCTGTTATTTTTCACGAAGACTGTTTCAAGCCCATTGAACATGGAGATTTCTTTAGATTCGGAAAAGAATGCCAAAATGGTCTCTAGTCGTCGAGGAGGTTTAAGGACGATGCCTTTCATTATAGGTATATAACCTCTCTGAATTTTTTATGCCTCTTCAAATTGATGGTTTTTCTACTGAATTCATGATCTTTGTCTAGTCGTAACAAAGTGTTTGTGTTGATACCAACAGCAAATGAGGCATTTGAGAGAGTCGCAAGTGTTGGACTACATACAAACATGATCATCTACCTTAAATATGAGTATCACTTGGAGAATGCAACAGTCGCAGTTATTCTCTTCTGGTGGGGAGCCGTATTGAATTTCATGCCTATCTTGGGAGCTTTTCTTTCTGATTCTTACATGGGCCGGTTTCTAGTGATTGCCCTCGGGACAGTTGTTAGCCTCGCTGTGAGAACTCTTCTCCATCTAGTTCCATACTTGTTTGCTAAATATCTTTACCAGTAGAACAGCTAAAGTATTACAGGGAAATTTCGCAAAATTGCTTTCATTTTGGGATCCTAACTTCTCTGAATTTGTGGCAATCATTCATTCAGGGACAAGTGACGTTACTGTTAACAGCCTTGCTTCCACAGGCAAGGCCTCCCTATTGTGAGCACTATCCAAACAATTGCGTCAAACCAAATGCAGGCCAGCTTTCGCTTCTCTTCTCCTCATTTGCTTTGATGTCGATTGGAGCCGGAGGAATTAGGCCATGCTCTTTAGCCTTTGGTGCTGATCAGTTTGACAACCCCGATAACCCAAACAATCGGAGGGTCATACAGAGCTTTTTCAACTGGTATTATGCTTGTTTATCCATATCCGTCGTGTTTGCAATCACAATTATAGTGTATATTCAAACAGTATATGGCTGGAAAATCGGTTTTGGAGTTCCAGTGAGCCTCATGTTCTTGTCAGCTGTCTTGTTCTTTGCGGGTTCTAAACTTTACATCAAGCTCACAGCAGACAAGAGCTTGATGACCGGTCTTGCTCAGGTTGTCGCAGTGGCTTGGAAGAACAAATACCTTTCTTTGCCTCCAAAGAACTCAGATGGATGGTATCATCATGACAAGGATGCAAAACTTACTTCTCCAACAAAAAGACAAAGGTGACTTTGCAAGTCCATCTTTAGCTTGTTCATGCACTTGCACAAATTTCAGTTTCCTAATTTCATTATTCTGTTCCACCCCAGGTTTCTGAATAGAGCTTGCATTATTAGAAATCCGGAGACAGACTTGAATCCTGATGGGTCAATTTCAGATCCTTGGAATCTCTGCACCGTTCAGCAAGTAGAAAACCTCAAAGCACTCATAAGAGTACTCCCCATATGGTCTACTAGCATCATGATTGCTGTAACCATCAGCCAGCATCCCTTGTATGTGCTTCAAGCAACGGTCATGGATAGACGCCTATTTGGAAACTTCAAGATTCCACCAGCCACATTTGCAGCATTCGGAGTCCTAACCTTGGGAATATGGGTTGCTCTCTATGACCGGGTGATTGTTCCGTTTCTATCAAAGCATACAAAGAAGAAACATGGCCTTAGCTTCGAGCAACGGATTGGATTCGGGCTATTCCTCTCTTGTATTGCCACTGCAGTCGCAGCAGTGGTGGAGAGACACCGAAGAATGAGAGCAATTCAACAAGGATTGGCAGATAGTCCTTTAGGAGTGGTGAACATGTCTGCAATGTGGCTAGTGCCACAATTTTGCTTGACTGGATTATCAGAAGCTTTCAATGCAATCGGTCAAATAGAGTACTATTATGCTCATTTCCCCAAGAGCATGTCCAGCATAGGAGTTGCGCTCTTTGCTTTGGGAATGGGAGTGGGAAACTTGGTAGGAAGTGCTACAGTGCAAATTGTGAACCATGTTTCTGAAAGAGGAGGAAGGCTAAAATGGCTCTCTGACAACCTCAACCAAGGTCACTATGACTACTATTACTGGGTTCTATGCTTTCTGAGTATGGTAAATTTCTTCTATTTTATCTTGTTGACCTGCTTTTATGATTGTTCTGATGATGATCAAAAGATCAGTGATGAAGAAGAAGAAAGCATCAAAGAATAGGATGCAGACAAGTCTCTAAGGGATCTCTAGTACGACTAGCTTATCAAGAATAGGAAGCTTAAAGAATCTCCCAAAAGAGCTTTTTGCTTAGGTTTTTTTTGAAGTTGCTTGTTGGCAGAAGTTCATAGAAAAATAACAATAATTTGTGACGACTTTTCCATGTGAGATCAATGTATACAATTAGTCTGAAAAATAGACATTATTATAAATCTATATATAATAGTATATATGCAAATGTTGCTTCGCCAAACAAGTTATTTTTAAGCATTCAAAACATGTTCTTCCTTTCACCATCCAAATGAGTGGACGAATTAGTTTTCAAGGAGCAAGTTTCCAAGCCACCAACTTGTGTCATTCCATGTTCTTTCCAAATTGGGAGCACAAAAAATTGTTTGCTATTCTGAGAAAGAACTAAGAAGGCGAAGTGTATCTTTGGACCAAATAATTGAAGTGATGGAAAGAGTTTTCGATTAAAATTGCAATATTGTATGGATATTGTAAAGAGTTTTGGCTAAATTTCTCTATCCAATATACAATGACGTATATCGGCTCCAGAAGTTGCTGATGCAGACATCAGACGTTGAAAGCACGGCTGGTTACTCATGTCTCGCAAAGATTTAAGCTTATTTTTCTTTAACCCATTCTTAAGGGTCAAACTTGAACTGCCCCCCGCCTTCCCCATCGTCGAGGATTTCTTGCCATGTCTTTCTCCTCTCCTCCAACTTCTCCAGATTGTTTAATCTTTGGAATCTGTGGTTGTTTTGGATTTAAGGGTCGATCCTCTACAGTTATGACTGGAATTCTTCGGCGAGGAAAGAAGAGTTCGACAGTAAAAGAATTCGGTACGATTGGTATGTATTATCCTGTAGGCAATAGTTTTTCCTATCGTATTCCTATCTTCTCCAGGGATTTTTTCTATTGCTTAGGTGAGGGCGGGGCAATGGGCTCTTGTTATCCCAAACATCATCCCTGGGGAGAACGGTGTACGTCTATTTGTTCCCCCGAATCACTCTCTCAAAATTTCTTGGCAGAAGAATTTGATGGAGATGTTGTGGCTTCATTTGTTAAGAATGAGCTTGGCTAGATTTAAGTTTAGGAGGAAGACTTGAGTCTCATAAGACTTATATGTTAGTTATATTTCTTCTAACCATAAGAGTTAGCGGTAACGTCTTAGAAATAGTAATATCTTATATTACGAATTCTGAAAAATACTACTCATCCTCATCCGCTGGTGAGTTTTCTAGTAGGATGGCTTATCAACACAAAGATATGTGGCATGGCACTTGGATGATACCCAACATTAGAGAGATTGGGCATGGTATAATTTGTTTGTATGTTTTATTTTTATTAGTATTGTACTTTAATATATTTATACCTTATTTTGAGTTATATTTTATGATTTTATTTTTTTATTATGAGTTTTCTAAATTGTTAAATTGTGAATTTATTGAAATTTTTAGTTTTTTTTTTCACTTATTTAAGTTTTTAAGTCTAAATGAATTTTTTTTTCCCTCTTCACTCATTGGACCTCCACTTCTCTATTTAGAATTGATCAGAACTAAAAATAGGCTGAAATACAATAATGCATGAGTGGAATTAAAATTTATAATCTCCAACTTCTCCTAACTCAATTGCCATTCATGCTTAATTTTTTTATAAAACATGTTTATTGACCTTCTCGATTATGTCGATCAATCAAAATTTATATACAATAATTTATATTTTTGTAATTCTTTATCGATTAGAACTACAAAATAAGTTTTACCCATGCATACCCAACGGCTGCAGGATTGCATCCATTATAAGAAGATGAAAGAATACTATTTCCACATGGGCACACCAAATATCATTTTGCCATGCAGCGCAAATTCTTGGCAAATGCTTCCAATTATCATACATATCTTAAATGAGTACTCCTTTCATTTTAAAATATTTGTTCGTGAAATTTTTTGCACATAAATTAAGAGTGTTAAAAATAATATTATAATTTAGATAAAGTTTCTATTCTACCTATATTAAAAATATGATAGCTATTAGTCGGTAAAAATTCTCAAGAAATAAGAAAAAAGAAGAGTTTTGAAAAATTATGCAGTTAACTTAGAATAAATAAGAGTAAAATGGAAAGAAACTAATCATTAGTTCTAGAAATATATACATGAACAAGTATTTTGAAACAAAATAAAAAAAACTTCCTAAACAATTATTTTGAAACGGAAGGCGTACATTGAGTTGACATCTTAGAACTTATTATCATGTCATATACTCCATCCGTCCCTATTTATCTATCACAATTAACTACTTCATACAATTTAAGAAAAATTAATTAATCTCTTAAATTCATACAACTTTATTTATACATTCTAAAAGTATCCTTAGATTTAATATTTTTCACAACTATTTGTTTGCTCAATTTTTTCTCTAAAATTATTACACTCTCATTTTTCAAAGTTATTTAATACAATGGTATAGTAGTAAAATTAATATTAATGATACCTTAATTTTTTTAATATGACAAATAAAAAAATATCAAAATTTTTTATTTATGATAGATAAATAAAGACGGAGGAAATATATAACAAAAAGGAAGGAAGTGCGACGGGATGAAAATCATGCCGCATGTGTTGAGCGAGGTGAATTTTATAATATTTCTCTTTCATATGGTGAGATAATAACAACAAAAAACTTTGATAAATATATTATAATCATGGTTTAATCAATTAAATATTTCTCGTATATTTTATTAATTCTATAATATATTTGTCAGATTTTATTTTTTAAATTAATGTCAAATATAATATATTTTAAGATAAATTTTTCTGATAATTCTTGAACTATTGTAAAATTTAAATTTTATCTTTCAAACTAAAAAATTGTAAATGTTATGAATATCTTAAAATTATTGGAAGCTCCATCAATTAGTGGAGGCTCCACTAATTATGGATTTATATAAATTATTAGAGAAGATTTTTATGGATGTCTACCATTTAGTGGAGACACCACTAATTAAGATTAGTGGAAGATGATGTATGCTCATGATATAATCCACTAATTAGAGCTCTATAAATAGAGCTATTCTCTAAACTTGTAATACACCATTATTTTGTGAAAGAAAGATTAGTGAAAGAAAGATTAGAGAAAATTGTGAGAGAAAAGAAAGAGAGAAATTCTTGTACAAAGAATAGTTAGAATTTTATTAGTGTGTAGTGTGAAGATTTTATTCTAACACTACCCCAATTTTATAACACGTTATCAGCACGAGTCTCTACCGTTACAAAAGCCAGAAGACTAAGCACGAGTTTCTGCCGTTACCAAAGCCAGAAGACAGGTACGCATTTATTGATCTCTATGGCTAACCTCGCTAAACTCGAATTTGTAACCCTTGATATTTCTGGAAAAAATTATATGTCATGGGTTCTCGATGCAGAAATGCATCTAAATGTTGAAGGCCTTAGTAAAACTATTCAAGCAAATAATAGTGTATTTGCACAACACAAGGCTAAAGTTTTGATTTTTATTCGTCGTCATCTCGATGAAAATTTGAAAATGGAATATCTTCTCGAAAAAGATCCATATGTCCTATGGGTAAATTTAAAAGAAATATTTGATCACCTGAAGATGGTCGTACTACCCACTGCACGGTATGAATGGTTGCACATGAGGCTGTAAGATTTTAAAATCGTGAATGAATATAGTTCCGCAATGTATAAAATTACATCTAAGTTAAAATTATGCGGAGAAAAAGTGACTGATGAAGATATGTTGGAAAGACATTCTTCACCTTTCATGCCTCGAATATTGTCCTGCAGCAACAATATCGAGAAAAATGGTATACAAAATTTACAAATTTAATTACTGCCCTCCTCATTGCAAAGAAGAATAATGAGTTATTATTGAGAAATCATGAAGCCAGACCAACTGGCTCTACAGCACTCCCAGAAGTGAATGCTGTTGGCTCCAGCAGAAGCCATCGTTATAGTCGTGGTCGTGGCCATGGCCATGACCGTGGTCGTGGTTATGGTAGTAGACACGCTCGATATTTTTTTTATCACAATCATAATCAAACTGTGAGAAATATTAGCCACCTAAAGTGGAACAGAAAAGATCATAAGGGAAAAGAAAAAGAAATTGAAGAAAAATATGAGGATATATGTTATAGATGTGGCATGAAAAGGTCATTGGTCACGAAACCGTCGTACGGCTAAGCATTTAGTTGAATTGTATCAAGTTTCATTTAAAAATAAAAATGTGGAAGCAAATTTTTTTCAACATCCAATAAATGTTGCTAAGAATGATGATATTGATCCTAAAGATCTTAATATTAATATTACCCATATGGATGTATCGGATTTTTTTGAACACCCAGACGGTAGGATAGACCATTTAATTGGTGATGGCAATGTCCAGAAGAACTAAAGCCTCACCCTGATATTTTTGTATTTTCATTTTCATTATATTCTAATAATATTTACGTTTGCATATATATATTTGTATTCAGATGGCTATTGTTAATGATGATGTATGCATTATTGATAGTGGAACTACACACACCATACTAAAAAATGAGAAATATTTTTCTAATTTCAAAATGGGAGAAATAAATATTCATACTATAAATGGTAGTGCAAATGTGATTGAGGGCTCCGGAAGAGCTAGTATATTGTTGCCTAAAGGAACAACAATTATTATTGATAAGGCACTATTTTCCTCAAAATTCAGAAGAAATTTATTGAATTTTAAATATATCCGCAGAAATGGGTATCATGTTGAAACAAATGAGGAAAATGGGATTGAGCATCTTTATATTACTCAAATGCATTTGGGTAAGAAATCTATATTAGAAAAATTGCCGTCTTTTTCTACCGGCTTATATTTTGTAAAAATACGTACAATTAAAATTCATCATCTAATAAACCAGAAGTTTACTGATCCTATTACTTTTAGCATTTGGCATGACCGGTTGGGTCATCCGGGATCTACCATGATGAGAAGAATCATTGAGAATACACATGGTCATCCTTTAAAAAATAAAAGGATATTAACATCAGAAAAATTCTCATGTACTGCATGTTCCCTAGGAAAATTAATTGTTCAACCATCACCAGTAAAAGTAGGAGTTGAAAGTCCTACATTTCTCGAACGGATTCACGGAGATATTTGTGAACCTATTGATCCACTATGTGGACCGTTCAAATATTTTATGGTCTTAATTGATGCATCATCCCGATGGTCACATGTATGTTTATTATCTACTCGCAGCCTGGCGTTTGTGAGATTACTTAATCAAATAATTAAATTACGAGCACAATTTCCTGACCATAACATTAAAAATATCCGTTTGGATAATGCTGGTGAATTTTCATCACATGCTTTTGATGCATATTGCATGTCAATTGAGATTAATGTTGAACATTCTGTAGCTCATGTTCACACACAAAATAGTCTTGCTGAA
This sequence comes from Voacanga thouarsii, assembly GCA_026120185.1. Taxonomy (NCBI): domain Eukaryota; kingdom Viridiplantae; phylum Streptophyta; class Magnoliopsida; order Gentianales; family Apocynaceae; genus Voacanga; species Voacanga thouarsii. The sequence goes on along the minus strand of JANUWF010001217.1, from coordinate 637,031 downwards.
TCTTTGATTAAATGATTACAATTAATTGCTAGGCCATTATTAATGAAAACAAATCTCCCAACATCTGCCTGTAGACATGCTATTTTACATATTGCAACTCTTGTACGCATAAGACCAGTTAGTTATCATAAATTCTCTCCTTTGCAATTGGCTTTTGGGCCAGAACCAAATATTACTCATTTAAAAATTTTTGGGTGTGCTGTATATGTTCCAATTGCACCAAACCAACGTACAAAGATGAGTCCTCAAAGAAGAAAGGGGATATACATTGGATATGATTCTCCCTCTATTATCAGGTATGTTGAACCCCTGATAGGAGATGTATTCATAGCAAAATTTGCTGATTGTCATTTTGATGAATCATTATTCCCTAAATTAGGGGGAGAACCAAAACAGTATAAAAAGGATCTTACTTGAACAACATCATTAAATTATCTTGATCCGCGCACAAACGCATGTGAACTTGAAGTTCAAAAGATAATTCATTTGCAAAGCATTGTAAATCAAATGTCAGACGCTTTTGTTGACTTTAGAAGAGTTACAAAATCGCATATTCCAACTATAAATACTCCTATTCGAATTGAAGTTCCAGTAGAACAAAATATTATACCTATAGCTGTTGAGTCAAAAACACGCCAGAAGCGTGGCCGACCTCTTGGTTCTAAAGATAAAAATCCTCGAAAGAAAAGAGGATTAAATGATCCAGAAGATCATATTGAAGAAAAGAATGATAAAGACCAAGAGAGAACTGATGACAAAGAACCAGAAGTTGATGAAAGTAACACTCGAAATTTCTATCAATTATACCACTTCCGGTAGAAGTTGGAATCGAATAGAAACTCGTTATTGATAATATATTTGCATACAATATATCTCTTGATGTTACACAGGATAATGATGATCCTGAACCAATATCAGTTGATGAATGTCGGTATAGAAAATATTGGCTGCAATGGAAAGATGCGATTCAATCGGAGTTAAATGCACTGACAAAATGTGAAGTCTTCGGACCTACAGTCCGAACACCAGAAGGTGTAAAATCCGTTGGCTACAAATGGATATTTGTGCGAAACGCAATGAAAAGAGTGAAATCGTTCGATATAAAGCGCGATTAGTAGCCTAAGGTTTTTCACAAAGACCAAGTATTGATTCTGATGAAACTTATTCTCCTGTTGTTGATGCTATTACACTCCGATATCTTATCAGTTTGGCAGTACATGAAAAGATAGATATACGCCTATTAGATGTTATCATTGCTTACTTGTATGGAAATTTAGAAAATGATGTAAATCCCCGAAGGATTTCATATGCCTGAAGCATATAAACATTATCCTCATGAAAATTACTCCATCAAGTTGCAGAAATCATTATATGACCTGAAGCAATTTGGGCGCATGTGGTTCACACGTCTTAGTAAATATTTATTGAAAGCGGGATTTAAAAATGATCAGGTATGTCCATGTGTTTTTATTAAGAAACTGGTTCTAAATTTGTGATATTAGCTATATATGTTGATGATATTAATCTTATTGGAACTCCTGAAGAGCTCCAAGAAACAATTGATTATTTAAAAAGAGAATTAGGAATCAAGGATTTTGGTAAAACCAAATTTTGCCTTGGTTTACAAATTGAACATCTGGAAAGTAGAACATTTATTCATCAATCAACATATACAACAAAAGTGCTAAAAAGATTTTACATGGACAAAGCACATCCATTGAGTATTCCAATAATCGTCCGATCATTAAATGTGGATAAAGATCCTTTCCGACCTCAAAAAAATGATGAAGAACTCCTTAGTCCTGAAGTACCATATCTCAGTGCAATTGGTGCATTGATGTATCTTGCTAATAATACACGACCTGATATTGCTTTTACTATCAATTTATTAGTAAGATTTAGTTATTCACCAACACGACAACATTGGAATGGAATTAAACAAGTCATTCGATATCTCCAAGGTACAATTGATCTCGAATTATTTTATTCAAATAAAACCAGTCTAACATTGATAGGTTATGCAGATGTTGGTTATTTATCTGATCCACATAAAGCACGTTCTCAAATGGGTTATCTATTTACATGTGAAAATACTGCTATATCATGGCGTTCTACGAAACAATCTATAGTAGCTACTTCTTCAAATCATACTGAAATTATAGCCATTCATGAAGCAAGTCGAGAATGTGTATGGCTAAGATCCATGATTCATTATATCCGAGAAAGTTGTGGATTATCATCGATCAAAGATATTCCAACTCCTTTTTATGAAGACAATGCAGCTTGCATAACTCAATTACGAGGAGGATATATTAAAGGAGATCGGACAAAACATATTTCACCAAGATTCTTCTTTACTCATGAACTCCAGAAGAAAGGTGAAATTGATGTGCTACAAATTCGGTCACGTGACAACCTCGCAGATATTTTCACGAAAACTTTACTGACTGCAATATTTGAGAAGTTGAGATATAAAATCGGTATGCGTCGGTTTAAAGATTTAAAGGAATCAGCTCATCAGGGGGAGTAATAAACAGACATATAGAATAGTGTACTATTTTTCCTTCACTAGATTTTTTTTTCCCACTGGGTTTTTATCTAGTAAGGTTTTAACGAGGCATATTCTTTATGTAATGGATGGACATCCAAGGGGGAGTATTATGAATATCTTAAAATTATTGGAAGCTCCATTAATTAGTGGAGGCTCCACTAATTATGGATTTATGTGAATTATTAGAGAAGATTTTTATGGATGTCCACCATTTAGTGGAGACACCACTAATTAAGATTAGTGGAAGATGATGTATGACATGATGTAATTCACTAATTAGAGCTCTATAAATAGAGTTATTCTCTAAGCTTGTAATACACCATTGTTTTGTGAAAGAAAGATTAGTGAAAGAAAGATTAGAGAAAATTGTGAGAGAAAAGAAAGAGAGAAATTTTTGTGTAAAGAATAGTTAAAATTTTATTAGTGCGTAATGTGAAGATTTTATTCTAACACTATCACAATTTTATAATAGTAAAAACGTTTTTCGAATTCTTTAAAAATCCAGATCTTAAATCTTTTGTTGATCAAGTGATAATTCTGTTAATTTTGAAAAGTATTTTAATAATTTTACGTTTTTAATTAAAAATATATTATTTTTTATTTTAAAATTTTAAAAATTTTCTTTTATTTTTCTTTTTTCTTTTTTTTATTCTCATCTTCTTCTTTTCTAATTTTCCATTCCTTCTTCCCCCGCTACAATTACGCCAGCGAAATCAAAGAGAAACTTATTCCATTCCACAGCCTGAACAGAAGCGAAATGAAGTGCTATAAATGCCACCATTTTTGGAGTCATGGATTTTGAGGGGGCAGTGCTTAAAATGTGATGCAGTTAAATTGCAAGGAGCTACAAAGAGACTAGAGGCGGCGGAGATGGCCATTGAAGATCTTGAAGGAGGGCTGGATTGCATTTTCAGACGTTTAATTAGAACAAGGGTTTCGCTGCTTAACATACTCACCAACTAGGAGGAGACAATATTAGCAGTTCTAGATTCCGACAACCATTTATTAGAGGGCTTACTTGCCAGCCGATTGGCCTTGTTTTATTTACCACCAGAACACTAGAAATTCAGCTGAAAGCTGATGCTAGGACTGATTGATTCTCTAATTATTGGCAGCATCAACTGATATTGAGTAATAGTATTCCATTAATTCTTCATTGTTCTTCGTCGCCCCCATTTTACTGCAAATGGATTTGTCTAGATCTATAGATTTGTGAAGTGGGTTTTGTTTTATTTGGGCAAAAATGCTCTCTACTTTAATAGGCAATTAACATTTCTGGTTCTCTTCTTCTCCGATATTAGTGTGAACAAGGATTGAATTTGTCTCTTCTTCTGTATCTTTTGATGAAAGAATTTATCTTTAATCGCTTTTGCTTTGTATTTTCACCTTCGATTGTTTTTTGGAGTGTTGAGGAAGAACTTTGGTTTGTGTATGTTTCAAGGATGCAAACCACCTCCTATTGAAATGGGAGGCACTTCGACCAATATTACGCTCAGCTCTTCCTGAAATTCCAGTTGGCCTTCTTCATATTTTGCCAGTCCAATTCCTTCTTACCAACCTTGTGAGACCCCAATCCAGCTCATGGATATGTTGGTAGACTTAGCCCATGTATTTAGGGATTATTTTAATATAGAGAGGTAATTTTGGGATGATTTTACAATCAGATTTATAAGAGGGTTATTAATCTAATAAGAAACTCAGTACGTTTTGGGGTTTAACGTATGTTATTTTTTGGCAAATAAGAACTCTCTGCAAGACACAGCTTTGGAGAGAGTGAAAAACAACGAGAGAGAAAACCCGGTGAAGAGATTGTACCGGAGGTCTCAAATCTAGGTAAGTCTTTTGATATTCGTGCTTTGATTCGGGTTAATTTGCGTCTCGGGTTTGATTATTGTTGAATTGGGCGAAAGGATTGTGGCAATTGATTATGTTTTGGATTTTTGTAAGTGATTAGATACTCTAATTGTGGATTGATTGGTCTCTAAATTTATCTGGTAAGGAACTTATGACTTTTCTGTGTTATTCTGACATACTGTGATTTTTGGTAAAATTGTTAATGTTTTGCTAACAGTAGTATTTTGTTATGAAAAATGGATTGAACATGATGTATTTGCAATGTTTTGAGAATGATGATTTATTGAATGGAGTAGTGTAAGTGAAGCTCTGTTCAGTTGTGTTTATGTATGGATTTGATTGATACTTGAGTTGGTTTTGGGAGAATTCCTAATCTCTATTATAAGGCCCTTGGCTAGGGGGGTATAATACCCCCTCTCCTTGGCTGGCGCCAGCCACCCCCTGTACACTGCGATTTCGTTGCTTTTGCACCCTTTATCTCTATTTGAAGCCTAAGGGCCTTTATTTGATCCTTGAGAACTCCCCTTGCACTGTTCAATGTCCCTCTTCGTCCTTGGAGTGCAAACCAACACACCATAACGAGTTTTTCCTTACATTGATGATGAAATTTTGTTAACGATTTACAAAGGATAAATATTAGTAATAGTTATTTGAAGATTTCTAAACCTCTCATTTTATTTTCTGAGGATGAACAGAAAGAAACTCAGATGAAATTTTCAAAAGAAACCCAAATGGGAAGAAGAAGAGAAAAGTAAAATGATGATTTTACCCTTCTTTTTTTGATCGATTGGATGTCAACTGAGGATAAGATTTGGACGATTAAAATATTCAAAGAATAATTTTACACTTTTTTTAGTTGGAAGGTAAATTTTAGATTTCGCAATAATTTGAGAGTCACCGAGATAATTTCCCTATATTCTACTTCATTCCTTCAGAATAGGGCAAAATATGTTAGCTAATTTGAACTTTCATAAATTTTGATTTCTATCTCGAAATTTAAAATGTGTTATTTTAACTCTCAAATATTTGAAATGCCCAAAAAATAACCCACCATCAATTAAAACTGTTAAATACTTAGGAAGTTCATCACAGGACTTCCATATGACTTGTTTTATGGGTATTTTCGTACACTCGTAACCCCTACAATGTGGCATTAAATTTCCCTCTAGTTGTGCCTTGTATGTTTCTCATCTCTCCTTTCAATTTTTTTTCTTTTTTTTTTAATAATTCACGTCTCTTTTCAGATTTATTCTTCCTTTTTTGTAGAGATGTCAAGAAAAATTAGTATCTATCGAGAATTGAATTTGGATTTTTTTTTTCTATCTATTAAGAGTTGAATTTGATTTCTTTGTGTTTTCTCATCTTTACATCTTACTTTTATTTATTAAATGGTGAAATTTGTAAATTTTATTGTATGGTTGAATTCGAAGATGTGTGAAAAAGTAATCTCAAGATTATTTTGAGCCGTATAAGGGGTATAAAATTAGATATTAAAATTGTTGTTGATACTATGAAGAAATTTCAATAAAAGATAGTGAGATTAAAGTTGAAAAATAATATTTTAGAAATAAAAAATAGAGGAATAAGGGCTAAAATTTGGTAACTTTGTATTATATTTGCACTTTTATTATTAAAATGATTATTTTTTAAGTATTTTAAATGTTTGAGAGTTAAAATCACACATTTTAAAATTCGAGGATGAAAATAAAAATTTAAAAAATTCAAAGGTGACTGACATATTTTACGCCTTGAAATAAATATATATTTATGCTTTAAAATATTTTAAATATATAATTTTTATAAGTTTTTATAGTTATCCTTATCCAAAAATAAAATTCACTAATAGATTGCAGTTGCAGTCATAAAGAAGAATACAATTTCCACTTGGCCACACCAATTATCATGCTATCTACGTAGCAAAAAGGGCCCATAAAAAAAAAATGCCACTTGTGTTGAGCAAGGTGAATTTTATAATTCTTCTTTTTCATATAGCAAGAAAATAACAACAAATGATTTTGGAAAATGTATTATAATCATGGTATAACCAATTAAATATATCCATTTTATTTATTTTAAAATACATTTGTCAGACTTTACTTCTTAAATTGATACCAAATATGATATATCATACTTCATTCCAATGTTTTCAAAACACATCCAACATTGAGTCGAAAAATTTATTGGTTCACTAATTAATGATCCAATCATAATTAGACTATAATTGAATCAATAATATTATAATTTAAAAATTAAAATATAATTATTTTAAAAAATAAAATTGATTAATAATATAATATAATTTAAGTCCATAAAGATATAAACATTTAAATTTATGATTAAAAGTAATCATTCTTAATTTATAACTAATAATCTAACACACAACAAAATTTAAAGTAGTTTATTGAATTATTTAATTGAATTTACTCCCAAAAATTTATAAAATTGGCCCCCAAATTTTTTTTTAAAACAATGTCAGGTTCAATGTTGGACCGGTCGGTCCATTAGTTCACCAGTTGGACTAGTCGGTCTAACACAATTTGCTCAAAATGCTACGATTTTTGAAAAAATCAATTAGAATGTTAAGACCAGATTAACAGTAGCACCGAGCCATAGTTAAATCGATCGGTCCGACTGATCTAGTCTGGTCCGATCCCAAAAGCGTTGCTTCATTCATTCCAAATAAATATATATTTATGTTTTAAAATGTTTTAAAAATATAATTTTTCTAAGTTTTTAAAGTTAACCTTATCCAAATATAAAATTCACTAACTATTAACTTTTTCTAATTAATTTACCATTTTACATCCTCATATTTTTAAATATATTCAGCCAAATTCTGAAGTAATGATCAACATATTTTTAATCATTTAAAACGTAAATAATGGGACATTATTGAAAATAAAATTAACTTATAGAGCATAATATATATATATATATATATATATATATATATATATATATATATATATAAATTATCACCAACATGAGTGTCTAGAGGACGTAAGTATCGCTAATCAGTTGGGTGTATTATGGGTTGGTCATTACACTTTGATATATTTTATATGTTATTTTGTATTATATTATTAGTTTTCGAAATTGTTAAATTAGGAATTTATTGAAATTTTTTAGTATATTTTTTTTCTCACTTATTAAGTTTTTAAGTCTAATTGATTTTTTTTTTTCTCTCTTTACTCGTTTTAGCTTCACTTCTCCATTTAGAATTGTACGGGACTAAAAATAGGCCCAAATACAATAATGCATGAGTGGAGCTAAAATTTATAATCTCCAACTCCTCCTAACTCGATTACCATCCATGCTCAATTAAATGCGAAAATCGAAAAATCACGAATCAAATATTTTATGAGAATTTATTTAATATTATTTTTTATTATGTTAATTCATCAAAATTTATTTAAATTAATTTATGTTCTTACTATTCTTTATAAGTTAAAATTATAATGCAAACTTCATTTATTGCGTACTTAATATATTATAATTGGAAACTCCTATCCGTCATAAAGAAGAATGCTATATCAACGTGGCCACACCAAATATCATTTTGCGATACAGTGCAAATTCTTGGTAAATGCTTCCAATTAAATAATATCTTAGATGAGTACATTGAGTTTGTTAGTGAATGACATTTTGCAACTTAATATCGTGTCATATACGTAGCAAAAAGGAATCAACAGAGGGGGGGGGAATCCTGCCACATGTGTTGAGCGAGGTGAATTTCATAATATTTCTCTTTCATATGTAAGATAATAACAAGAAAAGATTTTGATAAATATATTATAATCATGGTATAACCAATTAAATATATCTCATGCATTTCTATTAATTCTATAATACATTTGTCAGACTTTACTTCTTAAATTAATGTCAAATATGTAATATTATACTTCATTTATTCGAAAAATATATATATTTATGTTTTAAATATTTTTAAAATATATTTTTCTAAGTTTTTTATAGTTAACCTTATCCAAATATAAAATTCACTAACTTATAATCATACGCTTAACTTTTTTAATTAATTTACCATATAAATCCTCATATTTTAAATATTTTCAGTCAAATTCTTAACTAATGATTAACATATTTTTAATCATTTAAAAAGTAAATAAAGGGACATTATTGAAAATAAAATTAACTTATAGAAAGTAAAATTTAGAGTTTAAATATATATAATAGTAATTGCTAACTATATGGTTAGATATCGGTAAGTTTAAGTCTTATATTATATGTGTTCATAGAGTTATGGTGACACCGTAGTGCTTTAACTCCAATGAGCTTCTTACCTTTTTAGGGGAACGAAGCATTTTATGGCCGCTAAATTCTCATAATAAATATAACTGTATAGGATTTAAACCTTACTTAACATTATGCTTGGTTCGCGAAGAAGGGAAAGGAGAACGAGAACTTTTATTTGAAATGTCGTTTATTTTTATTTTATTTGATTAGAATAACAATAAAATAAATGAAAAAAAACTTTTTAATTTATTCCAATTTAGACGAATTATATTTTTCTTCCTGATATGCAGGAACTTTTCTTCTTTATCTCTTCTTATAAACTAAATGAGAAAAACATTATATTTACTTCCAAATCCACACCTCGTATACGTTTCATCCTATTTTAATCATAATCAAACATCTTTAACCCTTTAGATTGGGAAAAAAACATTATTTGTATTATATATATATATATATATGTATGTATATGTATATATAATATTTGGAATGTATTTGGATAGCACTCAATTTATAAAAAATTAAATTAAGTTGAGAAAATTTTTTAATTTGAAGGAAAAAAATGCGGGGTCATATGTGGCTAAGAATTGATAATGTAATATACCTCAAAACTACTTCTTTTAAAAATTATGTCAAATATTAAGTCCCTTATAAAAAATAAATAATTCTTTAAATTAATACAAGATATCTTTTGATTTGAATAATCGTCAAAGTGAACAAAAAATTGAGTTCAGTTCGCCTTCAAATTGAACTCAAACCAACCAAAATAGAAAAACAATTTAATTTGTGTTCGATTTTTATTGATTTGGATTGATAGATTTTGAGTTTTTTTATAACACCTCTTGTTGTTCAACTATCTCTTCTATTCTCTTCCCGTGGGGTTCATATCATTAGTGTAGTCAAGCTTAAATCTTTTATATATTTGTTTATTTGGTTTCAATCTTCATCTCCTTAGGCTCTTTACAGATACCTGTGTCCTTATATAATTGCTACTTTACCTGAGTTATAGTAAAAAAAAAAAAAAAATGATCAGTCACTTCGTTTAAATCTAAATGATTGTTTTCTTGTTCAAATTTAAATAAAAATTAAGTCAAATTTAAATAAGCTTTATATAAAACATAAACATTTGAATATTAAATAATTATATACATATATATTGAACAAATATAAATACAACATATCAACGTTCTTATTCTCAAATATAATACATAAACGTTCTTGATGCATAAGAATCCTCAAAAGGCGTAAATACCGGACGCCCACTAGTCGGTACCACAACGTGAAACGAGTATAAATCATAAATGTGCACTTCTTGATCAGGGACAGAAAAGTCTTCCCACGATGTCTTTTGTGAGAGAATTCAAACCTAAAAGTCAGTCTCTCAAAGCGTTAAACCCTTCTACTTTTATCACTCGGCTTATGCTCCTAAGAGGACGGTTAAGAATTCTTACACATTTACCGTAATAATCAAAATTTAAATTTAAATTACAAATAAGATACAATCCTATCATTACATTCATACCAAAGTTTAAACTTATATAGAATAATATGTATTATAAAAATCAAATACAATTACATATCTAATAAACATAAATAGATTTGTATCAAAGTTTAAACTTATATAAATACTCTAAATAAAAAATCGCAGCACATATTAGTTTAACGACCAATTCAAAATTTTAAAGTTAGTTTAGTTGATAATAATATTATCATTAATTTAGATCATATTCAAACTTTCAATTTTCCTCACTCTGTTATTTTTATGTATTTGACTATCTCGGTCTCTTATCTTCATACATTTGACCACAGTCAACCCATCAAGAGTTTAAGTAGGCGTAAAAAAAAAGTTTGAATATTGATTGGAGTCAAATTATAGTTTAGGCGGTAATATTCATTGACAAAGAAATTTAGATGAAAATTAAATTTATTTTAAGGAAATATATTTATTTTTATATATTTCAAATTAAAAGTATAAATATTTATTTTCAAAAATGAAGGAATAAAACTTTATTTGTTTTTTTTTCTCATTACACCTGAATTTCTCTTCAAATAAAAATGGGGAAAAAAAACCAAAGGTGCAATTGCATAGTAAGAGCTGTGACACAACCACCTCTCGTTGCATTTGAAGTATTTTACCAAAAATCAACCGTATCTTGGAAACTTATCAAATCCACTTGATAGACTCCATTACGTCCGCCAGCTAAACCCTATAAATACTACTCAATCCTGTCACACGTGCCATATTGCTTCTCTCTTGCTTTTTGTTTAGGCTGCCAACCGAACAGCCAAAAAAATCAGCGAAAGAATCATCAATGGCAGCTGCTCCGATCACCGTTGGTGCGACCATTCCCGAAGGAACTCTCGCTTATTTCGATGAGAAAGATGAGCTCTGTAACCTTTCCATCCACAGTATTTCTACCGGCAAGAAGGTCGTCCTCTTCGCCGTTCCTGGTGCCTTCACTCCTACTTGCAGGTAATCGTTTTTTATGATTCTTTACTGTCCGTATTTGTTATTTAGGTTTGGGGAAACATTATATTTTATGTTTCGATTTTGGTGTTTGATATGGTTTATGTTCTCTGTTTTTTTGGTGTTGGGGTGTTGCTATTCCTCATTTCCGATTCTTTTACTTCATCCGTTATTTATCAATTTGCGAGGGACTATTTAGGGCACATTGATTTTTTTTTAATTTAGTTTGTTTGATATGATTTATGATCCCTCTGTTGGCCGTCTCTTCAGTTTGAAGCATGTGCCAGGCTTCATTGTGAAGGCAGAGGAGTTGAAAGCAAAGGGCGTTGACGAGATTTTGTGCATCAGTGGTATGATTCAATTTCTCATAATGTAATTATTACTGTAGTAATTTCCATATTGTTTATAAAAGTAGTAGAAAGTAAGCAACTGAGATATGTGATGAATTGTTTGCAGTGAATGACCCCTTTGTTATGAAGGCATGGGCAAAGACATACCCTGATAACAAGCACGTGAAGTTTCTGGCTGATGGCTCGGGAACATACACTAAGGCACTTGGTCTTGAGCTTGACCTCTCAGACAAGGGACTTGGCATTAGGTCTCGAAGGTTTGCCCTTTTGGTTGGAGATCTCAAGGTTGAAGTTGCAAATGTTGAGTCTGGGGGAGAATTTACCGTATCTGGTGCAGAGGAAATTCTCAAGGCTCTTTAAATGAGGAAATTCTCAAGGCTCTGTAAATCATCTCTCCCTCAGGCTTTTTCTATGGTTCTCATGTCTGTTTTTGTATCTGTTATGCCCTGAGAGAATAAAGATTGTGTTTATGTCCATTTCCCCAACGTTTTATGTATGAAGGGTTTCATTAGGCTACCATACCAAAGGTTGTGAATTATGCATTATTGAAATTACATTATGGGTTAATAGGTTTCATTATTCTTCTCCCATTGAATAGGTTTGTACTCTGAAATAGTGAAACGCATGTCGGCCCGCCCTTTTGCCTTTTGCTAGACTAGAAGTGTGTCTGTATTTAGGTTCTACAGACTCTGGTGCAAAACAATGACCCAAGAAGACATTTTTGGCCTAAAAAATGGCAGAACCAACTGTTCCTCGTACAGGATTATGTGCTAGAAGTCCGGTAGGATGGAGCGCAGCAACCCCAGGTTTTGTAGGTGATTATAAATGGGATTGAAAGATTTTACAGTCCAGAAAAAGGGCATACCAGAATCCCACGTTTTCTTTTCGTGACCCCAATCGGATATTATGTTTGGTCCACTGTTGACCGGTAAGCGGTATTTTTGGCAGTGAAGAAAATGCTAGAAAAGATTTTGTAATAAAGAAATCATTTCCGTGGGATTGCAGTGTTCTATAGCACAGAAAGGCACTGTGATTGTATCACCTTGAAGTCATTCAAGACTAGGATAATCCATATTACATTGCATGATCTATGTGAATGTTTATGCATTCCTTTGAATGGTAAGACTTTCTATCAATTAATTATGTGTATGTTCGTGGAATTCTATCAATGGTCTAATAACGCCTTTCTAAAATGATATACTAAAAATTATCCACATAATTTTTTTATTTTCAATTTTTTTAATAAAATTTATAGTCTCAATTTGATTGTAATTTTGGATAGTTGAGATTCATTAACAAAAGATAAATACACAAAGGATAAATATATGAGGTGTATGGGTTAGACTTGATGGATCATTTTAGATTTTCTACAATATATACTTTGTTCACTGGATCATTGTCTATTTTTATTTTTTTGCTACTTCCATTCTCTTGAATCTCTTCCTCCCCACCTTCACATTCCTTTCTTCAGTACATATATACCATTTTTCATTATCACGAGCTTCTTTTATTCTTTTGCTTTCTTAGTGCATTTTGTTAGAAATTTTATCATCAGGTTTTAGGTAGCTTTACAATTTTTAGTTACTTAGTTTCCAACAAAATTAAAAACATAAATAAGGAATTAGATGTCGTCTTCAGAATTTTTCTTCTTTCGAAAACCAATGGAAGAAATGAGTCAGAATTTTTTGTAATTGATTTAGGTAGAAAATTTTTCTAGCCAAAAGTAGAAGCGAGGAAATATTTTTGCGACAATTTTTTTTTTTTTTTTGCAATTGATTTAGCTAGGAAAATTTTCTAGCCAAAAGTGGACGATTTAGCTAATTTTCCTAATCAAAAGTGGAATTGAGCGAAGAAGGTGCACATTTTGTTTTTCAATTGATTTGGCTTGAAAATTTTCTTAGGCTTTAGCATTTTTGCAATTGATTTAGTTAGAAAATGTTTGTCACCAAAAGTATAAATTTCTTAGTTAAAACATCCCCTTTGGCTAGGAATTTTGACCGCTTTGGCGGGAACCAATCCTGTGCATAATGGCTCGTTTTCTCACCAAAGACCCATTGATGAGGATATTTTTGTCACAATTTTTGTGAACCTTTCTCACCAAAAAGATCAATTTTTTCATAGTCATAAGTTTTGGCTAGGAAATTTTTATCACATAAATTTAACCCTCTGGCAAGAATTTTGGCGAGAAAATATTTCAACGAGAAATAAATATTTTACCAACTCGTCAAAGACCATTTTTCCTAACGCTTTGGCTAGGAAATTTTGTCACCAAAGCCATTAATTTCCTAGCTAAAACCCCAAAGGATTTTGGCGTGGATGATGTAAATGTAAATGCCATTGGCATTCTATTAATGGTCTAAGAATGTTGTTGTTATTTATGGAATTCTATCAGTGTCAATGACCTATCCGAATGTTTAGACTTTCTATCAATTAAATACATTGCAACAACTATAACAGTGTTGATCATTTCAATATTCTAAAAGCTGTATGTATATTTTAAAACATCTACTATCACTTTTATATAAATAAGAGATTCTAGTTTTAAGAAAAATAATTTTACAATTTCAAAACGAAGATAGATTTTTAAAATAGATAAAGTAATAAATAATTACGATATAATTTTAAAAAATAATATATATTTAATTTTATAAAATAATAAATACTTCGAAATAAAAATATTTTAAAAAGCAACACTTATTTTGAAATAAAAAAATACTTAAAATAGTAATATTTATGTTTCTCAGACTATGTAACATGGTTATTTAAAACAGCATATATCAAGATGTTTCTTCCATTGTCGCTTCCTCTTTGTAGCAAATTCTGTTACAACAATAGGAGGTCTTTCTTCTCTAAACACCGTACCCCGTGCCCAACACACCCCACCGCGGCCCAGCCAGGAAAAAGGTCCTGCCTCCATAATTCCCAGTTAGTTATAGCCCAACCAAGATTTACTGTGGGCTTCACAGAACTATTTTCTCCTCGTTTCTGACAAAACTATGCCGTTAGGACACATTCTCCAAAGTCAAATCTGCGCATGACTTTCTAAAGAAGAGAGACTTATCGCTTGACTGATTTAAAAAATCCCCTTTGAAAATGTGCACAATTCAAATAGTTCTACAAAATAGGAATAGAATTTTAGAAATTCGACAGAACCTCTACAATGCAGAGGAGGTATTTTTTGTATTTAGCAAAGTATTTTTAATTTTATAAAATAATATATAATTTTACATAAAAATCCTTAAATAAAAGACCTTATAATCTTTTCGACATATTTGTAAGTCTGTCCTGTGAATTCACCCACAAAAAAAAAAAAAAAAAAGCCCTAATCGGTGGTCCAAACAACACAAGCTCCCTAACTATAGTCCATGATTAATTATAGTTATTGATATTAGATCACGGAGAGTTTTTCTTTAAAAAACAGCCATAAAGATATTTGGATTTTGACAACTACTATCAATTTGGCATAGGTTTACAATTTAACCCCAAAAAATTTTAACAAAAAAAAAAAAAAAGCTACTTCCACAGTGAAGAAGAATCCGACAACAGATATGCCAAAACTAATTGTTTTTGTAATGTGTTGTTTCTGTTTCTGTTTCTGCAGCAGCAAAGGTACCAAATTCTGGGAATAATTTAATTTGCTTACATTTCTCAGTGTCTTCTCTTTTTCAATGCTCTTCCTTTGATAAGTCCTAATTTATATACAGTTCTGGACACTCTAACCTAAAAGAAAGCTGTTTTTTTAGTTTTGAAAGAAAAAAAAAAAAAGATTTCAAACCAGCAGTAGTGTAATATTTGAATACTTTTCAGTTGAAACACATGCTTTAATTCATGCATACTGAATTAATCATTCCTTTTTTTTCTCTCTCTTTTCTCTCTTCATTAATCATTTTTTTTTTCTGATGCATAGAAATTCACAATTGTTATCGATTAGATATACTCTGAGCGAAGTCTATTCTAATAATTTTAACTGATAAAAAATCACACGTAATCAATACCAGTCCCAAGTGAATCTCAAGTGAGGTTCTTGTGGCCAACATTATTACAATTGAATTTGCTGCATGTGTAAGACATATGCAAGTAATCATCAGGCCTCGAAAGCGAACATGTGTGTGTTGGTCAAATGAAGCACAGTTCCAGCAATTACTAAGGAGTCTGAGGTTGTATGCGTGGTAAGTGTAGTAGTAAAGAGTAAAGACAACTACCTCAATAAAAACTAGTATCTGCATCACTGTATATTCGCTTGTCTTTACATTGGCAGAGCCCAGAGGATACTTGATATAAATGTGCTTTGTCCTCTCCTTCTATTTCAATAATAGATGTTGCATCACTTTCTTATCAGCATTTTTCTTTCAAGTTAGATGTTACGTAACTGCAAGGATGAGGGATGCTATTGAAATCTAAGCATATTTTCCCTACTAAATTAGTTCTAGTTTGGTTATTTTGCCCCGATCAAGAAGGCACGATTCAAGAATTTAAGATAGTAGTACTATCTTTGATTAGAAGTAAATATATTATAACAAATGAATAAATTAAAATTATACTTCACAATTATCTCAAATCAATAACTAGCCACGCATTATTGAGCAGGGGTTTCGTCAAATTCACAAACCAAATGTCGTTATTCTGCTACCCCTACCTATTAGGAGAATCCTAGATTTCTATATTTCTTAGCTGTGGCACATGGCAGTAGGAATACGAGACTGTTACAAGTGAAGTTAATTACCTAAAGCACAGAGTGAATAATGTCGCTACAGCACAGTAGATACACAAAAAATGGATCCCAGCAAGAAAGGTGGGTAAGAGCCGTTTGAGAAAAGGTCCCACTGAGCTTTCTTCATTTCAAAAAAATTTTCTGTTGGATTTGAAATTTATTGAGGGGATGAAAAGTGCAGTGAGGCACTTTGACTCTATCCTCGCTTTGTCTGGAAGTTATTTTAATGTTTTTCTTGAAAATACAAGACCACAGCAAGAGGGGCCTCTCTATCTCTCTCTCCATCCAACTCTTTCCTCTTGTCTATACAAAGATTTTGAGATACTCTTCGCTTCTTCTTCCCCTGCTTTCTTCTTTTCCTTTCTACTGCTTTTCTGTGAATCCCCTTTTCACTTTTGCTCTAAAACTTGGTGGACTTTAAAGATACATTTGCTGTAGCTGAACTGCTTCAGCAATTACTGTTCAAGATTGAAACTTCACACTGAAAACTTCGTGTCCAAGCTTGAGTTTCTGAAGATGAGTGCTTCAAAATTCATAAAATGTGTGACAGTAGGAGATGGAGCTGTTGGAAAGACTTGCATGCTTATATGTTACACAAGTAACAAGTTCCCAACCGTGAGTTTACTCTAAACCATTCTTCTTTTTCTTTTTCTTCCTTCGATTTTTCTCATTTGTGCTATTCTTGTTTCCGTACGAACACGGGTTTTCTCTACCTTGAAAGGATATTTTCCGATCAGTTTCATTCATTCACATAAAAATGAAATGGTACCTGTTGCATTTGATTTCCCATTGTCTTCTGCATACAAGCTTCTACACGATTGGGTCTTTGTTATGTTAGTTCTATTTTTGCTGTTTAGTTTTTTTGCAATTAGGAAGCTTGAGAGGCTGGGTTCACTTTGTTTCATTTTGGGAGGGTGGTTCTTTTTGGGTATTCTCTCTCTCATACATTGGGCTTTTATCCAGGATTACATTCCTACAGTGTTTGACAACTTTAGCGCTAATGTAGCTGTGGATGGAAACATTGTCAATTTGGGATTATGGGATACTGCTGGTATGCCCTTCCACCTTGAGCTTTAAATTTGGATTTGCTTGGGGGCTCTGTATTTTTTGCTTTAGTATTATACCTTGACTGTTTGAAATTTGTCCTCTGTAGGTCAGGAAGATTACAGCAGGCTGAGACCTCTGAGTTACAGAGGTGCAGACATCTTTGTACTAGCTTTTTCCCTGATTAGTCGAGCGAGCTATGAAAATGTCCTTAAGAAGGTAATAGTATCACTGAAATCGACTTGTCTTCTGCACTACTTTTCTAGTGGCCTTTTCTTTTATAATTTGCATATTTGAGTTGCAGCTTGCATCTTAAATGGAAGTCTGCAAACTGCTCTGTACATTCTGAATAAGTGTATGAATCGCTAAGATTGAAAGAAGATTGTGATTTTCCTTAATTATGTGTCTATTACTTGGGATAAAAAGGATCTCTTTTTTCTTGCATTGCTTTGGCATAGAAGACATTATCTAAAGTTTACCATTTCATGTTTCATTCAGTGGATGCCAGAACTTCGTCGATTTGCACCCAATGTTCCAATTGTACTAGTTGGAACAAAGTTAGGTATGCAATAAACTGATCCATTCACAATTTGCAATCAAGAATGCTTGTCCTAATTGGTGGTTGTGTAGCATATGTTAAAGAGTTAATGACTGAAGATTTTTTTTCTTTATATTTTCTTATCTGCAGATCTTCGTGAGGACAGAGGTTATTTAGCTGATCATATGGGTTCTAATCTCATAACATCTGCCCAAGTGCGTATGGTTGTTTAATCTTCTTATAGAACTATCTCGGAGAATAGATTTGGTAAGTAAACTGTTTCTCTAACAAAATTTATGCAGGGCGAGGAGCTTAGGAAACAAATTGGTGCAGCAGCTTATATAGAGTGCAGCTCCAAAACGCAGCAGGTAGATTGCAGTTTAGCCTGAGCCAAATCATAGAGGTTAATATTCTCTGATTTATCCAATTGTCAAGTTGAAACGAATTGACTCCTGTAGTTATTTCTCAGAATGTCAAAGCTGTCTTTGATACTGCAATCAAGGTTGTGCTTCAACCTCCAAGGAGGAAGGAAATGGCAAGAAAGAAAAGGCATAGAAGCTCTGGTTGCTCTCTTGTGTGAGTACTGCATCTCTTTTATTTATTTACTTGAATCAATGTTTAATTAATTTTATTGAAGCTTGGTGAAGAATTAGATAGTCAGATCATGTGCAATAGCTCAAACAGATCATATTATAAAGATTGAAATATCTAGTGTACATGTTGTGAAATATGCTCAAAGGGAAAAAGTTCCCGTTCTACAAAACCTGGTCTAGTCTCAAGAAACTAAATTTTCACAGAATTCTGCTACATAGATGCAAGAGTTTATCAAATCCCAATTAAGTGGTAGGAATAAATGAGTACAGTGAGAATTTCAAATTATTAGTGAGCATATTCAAGTAGGAGCTAAATGCTGAAGAAAGATTATTATTACAAGTTTCAGATATGCCAGCAAAACAGATAGAATCAAACAAATGAAATAAGCTAAAGCTATAAGGAAGTTTAGGATGCTTCAAGATTTCTGCTGTTTCATTTATGTTCTTTCTTTCAGATACCATTGATTGTACAAGTAAACCTGCAGAAAAATAGCATAAGCAACTAAAGCATGGCCTAAAAGCAAACGTAGGAGTCCACAAGTAGAACTGAATTTAAAATTTCCATGCTCCCAGATCAAATCATCAAACACTGTAGTAGTACACGTGCATTAGATTTTGTATTTTCACATTTCTAGCTTTACAGAATGCCAGTACTAGTCTTCAGATTCATGCAAAGAGTTATATTTCGCTGCATAATCTTATCGAAGGCTTTTTTACTTCATTCCATCAATTAGCTTCAAAATCATGTTTCTTGTCCAACATATACTAATTTCCTTTCTTTCTTTTAAAAGCAGGGGTATTGTTTGTGGAGGATGTGTTGCTTAGGGAACCTGATCACTTTGCCAGCCTCTTTTCTTCGACCACCAATGTCATAAAAGTAGTAATTTTGGTAGCTCAAGTGAAGGTGGCCGGCTCCCTTTCCAAAATATGTATGTGTGTTGGAATGCTAAAGGCGGAAGCTTTTTATTCTACTAGTTGACCCAATGGGAAAGCAGAGGGAATTGTTCATTCTCTCAGCATTGTGTACTTCTGTTCCTTTTGTTTTTTTTTTCTATGGATGATACGACATGGTTTAATCTCATTTTCCTCCTTTTGCCCGCTACATGTCCCTTGCCAATGCTTGAGACCACACATATCAATACCGTCTGTAAATTTTATGGTTATATTATAACACTGCAGCTTTTGCAATTCTTTCAGGATTCAAGGTTTTGCCCATTATTAAAGAACATACCACTAAGAAGATATTACGTCACCTCGGACATTTTTATGTAATTTGACTAATGAAATGCATTGTTCTAGAATTTTTAATTCTTTTGTATGAGTCTAAAAGATTTATATCATAAGAAGGTGTGAATAATACAGTCTAGCTTACTTACATTTGCAGAATCTATCTTGTATAATTGGTTACTTGTGGAATGCTAATATGTTACTCTTTTCATTAAATATTTATTTGTTTTATCTTTCTGAATCAAATATTAGATGCTATTTTTGTTAGAAAAATAAAAAAAGAACAAACTTTGAGGCGTGATTACACTATCTTGAGTGTAATATTATCTTGTTTATCAAAATAAGTTATTCTAAAATACAACAAAATATCTGAGAAATTTAAGTAGAAATAAAAAAAAAATCAGATTAAAACCTGTAAAATTTTTGCAATTTTTATAACTCTTTAATGGTTATCAAATGAGAAGTAACAACCATTTGAAAGAGTTTTTATCCAAAAGTTATATCCCTTAAGAAATATTAATTCGAAAAAAATATAAAAATAAAGTCTTTTTTTTTTTGTAAACAATTATATCCCTTAAGAAATATTAATTCAGGAAAAATATAAAAAGAAAGTCTCTTTTTTTTTTTTAAACAAGCCCAAGTTGCCCCAAGTGCCCTTTTAATAAATATAATTATTATAAAATGGACTAACTAAAGGGTCAAACACATGTCCATTAAGAGTACTTTAGACACTACTTCTTGAGCACAACTACTTTTCAAAACTTTTCTTTTTCTAATGTGGGATATGATTGAATAAATTATCTATCATTTTAAAATAATATTTTAGTAACGGAAAGTAAAATATATGGTAATGGAGTAATTGAATCATTAATAATAGATTCAGTATCAAATCTTAATTTTTTGATCCCGCGATCATCAATTCATACTATGAGTATTAAGAGGGTCATGAACCACTAAACTATGTCTCAAAGGGTGCCATGACTTAACCTATAGTTAAGGAAGATGGGGGATGGAATTAGAAGATTCAATAATAATAATAATAATAATAATAATAATAATAATAATAATAATAATAATAATAATAATAATAATAATAATAATAATAATAATAATAATAATAATAATAATAATAATAATAATAATAATAATAATAATAATAATAATAATAATAATAATAATAATAATAATAATAATAATAATAATAATAATAATAATAATAAAACAATGTTGCACAAATATTTCTTTCATTCATTTAATTGGAAGAAGAGTGGCAATCAATTTGAGGGGAAATTTTTGCATGGACCATAGACTCATTAATTACATATATTGAATAGTTGTACTGTATAATTTAGATTCGTGAATTACATTTATTGAAGAATTGTTTGTATCATTTTTATTATATGAAATACAATTCTTTCATGCATGCGTTCCACGTGAGCGGATTACATGCTAAAGTTTCCGTAATTGAAAACGCTAACCTAGTCTAGTTGGTGGACCAATTGATGAACAAATTGGAGTATGATGAAAGTTGAATTGAATGAGAGAAGAAAACACACAAGTTAAATTTTGTTACTCCCTCCGTCTCATAATATAAGTCGTTAGAGATTATTTTTGTTATCCCAAATTATAAGTCGTTAGGGATTTTTCAAGGAGGTTTTAAAACTATTTTTACATTTTTGTCCTTATTTATTGTTCTCTTTTCCTCTCTTTCTCTCTCATCTCTTCTCTTGTTTCCAGGCATTTAAATAGGGGTGTTTTAGGAGAAAAAAAATATTTGTGAAATTAAGTCAAACGACTTATATTATGAGACGGAGGGAGTATAATTTAGTCGGTCAGAAGAAGAGCTGAAAAGTTAAATTTAATTAATTTTACCCCCAGGTGGACTTCAAACACTGACCTTGTAAATTCTCTTATCTTTATATTATAATACTTCCTCCATTCCTATTTATTTGTTACAATTGAAAAGTTTTTATATTTCCTTTTATCTATTACATTGAAGAAATTTAGGTGCCATTAATGTTAATTTTACTGTTATACCCTTGTATTAAATAGTTTTGAAAAATGAAAGTATAATAATTTTAGAAAGAGAGAGTTGAACAAATAAAGCAAAAAAACAGTTGTAGAGAACATTAAATCCAATGGTACTTTTGGAATGTATAAACAAAGTTGTATGAATTTAATAGATTAATTAATTTTTCTTAAATTATGTGAAGTAATTAATTGTGATAGATAAATAAGAACTGAAAGTAGGACTGTTCAAACGGTTTACGGTTCGGTGTTCGGTTTGTTATTTCGATTTTTATTCGGTTTTAATTTTTTTTCGGCCAAACCGAACCGAACCGAAGATCTGTCATAACCGAAACAACCGAACCGAAGTTCTTTCGGTTCGGTTCGATTCGAACTACACCGAAATTCAAAGAAAAGTGGCCCATTAAACAAAGCCCAACAGAATCTACTAAAATCAAATCCAATATAAAGCCCATTGGCCTAGTACACAATATCTAATCCAACTATTGTAACAAATAGATCAAATACCATTACATTTACATTACATAAGCATAATGAAAAATATTACACATCATATGATTCAGTAATTTAAAACATAATGTCCGCTTCTTCTGCCATCCAATTTTCCTCAATAGCCATCCAATAGCAGAAACCAGTTTGCCCTCGACTTTCTCTTGCCCATCCAATTCATAACTGTTTTGACCTTTCGCAAGAGGTATTAAGATCAGAAAGTGCATTTACATCATGAACCAGAAAGTGATCACTGTGAACAAGGAAAGATTTGCCTTTTGATGCAAGTTTGAAATTCACAAGAAGATTACACAGAAAAATCAAATTGCAGACTACTCTACCTAATACTGATGCAACACATTCTCTTCAACAGAAAAAGACATATAACTACCATGGGAAGTGGGAAGCAAATAAGTGCCAGAAAACCAGAAATCCAAAAAAACTAGAATTCTAAAACTCAAACTGATGCAACACATTCTCTTCAACAGAAAAAGAAAACCAGAAAAAGACACATAACTGCCATGGCACTCAAAAAACAGAAGACCAGAAATCAAACTGTAATGTTGAACCAGAAATCCAAACTGAAATCAAAACCAAAAAACCAGAAATCCAAAAAACTAGAATTCTAAAACTCAAACTGAGGCAGCACATTCTCTTCAACAGAAAAAGAAAACCAAAAAAGACACATAATCGCCATGGCTCTCAAAAAACAGAAGACCGAGAAATCAAACCGTAATGTTGAACCGTAAATCAAAACCGAAAAACCGTAAATCCAAACTGAAATCAAAACCGAAAACCGTAAATCCAAAAACCAGAATTCTAAAACTCAAATCGATGCAACACATTCTCTTCAACAGAAAAAGAAAACAAAAAAAGACACATAACTGCCATGGCACTCAAAAAACAGAAGACCAGAAATCAAACTATAATGTTGAACCAGAAATCCAAACTGAAATCAAAACCAGAAAACCAAAAATCTAAAAAACCAGAATTCTAAAACTCAAACTGATGCAGCACATTCTCTTCAACAGAAAAAGAAAACCAAAAAAGACACATAATTGCCATGGCACTCAAAAAACAGAAGACCAGAAATCAAACTATAATGTTGAACCAGAAATCAAACTATAATGTTGAACCAGAAATCCAAACTGAAATCAAAACCAGAAAACCAAAAATCCAAAAAATCAGAATTCTAAAACTCAAACTAATGCAGCACATTCTCTTCAACAGAAAAAGAAAACCAAAAAAGACACATAACTGCCATGGCACTCAAAAAACAGAAGACCAGAAATCAAACTGTAATGTTGAACCAGAAATCAAAACCAGAAAACCAGAAATCCAAAAAACCAGAATTCTATTTAAAACTCATAAACTCAAAAACAGAATTCTAGTAAAAGGCACTCAAATTGTAATGTTGAACACCTGACTAATCAATGTGTCTGTTGAAACCATCTATGACACTTGTTGGCTGCAACAGATTTGAATAAAAAACAAAATATTTCTTTAAAGAAAGCACAAACAGATCTGAACAGAATATACTAAAAGAAGACTAAACATGACCAAACATCCAAACATCCACATATTTCTCAATGTCTTCATCCAAACATCATTCAAACATTTAGAAATGAGACAATTCATCCAAACATCATCTAAATATCTCCATCCAAACATCATCCAATATCTCCATCCAAACATCATCCAACCATCTAGAAATGAGACCATTCAAATTGCATCAGATAAGTGTCAAAGAAAAAGTAAATCATTGAGGAAATAGCGATATGTTTGTAATATAGTTAAAATCCAACAACATATATATTATATGGCATTTCACTTTCCACCTTAAAGTAAGACAAAGAATTGTGTTACCCATTTCTGCCTTGGACAATGGACATCAATCTATTTTCTTTTCTTGGTTCCTCTCATTTAAAGCCAAGTCCCTCTGAAAAATGCTCAAGTGTGAATTGAAGTTTCCAAGAGATAAATTTAACTAAAAATCTTATATTTAGGCATGAATTTAAAGAAAAATAGCTTACTTGAATTCTCAATCGCTTCAATTCTCTTCAAAGATCAAGAATGGTTGATTCATAATCACATTTTGCAAATTCTACAAAAGGAAATTAAATGAAAAGTTAGAAAATAAATTAAGACATAAATAAATAAATACTTACAAGTATTAAAAAGTTAAAATAAAACATGAAATAGATTACCATGATCTATTTTTTCAAGAATGTCAATATCTTCTTCAATATTAACTGGTTTTGCTTCATTGCGCAACCAATCTTTAGCACACATAAGACATTGCACCATTCTTGGAGTCAAAAAGCTTCTAAATGTGTCAAGAACACGACCTCCCATGCTAAAAGCTGACTCGAAAGCAACCGTAGAAACTGGAGCATCCAATATATCACGAGCCATTTGAGAAACTATAGAAAATCTTGGAGCATTAAGCTTCCACCACTTTAGAATATCAAAATCATCTTCATCTTTTTCCTTTTCTTCACCAAGAAACTTATCCAATTCACTTTTTGTATCAACTCATCCACCCTCATTAAGAAACATGTCATACTCACGCCTAGTGTCTACTTCTAAATTTCGCCTTTTTAATGATGGCTTCAATGAATCTGAATGCTGACTTGAAATTGAACTAGAAGATGCACTTGATGATGACAGTGCTGAGCTATAATCAACTTAAGAAACATTTAACCTTTTGTATTCCTTAAAGAGCTCATGAATACCTTCCTTCACCTTATCCCCAAGAGTAATATTATCCGGATACATCTTTTTAATCACCCACCCAACATAATGTAATTTAAATCGGGGATCAAGAATAACTGCATAAAACATGGTGAAATTCATTTTCTCATTATTCCCCCAATACTTATTGTATTTGTTTCTCATTCTCTTTGCCATTTGACTCAACTCTACATCATCACTACATTCCCATGTGTTCAACAATTTAACCACATCACTAAGTTCATGAAGTACTTGATTTGAAGTCACATATAACGAGCCAGAAGTCCGCAATGTAAGTTCATAGAAGTGACCCAAAAACTTTACAAAACGAGAAATATTATCCCAATCTTCCTCACTAGGCAGCCCACCATGATCAACTAGTAGGTCAAATTTAAAATGCGGATCTAAATTTTCAAATCTTTCAAAGGCTTTTGCAAGACTCAAAGCTGTATCTAACATCAAATAAGTCGAGTTCCATCTAGTGGGAACATCCAAACATAATAACCTCTTACTTTCTATCTTTTCCATTTCAACACACTCCTTAAACTTTCTCAACCTACTCAGAGATTGCCTTATATATCTAATAGCTGCTCGAACACGAGTAATGGAAGGACAAATCTCTTTCAAACCATCAGCCACAACAAGATTTATTATGTGTGCTATACATCTCACATGAAGATACTTACCCCCAAGCAAATTAGTACTCCAATTAGAAAATCTTTTCTTCAAATAACTAACAGCAACATCATTAGAACTTGCATTATCAACAGTAATTGAAAAAACATTCAATCCCCCAATCAAGTAAGCATTTTTCCACACCTTTTCCAATCGCCTTACCTTTATGACTGTCTATTGGACAAAAATTTAGAATCCTTTTATGCAATACCCAATCATCATCTATAAAATGAGCAGTAAGACACATATAATTAATTTGCTGTTCAGAAGTCCATGAATCAGTGGTAAGACAAACTCTCTTAGATGAATGCCTCAAAAAACCTTTCAATTTTGTCTTTTCTTCCAAATAGATATCATAACAATCCCTTGTAATGGTAGTTCTAGATGGAATTTGGAAAGATGGGCAAAGCAACGGACATGAAATGTCTAAATCCTTCTTTTTCAACAAATGAAAATGGTTGCTCATCCACAATAATCATATATGCACATGCCTTTCTAGTATCAGCTTGATTAAACCTCCAAGTAACAATTGAACCGGCCTTACCACCATGTGCATGTGAGTGTGGTTGTTGTTTTAGTTGGGTTGCATGAGCCTCATTATTGTATGGATTTTTCAAACAGCCTTTCATGTGATTTTTCAGTGAAGTAGTACCATTTATGCTAGGATCAACTACATAAGAGAGACTGCAGTAATTGCACCTTGCTTTTTTTTTTTTTTCTCCATCTTCAGTTGTATATTTAGTAAAATGCGACCACACAATTGATCGTGGTGTTATTTCCCTTCTCTTCTTAGAACTTTGTCGGTTAGTGTTTGAAGTATTAGACCCTTCATGACTTGCTGGATCATCTTGTGAATTACTCATAGGGATACTATCTGCTTGATTTGACATCCTACAATATTTTATTTTCCCCATTAAGTGATATTATCAAGACTAGCTAAGCCCTTTTCAGATGTTTTCAGATGGTCAAAAGGTGGCAAAACCATTGAAAGTTGTTTAAACAGCCATTGCATTAGAGTACAAGTTCACACCATATAGCAAATCAAACAAACAAGGATATAAGCATCAATAATTTAGTTCCCGTTAAATAGTTTCCCAAACTGCCATCAAACTAAATTCAAGTGGTCTAGCAATTGCTTTCTTGTCAATTTAACACATTGGATGGGATATTGAAAATTGACGACTCAGATAACATTCTTCAAGGGAACACAAAGTTGAGCAAACCTTGATACAAGCATATCCTCTTTCTGAAAAGGAAGATTTAACACATTCTCACAGGTATGTAATCAATTTGCAAGAAGATATAAGTTGCAGAAATGTTGATAATATTTAGCAAACAGAAAAGATATTTGATAAAATCCAATCAATTGGTAATCAGAGTCTTCCTGTCATGGTGCACAATTTCATGAGCAACATGTACCATCTAATCTGAACTCATGAGACACCAAGTTGCATCACATACATGAGATGGCAAAGATGCTCCATGTGGAGTGGGAGATAATCACAACCATTCCAAAGAATAACCCATATGAAATGGCACATAAACAGTTAGTTGACAATCTCAGGAAGATTAAAACAACCAAGGAGCAAACAATACAGATGAAGCATAAACATATCTGGAAAATTACTTCTAACAAACAAGTAACTTGCATTGCTTCTGCGGGAGAGAGATTGGGGGAACAGAAAGAGATGGAGTCCGAAAAGTCAAGAATTACCAATCAACATGTCCAAAACAATCCCAGAAAGTAAACACAACACCACCACAAATTTGATAGAAGACAACACAACAGTTAACACCACAAAAGAAAGAAAACCCAGAAATTCTAAAAATGAATAAACAAGAAATATAAGTGAAAGACCTGAAATTCAGACAGCCGAGCACTGGAAAACTGGCCGGAAATCAGTTGCCAAAATGTGATGAAATTCCAATAGGCGACTAGGTGAGCTGAGAAGAAAACAAAGCGGCTACAAAGCGGCCAAAATATAATGAAATCAGTTGCCAAAAGAGGCAGATAATGATCAAATTCCATAATTGATGGCCTGTCTACTGCCTAGATCTTTTTATGGGAGAAGAAGAAAACAAAGAGGCTAGCATTTCTATAGTTTACATACCAAGTCGTCGGGTACTTCTTGTGTAACTCTGCGGGCCTCAAATGCAGGGGGGAATCAGGGGATTAAGGAAGCAACGCACCGTGTGTAAGTTGTAACTCAGCACCGCGGGCCTCAAATGGGTACTTTCCGGCACCGGCAGTAAGGATTGAGGAAGGAAAGTGAAGGGGAGTCGGGAGTCGGGAGTTGCGGGTAGCTGAAAGACAGAAGTGAATTAGGGATAGGGAGTTAGGGTTTTCACAAATTTCTTTCCATTTTTTGTTTTAATTTATTACAAAAATAAATAATTTTTTTAATATATCATTAGTTCGGTTTTTCGGTTCGGTTGACTTTTAATTCAACTGAACCGAAATTTATACTCCCTCTTTGCACCGAACCGAACCGAACCGTATCTCTTAAAAACCGAACCGAACTAATCTATTCGGTTTGGTTCAGTTCGGCTCGGTTATTGAACAGCCCTAACTGAAAGAGTACTTCAAAATTTATTTTAAAAAAAAGTCCAATGAAATGATCTACAATATGAATAATCAAATATAATTAATATAATACTCCTTTAAATCTTAAATAATGATCTTTTTTTTTTCAAGAATTCATACATATTAAAGAAATTTTAATTTTTGCAGAAGCTCCTAGAAGAGCCACCTGGTATTGTCCTACGCCAAAACAATAGCATGAAAAGTTTAATTCAAAAATTGTATCTTATGGTTTTAGGCATAATACTGTTGATAAATGCATCTATTCTAAATTTACTAGTGATTATGAAGTAATTATATGTCTCTATGTAGATGATATGCTTATTTTTAGTAACGAAAAAGTTTCTACTTCTACCTTTAAGATGAAAGATCTTAAAGAAGTTGATACAATTTTGAGAATTAAAATTTCCAAATATGATAATGGATTTATGTTAAGTAAAACTCACTATATAGAGAAGCTCTTGAATAAATATAAATTCTTAAATATTAAAGAATATAATACTCCATATGATTCTAGTGTTAAACTAGTAAAAAATGATGCTAGATCAATAGAACAATTGAAGTATGCTAGTGTTATAGGAAGCTTGATGTATGCTATGTGTTGCACAAGACCTGATATAGTCTTTACAGTGAGTAAATTATCAAGATTTACAAGCAATTCAAGTGTAGCTCATTGGAAAACAGTTGAAAGAGTACTTGGTTATCTTAAAAAAATCGTAAAATTACAATTGTGTTATTCTAATTTTCCTGCTATATTAGAAAGCTATTCTGATGCTAGTTGGATTACTAAAGTTGGTGATATATTATCAACCTCGGGTTGGATATTTACCATAGCGGGTGGTGCTGCTAGTTGGGTATCGAAGAAACAAACATGTC
This sequence comes from Voacanga thouarsii, assembly GCA_026120185.1. NCBI lineage: Eukaryota > Viridiplantae > Streptophyta > Magnoliopsida > Gentianales > Apocynaceae > Voacanga > Voacanga thouarsii. The sequence goes on along the minus strand of JANUWF010001217.1, from coordinate 608,063 downwards.
TTACTCATTCAACTATGGAAGTTGAATTCATAGCATTAGCTTCAGCAAGTAAAAAGGTTGAATGGTTAAGAAATATGTTACTTGAAGTTGACCTATGGCCACAGCCTATACCACCCATTTCTATATACTGTGATAGTGAGGCTACAATGTCAAATGCCTTTAGTAATATATATAATGGAAAATCAAGACATATAAGTCTACGTCACAGTTATATTAGAGAATTAATATCTAATGGTATTATTACTGTCTCCTATGTGAAGTCTGCAGCAAATTTATCGAATCTGCTTACTAAGGCTTTACCAAGAGATAAAGTCTGGGAGACTACTTATAGTATGTGACTAAAATATAATCCTTTAGACACCAATAACAGTAACCCAACTTCACTTAATCAAATCGGTTATTGGTTGAAATTTAATGGGTAATAACATGTTGTTGTTATGTGTCTTATTAGATCACTAAATCAAGTTCCATACAAAAGGTGATGGTTGTTAGTGATGATTAGTAGAGAGGATGAGTTTATACTCTTAATGGAGTTTTTTTTGTCTATAAATAAACTCCACCTATATGAATATGAAGTGGTGTTGCTTCAACAAGAGTTTAAAAGGATTTATTCTTGTAAATATTCATAGAAAATGGATTGCTAACACAAGACCATTCATAGTGCTAGAAGTTAAATAAGAAATTTAATAGAAGAACTTAAATGTAATGTGTATGATATGTCCGATCCTAACAATAGGAGTTATTGTTTAATCCCAGGACACCATGTACTTCGTTAGGATTCTGAAATATTTATACTAATTGAAAGTTTAATCTTTTAGATACTTTCTTGTGTGCATTGTGTTTCTTTTGAAAAGTAATTACCTATATTAACAAATTAGTGGGAGAATGATAAATAGTTTGTTCAATCATATCCCACGTTGGAAAAAGAAATGTCGAAGAGATATAACTTTCGGATAAAGACTATTTCAAAAGGTTGTTACTTTTCAGTTGGTAACTATTAAGGAGTTATAAAAAATGTAGAAGTTTTACAGGTTTTATCTGATTTTTCTATTTCTACTTAGATTTCTCACGAAACTTTGTTGTATCCTGAGGCAACTTGTTTTGATAAGTAAGGCAATATTACACTTAAGATAGTGTAATCATGCCTCAAAGTTTTTATAATAGGAGTTGCGGAAGCCTCCTGTTATGACATATAGAACTTTCTTGCATTGACACTTGGCGCTCTGTAAATTTAAGATTTTTTTAGAATTTTTTTTGTGAAGAAATTTGAAGGGTTTTTTTTTTTTTTTTAATTGATAATCAGATAATTGAGGAATTCTATGATTTTAGAGCCAGTTCGTGTCCATAATAGATTTGTAATAGGATTTGTAATAGGGAAGTAATCTTGGGGAGTAATCCTGATGTATTGCGACATTATGAGTTCTAAACATTTCTGGTATGTTTAGTTGAATGCCTTGACATAACTTTTTGTATTGTTTATGTGATACCTATATTATTCTTTTTTATTCTTGCTCAATTATTTATAATGATGATTATGCTGTCATATCGTTATTGAATTTTGTTTGTTGTATGTATCTGTAAATTCAATTACCTTGAAAGTATGTTTCGAAGGATCAAAGGTGCAGAGGAGGTACTAAGAATTCATTTTTTATTGAGCAAACAAGTGAATGGATGCCTGTGTGTAAGCTCAGCTAGGATTGTTTTGTGGACAAGAGGTTGGAAATGTGACAAATATTGTAGAATCTTGATATAATAACCATCTATAAATGTCCAGCTGCTAGGCTGAGGGTTGCTGCTAATGAAAAGGGAGAAAATTCTACAAATTAAGCGTGCTGAAGGGGAGGCAGAGGCTAAGTATCTCTCAGGTCTGGGAATTGCCCGCCAGCACCAAGCCATTGTTGACGGTTTAAGAGATAGTGTGCTGGTTTCAGTATGGTGGACGGACTCCAGTTATGGTGGCGTGAGCATGTGCCAAGGTGGGGAGTTTTTGGATTTAATAGAGACGGATTCCTATCTTGCTGCACGAAGCACACCCAGCTTAACAATAAGACTTCTGACTACTTTTTCCCAAGCATAAACCGAGCGCCTTGCCTGCAGCCCATATGAAACGACATCAACCAGTAAACACTACTAGAATATCTCGGTCACACCAAGCCATCCAAATCAAAGGAGATTCTGGGCAGGCTAGAGTTCTTTTCCTCTCTTCCTATCCCTTCAAAGCCGAGGCAAATCAGCACCCCATCATCAAGGCTATTCGGCCACTTGAATTGCAGCAAGACTAAAACAATACCATTCCTTATTCCTCTCCTTTCCAGAAACCGAAACAACCCTTCTTGCACCTAGAAGTAATCAATGAATTTAAAACACTCTTAGACATTTTCTTAAAAAAAATATTATGTACATTCATTTGATTTATTTGAATTCATTAAACTAATCATTATACTAACTTTTTTAAACTTTCTAAAATTATATTCTTTTTAATTTCTCATTTTTCATTTTTTTAAAAACTCTAAAAGTATTATTCTATATTTATACATTTTATCCCTAAAAAAATTTGAAGGTTTTTTTTTAAATATTTATTTGAATTGATTTTTTAAAATTAGAATTATCTGATTTTTTTATTCTTTTAAATATTAAAATTATCTTCTTATTTGAATTATTTTTTAATATAAAAAATTAAAAAAATTATTGAAATTATTTCGTGTAATGCACCGACACCCTAATTTAAAGAAAAAATAACTAAATTATCCATATTAGTAACTATTCAGGTGGACTCCAGATCTTCATCTTTGTTTTGTTCGAGTTGTTGAGTGGCTTAAATAATTTATTAAAAGACATTTAATTCAACGGTTTTTTTTTATTCATAAATTAATACAGCTTTAAATGTCTACAACGGTCAATGTGGCTCCGGCCGACGACCAAATGTCTTGCTGCTGCCATTATTGTCCATCTGCCGCCTTTAGCTAATAAATGTATCTCTCAAAATAATTGAGCATTTAAAATTCACCTTGGATTATCTGTCCGTCTTAAATTATTTATTTTATTTATTAATTATATAAATATTAAGATAAATATTTTTTCAATTAAACAAATAATTAATTAATTCTATTTTTATTTTTTAAATTTAATTTATTCGTTTTTATTAAATAGTAATTAAATTTTAAAATTTTAATATACTTAAATTATTTCTCTTTTATATTATTTAGATAAAATCAGTTTATTAAGAAAAAAATTATTTAATATATTTAAAAAATAAAATATTATTAAATGAGGATAAGTTTAAAATCTTATATTATAATTTTTAAAGAGACAACTAATTTAAAATAAAATAATTAATTTGAGACGAAAAAAATAAAAATTGACATTTTTCTTTTCACCATCCTAATAAATATAGAATGATTTCCTTTTGTCACCCATCACATTCATCAGCTTGCAATCTTTTTTTTATTCACGTTTGAATGTTTTAATCTATCTTGACAAAAAGATTTAAATTAATATTTAACATCAATAAACTATTATTTTATCTTTAATAATTAAAAAAAAAATAGTAGAACTTTGTCGAATTTTTACTTGAAGTCATGAGAGCTAAGTTGCGCGTGGACCGCGACAGAATTAGGAGGCCATCAGGTAGCGTCCATCTCTTAAAATTTTTAAAAATTCTAAAATTTTCTCTAAAAAAAACGGAACTTTTTTTTTAAAAAAAATCTTTTAAAATTTTATCTTTTACCTTAAAAATCTTTTAAATTTTATGAAATTATCTTTTAATATATTATTTCATATAATTTATCCTCTCAATTTTATTTTTTTTAATTTTAAACACGATTTTATTTTATAATTATTAAGAGATAACATTGACAAGTAGGTCGGCGTGTCGGGCCAAATTGGGCTAAGCCCTCGAGCCGAATCAGCCACACTGTAACAGGCCAGTCCCTAAGCCAGTCTAGGCCGAAGATTAAAATATTTGATATGTCGCAGGCCGACTTGCGACCCGCCCAAGCTCGATAGGCTGGTGGCCTTGAAGAGCATTCAATTTTTTTCTTTTTTTTTGCCCCTCAATGGTCAAGAATTTTTTTTTCTTTAACTTTTAGACCTCCAACGACTATATTTTCCCTCTAACCCTCCAAAATTCTATAAATACCCCCAATTTATCCCAAAACTCACAAAACACTCTCTAACTCTCTTATTTTCATTCATCGTTCTCTCATAATTCTCAAATTTCTTCATTTTCTCTACAAAAAGTGTTAGAATATAATTTATTTTTTATATTTTTTTCAATTCTTCAAACAAAATTTCATATTTTAAAAAATTATTGAGTAACAGAATAGTGAATAGTTCAAGTCTTGAAGAAGATAAGAAATAAAGCTCCACAAAGTGTTATTATTCTTGATCATCAATTAGTTAGTATTTTTTTAATTTTACATTCTTATTTTTTAGTTTTATTAATTACTTATTTGTTTTAATTTTTAAGTTAATTTACAAATTATTTATATTCTTTAATTCTCTTATTTCATTATTTGTTAATATTTTATTTTATTTTTTAAAATTTTTATTAATTATTTTTTTTAGAAATAATAGATCCAAATCAATGTTATTGCTTTTATCGAATTAAGTGGAAAAAAAAAAAAAAGAGAAAGAGAATAGACACGAGCTCAATCCACCTGGCCTGCGGACGTCAAGGGCCTAGGGTCGAACCTGTATTAGCATGGAACCGGCTTGCACAAGTCATGAGCCCATCCACGGATCTGACTTGACCCGATTTAAAATCGTACAGGCCAGTCCACATGGCTATACTATTAAGAGCTATACAACAATATAATAATTTCGATGATAAATGCACTCTCACCACGTGAAGAAATTAAGGTGGATGGACGGACGAGTGGTTGCACCAAAGATTAGCGCAAATTAAGCAGCAGACACACAGAGTTATGCAAATTTTATACGTAAATCAATCTCTCTCTCATTAAATCAATCTCTCTTTCTCATTGTGTATTCTAATGTATATTTGATGTTGTCTCTGGTTGACTTTCACTATCTTATTACTATAATTGACTGAAGAAGAGTTTCACTGTATTCCATTAGATAATGATGTGCTCCCATGATATTTTGACAGCTTTAACTTTGGTTAACAATGTTCTTGAGCCAAAAGAAGAAGGCCGGAGATCAATGGAAACTGTGTGATTCTCAGTTTGATAAGGGTGCTCGATCAATGGAAACTAGTATTCTCTTTAGCACAAGAGCCGATATTGGAAAAGAAATTAAGGAGGACTGGAATAAAATGCCTAATAAGAACGAGAGAGGCTTACAGATTTTCCAGTACCGGAGGATTCTAGCTATACTCCTCTTCATACATGGTAATTAACATAGAGGAAAATGGGAAGAAAGAAGATGAAAAGCAAAACTAGAAACTAAAAGCTATTCACAGAAGCATCTTGAACAGCAGCGGCGACGATATGGAATCGGCAGAGAGGGCATGAGTTATGAAGGGAGAGCCATTTATGGATGCACGTTCCATGGAAGACATGGCCGCAAGTGACTTGGTTGCCTTCCTCCCTTGGTTTGAAGCCTTCCATGCAGACAGTGCAAACACCAACTGCCGCTACGATCGGCAACTCAATCTGGCGGTTTTGTCCGGAAGCAACAGAGTCCGAGATGAGCTTTGCAGTCTCATTACCACCACCGGAACCGGAATTCTCCATCATGGTTGCCGATGTCGTCAAAGCCATGTCCAGATCAAAAATTTGGTCCAGACGATTTACTAGTGACATTGTGATAGACATTGTGGACGAAATTTGTGGTGGGAGTTCCACCTGCCATAGGGCAAAGGCATTTATAATAGGTAAACGGGCTGATGAACGTACGTGGGGCGAATTGTCAACGGTTATTTTCAGTTAAATACTTGATTGCAACTTGGAGTTCCATTCTTGACTTTCTTTTTTTCTTTTCCTTTCATTTTCCACAACCAAATTGCAAGCTTTGCCGGAGGGAGATGAATCCATATGGCTTTGCATTTGCAGTTGCATCATTATTATTATTGGTCAGAAGAAGAGGAGCAGGATGAGTGTGAACAAATGGATGCGGGGCCATTAAACTTGATAAGGCAGGATTTAAATAAAAATATGCACAATAATTATAAAAATATGTGCAGAGTTATAAAATTTAATATTAGTGTAGGTACGGAATCAGAAAATAAAAATTTTAAAAATAAATTAAATAAAAATATATATTAAAGAATAATGATAAAATTTTTTAAAAAGATAAAAGATAAAATTTATAAAACTTATATTAAAAATTTAAAGAACGAACATCAAAAGATAAGAATTAGGGAGACACATTAAATAAAAAATATATATTAAAAATAACAGTATAACTTTTTAAAATGGTGAAAGATAAATTTACAAGGACTATATTAAAAAAAATTTAAATTTTTTATTAATACTTCCAAAATACTTTACGTTATCATTAATTATGAACGTGACATATCCAGCACAATTTGCAAGGTCCCAAATCCAAAAGACACGAGTCTCGATCTGGACTACGTGCAGAGCACACCAGGCTGTCAATTGTCATCTCATGTCAAGTGCCATACCCCCGTTTGGTACCTATCTATATAGTCCCGTCGCCGTTGGTCTCTCCGCGACCCCATTTACAAAATCTTTTGAATGAGAATTTTATATATATACATTCTTGTTATAAAATTAGGGTAATATTAGAATAAAATCTACACACTACACACTAAGAAAATTCTAACTATTCTTTGCACAAGAATTTCTCTTCAAACTTCTCTCTTTCTTTCTCTCGCAATTCTTTCTCTAATCTTTCTTTCACAAAATAATGGTGTGTTACAAGCTTAGAGAATAGCTCTATTTATAGAGCTCTAATTAGTGGATTACATCATGGCATACATCATCTTCCACTAATCTTAATTAGTGGTGTCTCCACTAAATGGTGGACATCCATAAAAATCTTCTAATAATTCACATAAATTCATAATTAGTGGAACCTCCACTAATTAATAAAGATTCCAATAATTCATAATACTCCCCCTTGGATGTCCATCCATTACATAAAGAATATGCCTCGTTAAAACCTTACTAGATAAAAACCCAGTAGAAAAAAATCTAGTGAAGGAAAAAGAGTACACTATTCTATATGTCTATTTATTACTCCCCCTGATGAGATGATTCCTTTAAATCTTAAACCGACGCATACCGATTTTATATCTCAACTTTTCAAATGTTGCAGTCGGTAAAGTCTTCGTGAAAATATCTGCGAGGTTATCACATGACCGAATTTGTAGCACATCAATTTCACCTTTCTTCTGGAGTTCATGAGTAAATAAGAATTTTGGTGAAATATGTTTTGTCCGATCTCCTTTAATATATCCTCCTCGTAATTGAGCTATGCAAGCTGCATTGTCTTCATAAAGAGGAATTGGAATACCTTTGATTGATGATAATCCACAACTTTCTCGGATATAATGAATCATGGATCTTAGCCATACACATTCTCGACTTGCTTCATGAATGGCTATAATTTCAGCATGATTTGAAGAAGTAATCTGCTATAGATTGTTTCGTAGAACGCCATGATATAGCAAGTATTTCCACATGTAAATAGATAGCCCGTTTGAGAACGTGCTTTATGTGGATCGGATAAATAACCAAAGATCTCGCATAACCTATCAATGTTGGATCTGGTTTTATTTGAATAAAATAATCCGAGATCAATTGTACCTTGGAGATATCGAAGGACTTGTTTAATTCCATTCCAATGTCGTCGTGTTGGTGAAGAACTAAATCTTGCTAATAAATTGACAAGCAAAAGCAATATCGAGTCGTGTATTATTAGCAAGATACATCAATGCACCAATTGCACTCGAGATATGGTACTTCGGGACCAAGGAGTTCTTCATCATTTTCTTGAGGTCGGAAAGGAACTTTATCCATATTTAATGATCGCACGATCATTGGAATACTCAATGGATGTGCTTTGTCCATGTAAAATCTTTTTAGCACTTTTGCTCGTATATGTTGATTGATGAATAAATGTTCCACTCTCCAAAT